>JABFEA020000138.1:20958893-20974999 GCA_019775915.2 Cyphomyrus plagiostoma | reverse complement strand
CCCCCCCCCCCCCCCCCCCCCCCCCCCCCCCCCCCCCCCCCCCCCCCCCCCCCCCCCCCCCCCCCCGAAAGACTCATCACCTCTGGCTCCTGTGTCTTGCTGGATTCCTTCCCTTCCTTGTCTTCTCCATCAGTCTTTTCCTCCTTCACAGAGTCTTCGGACTTCAATGGGTCTTCTGCAAAACAAACACCCTTTATGGCGACCATGGAAAGTGATTCACATTTAAAAAAAAAATAAATAAAAAAAAAAAAAACAGCCAATGAGCAATGTCTTTCTACACAGGCGGCAATACAAGCAATGACCAATATACCAATATCTATCCACACTACACCACGTCAGGGGACGCTGCAGAGCTGTGCATGTGACTAAGCCTGTGTCCATTACCTGTGGCAGGTGTGTTGGGCTGCGTGTCTGCAGGTGTGCCAGTAGGGGGCGTTTTAGGGGCTGGGAAGGGGGGGGCACAAATGGTGTTACAACTGTATGGAAGCAGACTGACAGGACAGTGTAACCTTAAGCACAGAAAGCACTTAATGACAACAGCGGGGAGAAGCGGCCGATGGCACGTGACCACTCAAGATCAACAAGGAAGGGTGTGATTACCCGGGGCGGGTGTGTTTGGCTGGGTGTCTGCCGGCGTCCCTGTGGACGGCGTTTTGGGGTTCCCAGGAGAGTCAGGCCGGGCCGCCTTCTTATTCTCTTCTAGCTCCATCATCCAGGGCATGGACCACTGGCCGTTGACATGCTCGAACTCCTGGACCTGATCCAACAGGCCAGTGCTACGTCAGAACCACAGGCCCGAAGGCAAGCTCGTGCACGGCAGCAGGGGGGGGGGGGGGGGAAAAGTGGTGGTGAAACCCGTTACCTTCTTGCGGATGAGAGACATGACACCGATTCGTGTGAGGACATGCTGGCGTGACAGGCCCTCGCGCGGGACGCCATCAGCGAAGGTCTCCGCCCCATCTGCCCCCGGTTCACACAGGTGACGCATGAAGAGAGATACATAGGCCCTGGCAGGGAGGGAGAGAGAACGGCATGAATACAACGCATAGCCATCTTTGGGGGGGACAGCAAAGAAGGAGCAACTCACTTAAACTCCTTCTCGGATTTCCCTCGCAGGTCCCTGACCAGCCACTGTGTGGTGAAGGCATCTTGGGGGGGCATCCCATAAC
Source organism: Cyphomyrus plagiostoma (assembly GCA_019775915.2). Lineage (NCBI taxonomy): Eukaryota > Metazoa > Chordata > Actinopteri > Osteoglossiformes > Mormyridae > Cyphomyrus > Cyphomyrus plagiostoma. Next base: position 20,973,830 of record JABFEA020000138.1, on the reverse strand, counting down.
GCATCACTGCATTCAAGAAGGCTTTCCTCTGACGGGCATTGAAGCCCAGTACCTTAAGAGAAGAAAATTTTACTTTTATAAATATAGGCTCTTACCTACACACAGTAAGTCTGCACATTCAAAACAGAAAATATGAATACAAGACACAAGCAACGGACCTCAATGTTGCCACCAACTCTGGCCAGCAGGGGGGGCAGTGGTTTGTCCTTGTCATTCCTCAGGCCCTTCCTGCTGGGTCGGCGCGAGTTCCCTAAAAGAGCCAGACCACAAAGCCATCAGAGCCCAAGCAGCACCGTTCGGCGTCACGTGCGTCTGGAAGCCAGACTCGCTTGACTAACCCTCTGAGCGCTCGTCAAAGTCCTCATCGCCCTCTTCCGATGCCACGGAGTAATCAGACTGGTTGTCCGATTGGTCATCCTGCCAGTCTAGGGGGCCAGGAGAACAGTGAACAGAGAGTTAACCTCAGCAGCAAGGGTTAATGGTCTTGGATAGAAGTGAAACAATAAGTGAGACAGCACCAAAAAGAAAAAAAAAAAAAAAAAAGCACCAATTAACCAAGCAGCAGTTGACACCAAGAATGAATCCCACACACAGTACCCCATTCCCACTAATCAGCCTGCAGCAGACAGACAGTGCGAGACGGGACCTCAGGACACGGATGCAAAGTCCACGATGGAGAACAACCTCCAGGCAGGTTAATGGATCGAGTTGTACCTGAAGGTGCATCTTTGTTAATGCAGACTACAGAAACAGATCAGCTTCAGGTCTCGAAGGAATTTGATCCGTTGTGACGCTACCCTGCTCTATGGTGCCTCCCAGCACCGTTTCTTTCACTCATAGAAGGGACACACGCACGCGCACAGACACACACACAGAAAAAAGGTAGTAATAACGCGCTGCGTTTTTCTGTACCCCGCCTACTACCTCGGTCCTCCTGCGAGCCGTCGTTGTAGTTGACCTGCTTGCGGATGCGCTTGCCCTTTCCCAGGTTGCGCGCCAGGTCCTCCTGCTGCTGCTCATAGTGGTGACGCAGAAGTTTCTCCCAGTAGTCAGGGTCCACGCTCTCCTCCTGCTTGATGATCTCACGCTGAACTTCCTCCTCCTTGGGAGGAACACCGGAAGGAAAGGAGCGTGGGGAAGACACAAAAAGGTGGATGGGGAAAAAACACAATAATAAAAAAAAAAAAAAAAAGCATCTTGAGACCGATGAGTATCCCCCCCACACAGCCCAGGACCGTTTCCAGGCATCCAAGCCAGGTAAGTGTTAGCTCAAGGCGGCTGACAAGATGATCTCCAGAAGACTAAACCACAGTGACGCCGCACTTTCCTTGCCATGTAACCTTTTTCACTGGCTGAGGCTTTGATTAGCTCATCCATAAGTTAACAGAAGTCAGCATTAGTGACAGTGCGCTACTCAAGCCAGAAGTTTCCTATGATGGGGCTAAAGACCTGAAGGTGCTCGGAGGAGTAGTCAGGCACTCACTTCCTCATCCTCATCTTTCACCACATATTGGGCGACCTTGAAGGAGCTGAGATACTCGTTCATGCTCTGGATCTCCGTGTCGTCCGTGGCGTCCTGGTTGCGGTCAAGCAGCCGTTCAATGGCCTTGTCGTCATAGTGGATGACACTGCTGTCCTCCTCCTTATTGTCCCCTAAGGGAAATGGTGGGAAGACTATCGATTACCTTTTAAAATTAAAATCGAAGCGCTTACTGCGTGTACTTCCTATAGAAGGAATCCCTCTTTGCCTGAAAGGTAATCTTTATAAATATAGACGTTTATCCATCACTGGCAAAACAAAGTAAGAAGGGCCAGATGGACAGCACAGGTGACCCGACCCTCACCTTCACCAATCTCATCTTTGAAAAGTTCCTCTGTGCCAAACTTAAGGATGTCATCCAGCTCCTGCTTAGACATGGAGCCCGTCTTGGAACCCAAACCTGGCCTCACCACCAAATGGGTCAGCATCATCTTCTTCTTTGCTACCTGTAGTGAGGTTGTGGGGATGGTTATTGCATGTTAAATATGACCTCAGTCAATCCTATAAGCTTCCCAGATCTTAATGAAGTCATCTAGCAGAACTCCACTCAAACAGAAACAGTTGACAACGCTGACCTGAGTGATCCTTTCCTCCACAGAGGCCTTGGTGACAAAGCGATAGATCATCACTTTCTTGTTTTGACCGATACGATGAGCTCTGCTGAATGCCTAGAAGAGAACAGCAGATGAGGATGCAGTCGATTGAATGAGGTCCAGACTACACAGAACACTGAGGTATCATACCTGAATGTCATTGTGAGGGTTCCAGTCCGAGTCATAGATGATGACTGTGTCAGCGGTGGCCAGGTTGATACCCAGGCCTCCTGCCCTAGTGGAGAGCAGGAAAGCAAACTGGGGAGCTCCAGGAGCTAGAGCAAGATGGAGGGAGACTTACCACCAGACAAGATGGTCAACCTATCTGCAGCATGCCATCAAGAGCCCAACCCACCCATCCAACCAAACTAGGTCTCACCGTTAAACCTATCAATGGCCTCCTGCCTCATTCCTCCAGTGACACCTCCATCAATCCTTTCGTACTTATAACCCTCGTTCTCCAGAAAGTCTTCCAGCAAGTCCAACATCTTGGTCATCTGGGAAAATGAAAGAGGGTGTGAGTACTCCAAGGGACTTCTCAGAGGAAGATCATAAGGCAAGTGACACCACATAGGAGCCCCCACCTGAGAGAAGATGAGCACTCGGTGCCCCCCCTCCTTCAACTTTTTCAGCATCTTGTGCAGCAGCATGAGTTTCCCGGCCGCCTTGGTCAGGGCACTGCCATCATACATCCCATTGGGCATTTTCGGGGCTTCCTGTCAGCCAAGTCACAGAACATCCATACAGTTAAGCATTACTCAAAAAAGCTCATACAAGTTCTCTATGGTCCATTTCTTCAAATAATCCCTGAGGCTCAAGTTGAACTATGATCTTCAAAACACCAAGTTTCCCTGGCAAGACCCCCTCTGGAGGCTCCCATACCATGGCGGCCGCTGGGAAGAGGTAGGGGTGGTTGCAGCATTTCTTCAGGTCCATCACCACATTAAGCAAAGACACCTGGTTCCCTCCTCCACGAGTGTTCAGAGCCTCAAAGTTGCGTGTCAAGATGAACTTGTAGTACTTCCTGGGGGGGAACCATGCAACAGATTAACAGAAACCAAGGTAAGCGCCACCCCAAAGGAACCAGCGGCACCTACTTCTGCATGGGGCTGAGCTCCACGCGCACAATCAGCTCCGTCTTGGACGGCATGTTCTTGAACACGTCGGCCTTCAGCCTGCGCAGCATGTGAGGCCCCAGCATGTCGTGCAGCTTCTTGATCTGGTCCTCTTTGGCGATATCAGCGAACTCCTCCAGGAAGCCCTCCAGGTTACTGGGCAAGGTCAAGCAGACATACGCATTTTTGATGACGTGACATTAGAAACATACGTCACCCAGAGAGAGCATCCACCTCTTCTAGAACTGTCCAGGCAGCTACTTGAGTTGTTTGTGACTCATCACTACCAGATGCTTTCAGGATGTAGCTAAACACCATTTAGCAAATCAAGCAGTTTGACCAATATCTTCAAAAACAGAAAGATGGGAGTATAGGCAGGAAAAATAGACCAGACAGTTGTACTGACTTGAATCTCTCTGGGGTGAGGAAGTTAAGGAGATGGAAGAGCTCCTCCAGGTTGTTCTGCAGCGGAGTTCCAGTCAGCAGCAGCTTGTGTTGAAGATGGTAGTTATTGAGCACCCTGAAGAACTGTGCCAAGGAAGAGATGGTTCTTAGTCAAATCTTTCAGCTCACTGGGTTAATGGGCACCATAATCATGTTGAAGATGCTGATCACAGGTTGTTACCTTCGACTGGTTGTTCTTAAGCCTGTGGGCCTCATCAACAACCAGACAGGCCCACTGGATAGAGCCAAGGATGGCCATGTCGATGGTGATCAGCTCATAGGAGGTCAGCAGCACATGAAACTTCACAGATGCCTCTTTCTGCCGGGTGAAAGCAATGGATAGATATTCACTACGCTGCATCAGCACTGAAAAACACCACCATAATGTAACAAACCCAAAATGTGAAAGTCAAACAGACTGAATCAAGGGGCTAACTAGTCCCCACATGCCTACCTTCATTCGGGAGGCCTTCTTCCCACCCCGGATGGCATTGTCCTCAAAGGTGAATTCATTCTCGCGGATAACGGCTCGGCTATCCTTGTCGCCCACGTAGGTTACCACGTACATGTCCGGGGCCCACATCTCAAACTCTCGCTCCCAGTTGATGATTGTGGACAGAGGTGCACTCACCAGGAATGGGCCTTTGGAATGACCCTGGGGGAGAATGAGAAGAATCTAATACGCAACCAAAGGCAGTTTAAGAGGAACAAACTAGTACCAGAACGACCATGAATGGGAAATGCCGGGAGGGGAAATGGGGGTACTAATCTAGAACCAAAGGGAAAAGTAATTGTGGCGAGTGTTCTGTCCTGCCTTTAGGACAAAGTCCCGACTTTGGAATTTTCCCCTTTACTGGACAGAGTCACTGTGCGTCCCTGCCTGTCCGTCATCCCGCTAATGCTAACAGACGGGGACAGGAAGGCTGGACACCAAACACACACACACACACACGTTCAAGTTAAAATTATGTCCCATGGGTTATCTAACACAACCCCACATCCCACAGCTACCGCCTGACACTCCCACAGGCATACATACCTCCTTGTACAGCGAGTAAAGGAAAACCGCGGTCTGCACCGTCTTGCCCAGTCCCATCTCGTCGGCCAGAATGGTATCGGTGCCCTGGGCCCAGGAGAACCGCAGCCAGTTGAGCCCCTCCAGCTGGTAGGGGTGCAGCGTGCCACCGGTGCTGTCCAGGTATTCTGGCTGCCGCTCGAACTTGATGGTGGGCTAGAGTTGGATCGATACCAAAATTGCAACTTCAATACCAATACAAACACTGATACCCTAGTATCAATACCATATCGAAACTGTAAGAGATTCCTATTTAAATATTATGAATTAAACCAACAGCAGTATCCTAAAATATAGTTTTAACATTCAGTGAAACACGTATGGATCAATTAAACTCCATATTCTGGTAGTTATTGTAACCGCTGATGCTACATTATCTCACTGGTAATAAACTAATGTTAGGTTTACATTTATGTCCGCCGTTCATTTATCCTAGCCTACATTTTCCATTCACCAGAGAAAGGGGTATGAGCGAGCGTCCATGTAGGTTAAGGATGAATTTAAAACAAAACGTGAAACTAAATATAACCACTAAATTACACCACTATCATGCACCTTACATCTTTCATCATGCACACCCGATGGCCTTTAAACTCCGTATATAAATCAAGGCGAGTGACAGATGTACTTTGCCAGTTTAGATGAGTTCCCTACTTGTAGCTGCGTACACATACTGAGGCTGTTGGCTCCGGGGGGGTGGGGGGGCTCACCTTTTTCGGTCAGTTTATAACCAAAATAACACTCTCTCACTTCATGCTGCCCTGCTTATCAGCTAGAGGTGGGCTGAGGGTAATCCTCCATTTAAGTAGCTTCTCACAAGAGCCGTGCGCCATGAGTGACAGTCTCCCTCCCTAAAGCACAGGTCCAGGACAGCCACTATGCAGCTTCAGTGTTTTTGATGAGTGCATTGGGGATAGACGGCACATTTTCAAATATTGAAATTTGCAAAATGATGGAATCATACAGTTTTAAATTCTCAGTATGGCAATATGATACCGACTCTGGTGTATAAGACAAGGTTGTCGTGGCTGCAGACAAACACTGACATGGGCGCTTGTACACTTACGTCCACGACGGGATTCGCAGGAGGCCGGTCCAGCTTCTTAACTCTGCTTAGCTTCATCTTCAGCTTTTTGCTGGGTCTACCGTCATCTCCCATCATGAGCTCCCTTACAAGCAATAGGTTGAGGCAGGCAAGGTGAGGAGTTTAATTAAGTTACATTAATTACTGACCCATTTAACCAAAATCTAGAACACCTACGCACGCAGACAGCATTAAAATCGACTGACAATACAATGTCGGCTAAGCTCACTGAATGTAAAGGTTCAGAGTCCAAGACCAGTGGGATTAAAAACGCATCACCACAACAATCACTGAGCTGTACGGTAGGCCTGCGTACCTGTGATTCCAGTACATCAACTTGTAGGGATCATACTCCTGGATATCCATGTCCTCACTCTCCCAGGATGCCTGATCATACGGCAAATCCCGCCACTTGATCAAGTAATGAATATTATTCTTCTTATCGGCACTGCCGAAGAGATTCGCTCAGTCAGGGACGCACTCATGTAAACCCATACAAAGTTCTGATAGGGAATGAGAGACATTCCAAGAATTGCAAACCCCCCCCCCCCCCTCCCCTTTCATGCCTCATGAAAAATCTCTTGGCAAGGACACGCTGCTCACGGCTGGGAGCACGAAGCAGGTTTGGAGTGCCAGTGGATAATGTATGTCAGTCCCAGCAGGGCGACCCTGGCTTCCAGAAACACGGCTGATTACCTGTGATTCAGGATGCGGTGAATCATCATCCATTCCATCTTGATGCCAAAGCGATAGAACCTCTCCTCCATCTGAGCAAAATACGGGTCCTTGTTCTTCCTTTTAGTGCTTTTATCCTCATCCCCCTCGCCCCCGAAGTCCACAGGTGGGGGCTCGTCCATATCATTCTTGCGCTGATAGTTCCGGAACATCACCTGACAGTGCAGCTCCAACTACACAAAGCAGGGAAACCTGGGTTAATATGCACATCTCCAAATGGACAGCAACACATGCAGTAAAAAGGCCAGGTGACCGCATACACAGATTTGATGGGTTACGTACTGGCACAAGAATTCATGATATTTGGATATCAGGCATGCTTGTAGGAACAATACGCAGCAGCCATCCATATCCGAGGGTAACTGCAAGTGTTTACCTGTAACTCTGAAACCCAAGAGCAGTGCCAGTAAGACATATTGCTCCATTTGACAAAGAATTCCCTCTCCGGGCGGCCAGCCAGAGGGGCAGGATCGGGGGCGTTGTCGGGAAGGTTGGGAGGTCGGGGCACCGGGGTTGGAGGCGGGGGCTCTCTCCAGCGCCAAGTCAGGATCTTCTGCACTTTTCCCTTCATGGGCGGACACTAACAAAAGGAGGAAGTGCAGCCATGTAATTCTGACATGACATCCAACATGGAGGCCACTGCCACGTGAATCCGTTAAATACTCTGGTTCATCCATTGCGGACTAATGTGGGCCCGTCCACCCCAGCCGCCCCGCCAACTCACAGTGCAGCGGGGGCAGATCCACTCGCCATTGGGGATCTCGGGCAAGGGCGGATTCAGGCAGTGGATGTGGTAGGACGAAGGGCAGGAGTCGCAACACAGCAGTTCCCCACCGTCCTTGCAGACGCGGCAGAACTCCATGTGGTGGTCGTCCTCCTCAGTGTCGCCGCCGTCCCTGCGGCCCTCCCCCTCGTTATCCTCCTCCCCCTCTGAGCCGTCCTCCCTGGCCTCCCACTGCACGCCCTCCTTCTCCTGGTGGAGAAACACAAATCAAAATGGGCACCGGGGTTCCAGACAGCAGATGGGCTGACCCTAGATACAACCCAACCCTGCTCAGGCGGTCTGCGGGGGTAAAAGGCCGGCCGCATGGCAGAGCTGGGCGACTCACGCAATGGGGACAGCTCCACTTGCCCTCGGGGGCCTTCTCCATATCGGGGTCCAGGCAGACCATGTGATATGCACGGGGGCACGTGTCGCACAGGATGATTTCACCCCCCTGCTGGCAGACCTCACAGTAGTCCTGGTGGTCCGTCTCATAGCCATCACCATCCTCCTCTGCCAAGAGAGAACAGGGATTAAAGAAGGGTCTCCACACGACTTGGAGGTATTTCAGTGACGACACCCTGTGAAGAGGACCAACCTTTCTTCTTCTTCTTGGACGTCTTGCTTTTTTTCTTTGAGCGGCTACTGCGGCTGTTGGACCCGTCTGACACAGAGAAACTGTTCAAGCTGCCATCGTCAAAGTCACTGTCCACATCCACCTCGTCCTCCTCACTCTGTGGGAATGGGGGGGGGGGTTAATAGCATGCAGCCTGAGAAGCCATGGCGAGAACAGAGATGCCGCCGGCTGGGGACGATGCTGACCGAAGAGCGCTTCCTCTTGTTGCTGTTGAAGCCTCCCAATTTGATCTTCAGTGGGGCCACCTTCTTGGTTTTTACCTTTTTCTCTGGAGGCTTTGGGGGAGCTTTCGGTTTTTTGCGCGCGTTCGGACCTGAGGACACAAAGGCCCAGTTGCAAATCTGTTCACCCAAGACCCTCCGCAATGGCAAAGCGACTGCCGGCCTGCTTTCTAGCCCCTACCTTTGCCCTCCTTGGTCTTGGCCTTGCGCAACGGAGCCACAGGGGGAACCTGAGGTTGGGCTACAGCGGAGGGAGCAGGGGCGACCGGGGTGGTGCTGGCCAGGCCCACTGTCCCTGAGGCCGGCCCAACTTCTGTGCCGCTGGCCACCATGCTCTCCACAGCGGCAGCTACATTGGCTGCTGCTAGGGCAGCTGTGGCACTGGCAGAGCCCCGCAGAGGGTTGTTGGTGCTGAACTCGCGCCACTTAGCACCCAAAACCATCATCATCTTCGATACAGCAATCTTGGGGTTCTTGGCTGCGATGAGCGGCCTATGCAGTGAACAATCAAGAGAACAATCCAAACCCAGCTAAGGCAACGTCGCCTTCATCGCTTACTCTAACTCCAACATCTTTAGCTTTATCCAATGCAACCATCTCTCACTGGCCCAACTACAGACAACTGAAAGCCAGGATCAGCAAATATGTTGTACGTGGCCTAAATCAAACCACTCAGCTACCCAAAAATAGATATACCTGACAAACTGGCTGAATGCTTTGTAGTTTGTGAGGGTGCCATAATCCTCCTGTGTGAAGACATGGTCAATGTCTTCCATTCCCCACTCATCTAGAAGCTGGGCAGAGGTCTTGGGCTCCTGGAATAGACAAGCATGTTATCGTTTAAGGGACTTTCCACATCCAGCACCCTTCAGACATGAAATAAGATTTGGCAATTATGCGCTGACAATGGGCCAGTCTAACCTGGTTGTCATCATCTTCATCTTCCTCGTCCTCCGGCTCAGGCTCTTTCCGTTTGCTTTTGTTGCTGGAGCCTCCTGAGATCTTCTCTCTCTCGCCACTCGTCCCCCTCTTCCTCTCCTTCGCCGAACTCCCTCGCTTCTTCTTCTTCCTACCTGGAGTGTAATCGCTCCCCTCGCTGTCCGACCTGACGCCGGCCCCTTCCTCCTCATCTCCGTCTTCAGCATCCAGACCTTCTACTGCCTCTGGGGAACTGCCCGCCAAGTCCTATGGGAGAAGAGCCATTGAAGTGCTACACAAGCTGAGCACAGTCAAAACAAATACACTAACTACTAGACACTAAACTAAATTGCTAATCCAGCAAATCACATCTCAAAATGAGACTAGTCATTCCTGAATAATCATTCATTCAACCATCACCACTTATCCATTACAAAGTCAAGTTAACCTGGAGCTTGGGGAAGGGGAAACCCTGGAACAGATGCCTGGCCTCAGTGAGGCACCAAGGGCAATTCAGAGACACCCATTCCCCTGCACTGCAAGCTTTTGTTCCAAAGAAGGAAACAGGGGTGCCAGAGGACACTCATGCAAACGAGACCACACAACTACACAAACACACACACACAGCCAAGAGGCAGCAATCAAACCCACAATGCAGGAGGTGTGAAGCTACCCATTCTGCCACTCTCCCAGAGAATGCTGGAAAAATAAGTTAGTGAAACACTAATCAAAACACAGTGAAGCCTATGGAGGGAAGGCTGCCTCCATCACACCGTGAGGAGCCAGAGAACTTGTCTCCGTTAAGTGAGTTGGAGCTCCAAGTACTGTCATTGGTGCAAAGTGATGTCTACAGTCTGCTGGTCGTCTACAGGGATATGGGGGGGAAGCAAGCGGACAGCATCCTCTTTCAGGCATGTGTGAAGGGCAGTGTGAGAGTGTGTGCTAGTCTACACACTACCAGAGTTAAAGTGGACTACCCGCGTGCATGGGATTAACTGGTTATTCAAGGAAAGGTTGAAAAAAATCAAAGTGTCAATTGTGGGCGTAAACAGTTATGAGAAAGGGTATTTAACCATTTGTTTGTTAATGTTATAGATTCAATGCAGATATCCATCTGTGTCTTTAAGGCATCACATGCACACATACACACAGACAGAGAAAGATGCATCCAGAACACAGGAGCAGAGGAAAAAGTAAAAGAAAGTGAGGTTAAGCAGAAAGGACAGGACAGTCAAGTGTGACCTCTGGCACACAGAACCAGTACCACAAACGTACAACCTAGAAACAGCAGTTTAAGGCAGCGCACACAGGGCAGACACCGCGGCAGAGGAGGGTTTCAGCACCTCACGACGAACTCTCTGCCGCTTTCCACTCTTGCTCTCGCGGCTCCTCTTCGCCTTCTTCTTTTTCTTCACCTTTGGCGTATCGCCATCTGACATATCCTCGTCCAAGTCATCCTCATCTGCCATTGATCACAAGTAGACACAGCAATACCAACTTAATGACCAATCCACCTCCCCGGACAGGAAAGATTACTACACTCAGGCCTTATTAGCACTCGTACTGCTGCATTGCAGTCTAAATGTACTTTTAAACCCTAATGTAACCATGTAGCTACAGATATTGAATATCCCACAATGCAGGCACGTGGAGCGTGACACAGAAGTTTCCCGTCAGACAAAATCTATTCTGATAAAATGCAGTGATTCAGATTACACCATGCATAAGAAAAGCTATATATACTTAAGTAAATGCCACCAACTGCCGACTTAATACATACCTCGACATACTGAAGTAGGCGTTTAGGAGAAAAATAAAATATTTTCAATTACGATGCAATAGACCATCATTACAGTCCTTTTCAAATTACTTTTAAATAAACCCCATACATGTGCGTTTTCTATATAGCAGAACGTTCCAGTACAGGAATTTCGGTGCATAATGTTTTGTTTAAAACAGTACGAGACATTATTCAAAACCAGAGACTGGGATGAGATCTTTTCGTTATACTGTGGTCGCTTCCACCATCGATGCGTCCCAAAAAGCGAGTGTAAAGTACGAAGCCCCGAAAACAGGAGTTTCAAAAGCAATAAAAACAATAAGCGAAAATACACATCAGCGGTCGGCTATGTATAGCGGCAACGGGGGGCAGGAAAGCCGGCTCTGTCGCGTTGCACGCGGCATTTGATGCGCTCTACGTGAGCGAGAGCGGCGCGGCGCACAGCCATTTACTGCGCTTTACGTGTGCATTACGGAGCCGAAACGGAAATCAACTTGAGCAGAAAAAAAAGAAACCGTTTGACAGAAAAAGCATTGTGCTTTCCGTGATCTGAGCTCCTCTGCGCGCCACACTCATGATCGAGTCAAATGCATTGCCATCCCATATAATCCCGTATGCTTTCATATCGGGATGGTACCGTAGCCGGTTAGCCAGTCCATTGTGCTCCATCAAGCCGGCTAACCGGTCGGTGCCCCGGGCCGGGCCGAACCAATCATCTTACTTTCAAACTATGTCAGTTTAAATCAGAAATGCGATTCTTTTAGCTGTGTCTGATAATGCCAATAATTTAAGAAGTCTGACCATTCCGACTGAAAGAATTTGAGCGCTAATATGTATACGGTGGCTGGAGCTGTGGTTCCGGCTTCTCCGGACTGTGCGGTTTGAGATCGGCTCTGCCCGTCCACACGTGAGGCGGCAGGTAGGCCGCAGTCGGTACAGGCGCCGGTCCGAACGGGCATTTCGCGCTCCCAGCCCGGCACAGTTATATCCAGGAACAACTCAGGCTGCCACAGCCGGCACGGCTAGCCCGCCTCCTACCACTGGTTTCCGCACCAAAACCGTCCCCGGCTTACGGTCACGCAGGGCGGACCGGTTAGGCCGGGGCTGGTCAACAACACATTAAACTGACCCAAAACCGCAGTTAACTGGCGCCTAAAATCGCTACTTCTCGGTTAAAACCACATGGCCGCTTAAAGCCGAAAAAACAAAAATGCATCTTAACTTTAACGGTTAACAAGCATGTTCACAGAGAAAAGGCACGAAACCGGCTTAGCAAACAGCCCGAAAGCCCAACTTCTTATTTATTTATTTATTTATTTATTTACAAATGTTACCACGCAAAGCACAACGATTATTTAAAAAAAGAGCCGAAAACAACAGAGAGGGGACTTCAAACAACTCTCACTTATTCGTGACTCGTAGGTTTTCGACATACTAGAAATGCGCTTTATTGAGTGTCCAAAAAAGATGCCCGGTTTAAGCTAACTAGCTAGCTAGTAGCCCAAACCACAAGTACAGATAGCCAGCTAGTTAGCACGGACAATATTAAGAAAGCTGTTAAAGATTACCTTGGATGAGCGACCGGTCTTCTGGGGCTCCGAAATCGTCCCTATCGTCCTCGCTGCCGGACATGTCGGCTTTATTTAAATTAACTACCTAGTTTTGGTTACAAATAAATAGTTTTCTTATCCGGGTTGTCGTCCACACACTCGATATGACCGTCTCGGAGAGGGAGGAGGGAAAATGAAAAGAAATAAAGGATGGGGGTGGAGGGGGCAACTGTAAAGGAGAAAAAAGAAGAAAGCTTAAGCATTTCATATTTCCCTTAAGTTAACACGACTTACCTAAAGGAATAACACAACTACTCGTTTAGCTAGGAAAAGATCACACGCTTAATTGAATTAAAGCGTTTATTGATAGATAGTTATAAACTTCAATTGTCTAACTACAAACACCACCTGCGAACACATATATAAAGTAACAAGCATAAGAAGCTTTGACATGCAGTTATAATAATACGAGTATAGTCAAGTTAACCGGCTCCCTATACTAGGCGCTTGTCGTAGAGGGGACTGTAGTCACCGGCGAATGGCACAAAAATACTTTTGGTCCACAATCGGTCGTATCTCTTTAGTTGATTTTATAATAACATAACAATACTCACTCAGCCAAAACAATTCCACTGCTCGAAATGTATCGTGAATTAATAATAAGAATGTACAACGCGGTCCCACGTTGAGATAGTTCCTCTTTCTTCCCTTGGTATTTTATATTCTGAGATGTATATTTGTATATATTCAGGTTAATTAGACGGAGACGCCAATGTCCGGTTTACTAGGATTTTTTGTATTTCGAAAATCTCACAATCGAACACGTTACATACTCCCTATCGTCTCTCCCTCTCTCACAGGCTAGCTAACATTCTCACATACACACAAAGAGATCAGGGGGCAGACATCCCATAATAATCCTTATTCCCCCCCCCCGCCACCCACCCCCATAATACACACACTACTCTGCATAGTTACCTCGCAACGTACAGACCATAATACTCACCCCCCCTCCACTCCCTTCCCCATTCCGCTATTTCCGGCCCCCTAGCAACCACGGTTGCCATGGGTACACACCCCCTCCCGCCCTGTTCACCATCCCATAATAATAATAAGCAGTCACTGACATCCCATAATAAGCACAACTCCAAAAAGAGAGGAAAAAAATTACCAGTCACATGTCTCCAGGGGAACTCCATGCCACTTGTGACAGACCATAATATTCAACAACTGTGCCCTTTGCATGTACATACATCACCTAACACACTGTACAGTGAACTACACTGTATATCCAGTCACACACACTGTACAGACTAAATTCACACGGAGAGACTGGGGACAGCAACTCACTGTGTCCCAGTGCTGTACAGATGGTGACATCCACTGTACGACAAACTGACAGAGTACAAGCACTGTCCTGTAATACACAGAAAGATTACACATATTGAGCAAGCAAGACACATGTATTTTGACCTCAAGATTACAAGATTACCAAATAATTCATGCATACGTACATCTTGAGTTTTTAATTCAGTAATACCTAAATATACAGGAAATAAATTAATTGTGTGACAGGATAGCAAGGTCTCATAGGTAGGTTGATGATGGAATCTTCAGACTCTTATACATCTCTTATTTTAAAACCATAGGCACAAAAATAATATTAAACCACCATTCCCACAAACAGAAAAAAGGAAACAAAAACTTTTCATGTGTGCATGTATGGACAGGCTGAATGTTATCATAGCAGAGGTGTTTGTCTTTTTAGTTATGGAAACAATTACTGCTTATTGTGTCAAAGATGGAGGGGTGCTGAGTGGTTAAGGACAGGCAATGCAACTTTTTTACTTTCGCAATTGACAGTGCACTGTGTCTGTCGCATCAAAAGATGGAAAATCATGTTTAAAAATAATCGCTGATACACTAGATTGTTTCTATTATCGTCTACCTCGTATTATGCTCCTGTCTCAAATTGCATTTCTTGGTCTCTTCATTTAAATTATAGTCTATTCCGCCTTATAGCAGCTATGTACCAGTGTCTGACTCAGCAAAGTCATATTTTGACACATCTTTTCTGTCCTTTGTCTTCTTTCCTAAATCTCCCTTTGTCCCACTGTCTAGATTTTGTGGGCCGCTCATTTTCATATGGCAGGCCTCTGCTCCTGTGCAAAGAGCAACGGAAATGGGGCACACTCTCTCACCTTCTTTCTTTCTCTTGCTCAGTCACCATGGAGATTAGGGGGTGGGGGGTGGCGGCATCCCATAATCACCAATCAGGAGGAAGAAGGGGGTGGTTGTCATGGTGACAGACCCCCCCCATCACCACCCCCAACACGCAGTCACTAAACATCCCATAATACTATTTCTCTGTAAGAAGAAACTACAGCCCATAATACTCATCCAAGGCTGGCTGTTGTAGATATAAGCAGTGGGGTGGGGGTTGTGGTGGTTGTGTGTGTGTGTGTGTGTGTGTGTGGGGTGG
>JABFEA020000138.1:20934237-20957339 GCA_019775915.2 Cyphomyrus plagiostoma | reverse complement strand
TATTATCAGGAACAACAATAGTTCAAGGAGTATAGACAGAAAACTCCTGGAAAATGACCATTTTAGCAAGGTTAAGGTGCTGACTGGTTAGATGAGGGCAATTATAATGCCCTGAGTCTCAATCAGTGCTTCTGCAGAAATTGTCCCAGAGCAGGAAATGCGGGGGGAAAAAACACTTTGCTGAAACGGCTTGCATGGTAACATAATAAATTACAACACTGAAGACTGCTTGCTTGCACACCATCTATGTGTGCATTTGTGTTTGCTATGTATATTTCATCTGCACACTTCTCTGGTCAAACGTGTCAGATATGTTAGCTATCACACTGTTTTGGATTGCTGCAGATTTGTCTGGGATGTCTATGGTGAGGGAAGGATTTATTTATTTGTGCTTTAATGAAACAGCGTGTCAGCTGAGAGAAAGAAAAAATAGGAGGAGTCAAATTTGTATCCCATAATACATCCCCAGACATCCACGGTTACTAGGGGCAACCACCAGCGCAGAATGAGGTCAACTGGCCATCCAATAATAATCAGTACTCTCTGGTGTGACTCACAGACACGAAGATGCACACACATACAGACAGACACGCTTAGTCATACACTTTACGTAACTGTGCAGAGAATACTTCCAAAGACCCACTATGGAGGTGTGCTTAATGCATTGTATACTGTCTAACTCAGGGGTGGCCAATCTTATCCGCAAAGGGTGTATGCGGGTTTTCGCTGCAAATCCCTAATTAGATTACTAATTAGAGGACTGATTGGCTGAGGAGTCCTCACACCTGGGATTGAACAGCTGACCTACAGGTTATCCCAAAAACCTGCATACGCACCGGCCCTTTGCGGATAAGTAGATTGCCCACTCCTGGTCTAACTGGACACTGAATGTTTGCAAGGAAGAGCGGTTTAATGGAGTACATACTGTGGGACTGAAAGACAGAGGAAGGCAGGAGTGGGTGTCATTTAGGAGGGAGGGTAGAAGAGGTGTGTACAGCAGGGGCGGCTGTCAGAATATTTGACACTCATTGCCATGTGGTTGCTGGGGGATACTCAAGAAGACGTCACTGAGAGAAGATGGACACAGAGAATGAATAGGGGCGGAGTCTGACCTGGGCATTGGCAGTTAATCTAGATGCGTCCAGAGACACTGGTAAATCTATGCAGATCTGGCATTACAGGAAACCTGAACTGGTCCAGAGTTATTGGTAAATCTAGGTAGATCTGGAGTAATGATACAATGATCTATACAGGTGCAGTATTATGGTAGACAAGTCCAGTGTGAAGCAGAACCTGAAGAGGACCACACTTGGTGACTGTTTTAGAAGTAAGCCTTCTCATTATCAGTTGCATCAGTCCTAGTGATGCCCCGATATGGCACTTAGTCAGTACTTTTATCACCAAGACTTAATCTCTTTGACACTCAGACTATACAATTCAAGCTTCACAATTCAAGTATGACAGCAAGCATCCCTCAGGAAACTGGTGTTAACAAAAACACCGAAAACTAAGGAGACAAAATCTGCAGAATAACAATCAATACGTGGATATTCTTAATCTCAGGCCAGCCATGTTTGCAGTGCGCCTAGTGTGGTGTGTGTGACACTCCGGGGGCCCCCCAAAAAAGGAAACTTGCCTAGATAGTGACAGGCTAAATAATAATATGCTGTTAAATATTTTCATGCATTTCATCTAAATATGTTATTTTGCCTGAATATTAGGGCTGTCACATTACATGTACTGTAGGCTATTCATCGTGCACTATTGGGCAGATTGTTTTTGGTTCAGTACAAACAATGAAATGAATGAATACATTTAGCGATATAGCTAAAAGTCTAAAATCCAAAGTAGATTTTCAGTATATTACATTATGCTAATTGTGCCTGTGAGCTTGGTTATGGGTAGTGCTGGTTAAAATCAGTTATAATCAATGGTTTGGGAACATTTTGGTTTACATCAGCACTGGAGAGAAAGTAGTTGATAAGACCAAGATTGTCTGTCAGCTCTGTTATACTGTTCATCAGTGTGTTTGTACAACTACAGCAAGGCAGAAACAGCCTCTGTAAGTTTAGTTTTCCAGTGGTCTTTGCTTTTGGATTGTAGCGCTTCCTAATGGTGTTTGCAGTTTTAATAATAAATTTCAAAACAAATTTTGTTTCCCTCGTTGTACCGAAATTACACTGAACCATGAACCTAAAACCCAGGTCTGTACCAAACCATGAGTTTTGTGGGGGATTTCCCCCCCTACTAAACATACACTGGATGTGTAGACTTCATCTAAATCCTGACTTGGACATATGATCACATAGCCTAGGTTAATGTAACCTGCGTGGCCACACTACTGTTAGCTGCTGGCTAGTCCTTTAAGGTCATGCTGTACACTGTCAGTGATTGGTTACTTATTACTCTTCATTATGGTCGCATCTGTATTACAATGACCAAGCAGCAGCAAACACAATGATTCCTCTTACTTGGTTTATATTGGCCTCAGATGGGGCCCCAAATACGCTGGCTTTCCCCAGGCCCTGCCCCTTCACAAAGACAGGCCTGCCTGTGTGTGTTTGGTTTTTGTGCTTCCTCTGCAAATTGTCCATAGTGTGCATTTGTGCATGGCATATCATCCAGGGTCTCCCCAGCCTATGCCCTGTGTTGGACTTGCATCCCATACAGCAGGGCTATTCAACTCACGGTCCTCAAGGGCCGAGCCCTGCTGAGTTTCCAGCCTTCCTTTACCTGTGTGCCAGGTGTGAAGCCTCTGACCAATCAGAATCAGTAATTATTAAACTAACTGAAACTGAACTGAAAACAAGGCCTGGATTGGGAGTTGAGGGCCTGAGTTGAATGGCCCTGCCATACAGGGTGTCTCCTGCCTCCTGCCTCCTGCTCTGTGCTTCCTGGAACAGGCTTCACCCTCAGCGTGACCCTGTCCTGTGTAAGCGGATATAGACAATGGATGAATGCAACTGAACCCTTGTCGTTATTTGACTGGTGTTCCTTTTTGTATCTGACCCTCAAAAATCACATCACCAAAAGTAAAAAGAAGTTCAGCTGCATCTATGGTATATTTATTGCTTTAATGGCACTATAGTGGTGCCCGCATCTGCAGCCGATCCGTCTGGGTACAGTACGAGAAGGGGCTTGTTCTGTCTGCGTTGGAGCCCTGGTGCCACGTGACAGCTGACCATGGTATTAATATAGCCCCCTGAGCGGGACGCGGGCGGGCCTGCTGTGCTTCTGTCCATCTCTGGCCCTGATCTGGAAAACAAAGAGAAAAAGGAGGTTATGTTGAGTCACTCTATACATTTAAAGGAGACATGATATATTTCTGAGAGCAGGAGGAGATCGAGGACATCTGGATGTGAAAGAAGTGAGAGACTGCAGAGTCTGAGAGAGCAGGAAGGAGTGGGCGGAGGCCCGACCTCTCCCGCCTGCTTGAGACAAAACACTGGGGAAATCCCAAATTCAAATGTCATTCCTTTAACGACGTAGTTGCTTCTCATTTACGGCACACTAATTCAGAGTCTCACTGTTTTCTGTCTTACCTTAGTCCATATTTCATTGATTCCTCAATGGTGCTCACTCGTAGGCTGGGAGACCCCTCTCCTCTCTCTCTCCTTCTCTCCCACTCTCCCCTTCTTTCTCCCTCCCTCCTTCTCCCCTCCTCCATCACCCACCTGCCCACCATCTCCCCATTCTCTCTCCTATCTACTTTGCCGTGATTTATTTGCCCCAGTTCCAATATTTGTCGTCACTGTTTTCCCCTCCTTGTCTAAATGTCACCCCTTCTTCTAAGACAATGCCTGGAGAAGCGGAGAAAGCGAGAGGGGGAGTAAAGAAGGTGGAGCAGGGGGCGGGGGGCACTCATAAAAAGAGCAACAAAGTTTGGGAAAATCAAACATTAGGTAAGGACCACGCTGGCCGGCCCGTGTTTGTGTTATGGTCTCTGCAGAGGTCCCACGCACATGTGACGCCTCAAGGCACGCTATCCCGCCCGATGACGCGACGTGCCTGGCCTGCCGTGTGACCTTTTGAGTTTTCGCATGAGGTCATCGCCCGACGTCCTGGCTCTGGGTCCCCCCAAAGATGCCCCATGTGCACCCGGGGCAAGCGCCCGTGGTCCCAGCCGTAAACACTGGTGCTGAAATTGAATGCGCGTCACTTTTTATGACTTGTGCAAAGGCGACGCATCACACAGTGGCCATCTCTCAGTGTCATGGCTAATGCAGGGCTACATGACCCACTGGCCGCCTCCCTCCACTCTCACCCTATATCACTCCCTCCCACCCTGCACTTCTCCTCTTTATAACCCCTCTTCAGCCTCGCCATCCTCACTCCCACACTTTCTGCTGGACTCACCAAATCTTATTAGCGCTGTTTTCTGTAGGGCAAACCCAAGGAAACTTTTCAGCCCGGCGGAAATTACAATGCTCTTAGCGTCTTTGTCCACTCAACTTTGGAGGATTTTTAGAAAATAAATACACTGTGCCACGTACAGCGGTGTCCTGTAAGATTCTGGGTAAATTTTAAAGTGCAGATTTATGAAAGTTAAACTTTGGCTGAGGAAGCCTTAGGGTCTCTCTCTCTCTCGCTCTCTCTCTCTCTCGCTCTCTCTCTTTCTCTCTCTATAAATTCACAGCTGATGGTAACGGGAGAGAAAGAGAGAGAGGATAAATTAATATTGACAATAGTTCAGACAGCAAAATTGAAATAATTCTTATTTTAGCAATTTCGTATTAATTTACTGCATAGGATGAAGAATTGTATAACTAATATTTAAAAATCAGTAACAGAAAAAAAGAGTCATTTTTGATATAGTTACAAAAATTAGTTATTTTACTTTACTACAAAACAGGTTAGAAGTAAATTATTCAAAATCCTTTAAAAGTTGGACTTTTAACTTTCATGATAGCACCGTTGTGTTTCTGAAGATAATATTTGGACATTACCATAGAATGAACTGGTAAGTAATCATTTTATTATTTTAATCCTTTTATGGTGGAGTGCCTTATAATGACCATGAAATCTCCAGTCCTTTTACAACACAGCAAATAAAACAGCACCCCCTGCTGTTTGTAAATAAACAATTTCAGTTAACAACGTGACTTAAACACAACCTTATTTCTCATTGGTCAGTGCCGGACTATTGCATTTTGGTCCACTTTGGGTAGATATAAAATGTATAAATATGTAATGGTAGTCTTACAGCTTATGTAAAATTGGTGCAATAATTTATTTGCCTACCTGCTGCATACCGTACTTACACAGTTGAACACTGCAGATTTTAACATGGTTATATTTGTGTATGTAGAAAATAGTAATTTACATAGTATATATGTAGAATTAATTTCATCAGGGAGCACAGATAGCATGTAAAATAATTATATTATATAATAATAATATAGCTAAATATCTGTATACTGTCAGAACAATTTTGTCCCAGAGGAAGATTGAGACATTATGTTAAAGTGCAGAGAGCAATATAAACTACAGAAATATGAGTAAAGGTAGCTAATTATAATGTTACGCGTTATAATTACATGTTTGTGATGACAATTATCATTTTAGTTCAGAGGAGTTCAACAAGTGATTAATGTTGATTCAATCCACAGATATGAGAGGATAATCCCAGGTAAGAGAAGCTGTGAGGCACGTCTGCACCGCAGCTGACAGGGAGATGAGGGAGTCCGCATACACAGTCTGACTTCCTCCAGGACACAAGCAGAGGCAGAGAGTCAGGCTCTTGCACACTTAGTCACAGCCACGGAAATAAATATAGACAGACAAGACAGTCTGATGCCAACTGTCTCCACTGCAAATCTAACTGGACAACTCCTCCTGCTGTTGCTATGGGCCACCCACCCTACCATGGCAACCAACTGGCTGTAAGTCACTCTGTGGGTCAGAGGTCACGCTCTTAGAACTATGAGACCACCCCGGATCCAAATCTCACCCCACGGTATGCCCACAGCTCACTGGCGAGGATGCCACACAACCGGCCCGTGTCTGGTACTGCCCCCTGTGGGCGGCTGCGGGGCCTGTCTGTGGGGCAGGTGGGGGTCTGCCGGGCCAGGGGAGAGGTGATGGAGTCTGTGCGCAGGGCTGCAGAGATGGTGATAGAGGAGGTGAGAAAAGAGCCTTTCTGCCTTTTGGTCCCAGTTAGGGCACCCCCTACAGGTCGTCCAGGCACAAGGCAGGTCAGCTGGCTAACACGGCTCTCATCTTTTTCCCCAAAAATGGATGCCGGTGTGGGGCTAGTGCCAGCACCAGTTCCGCAACCGGCGATGGAACTGCTCCACCACCCCACGTGGGGTCAACGTGTTCGGGAGAGTTATGACCCAAGGTGAGCTACAGCACCCTCATAGCCAAACATCCCGCCATGTTGCCATAGCAACACTACAGCCCTACCCCCAAACAGTGTCTGCCCGAACAGTGCTGACTCCATTTCTGGTCAGGCACACGGGAGGCAGCCTTCGTACATGCCCTGTCATCAGCGGCGGTGGCTGTTGCAGTGACTCGGGGCTGCAGCCGGGGGGAGCTGGAGAGGTGTGGCTGTGACAGGAAGGTCAGAGGAGTCAGTCCTGAAGGTGAGTCATGCCCTCACCTACTTCTATTGTTACAGGAAGGCAGTCTTGTTATGGTCTTATTACTGTATTCTGCTCTAACTTCTACAAACAGCTAAAACAATCTTGAAATAATTATTTGAAAGCCCTAAGAGCACTAAATGTCAGTGTACTGCAGGAAGAACGACAGTTAGATTCCGATAAAGAATAACACCCCACCTGTCTACAGTTGCCCTTCACTTACCTGCACCTTTCCAGTTAATATTTATTTTGAATGATCTTATCATAACCATACCCTCCCTCGATCTTCTGGCCTTCTGTGAATGACTTTGTATTCCCTCACCACTCTGCCATGCCATTACTGCCGCTATTATTCACAGAAACGCCAGCTTGCATGCAGCGTGTTAACCTGGACTCCGTTTCCCAGGATTCCAGTGGTCTGGTTGCTCAGATAATCTGTCCTATGGGGTGGCCTTCTCCCAGACCTTCGTTGATGAACCAGAGCGTGCCAAGGGCCTGTCATCAGGGAGGCCACTGATGAACATTCACAACAACGAAGCAGGCAGGAAGGTGCGTCCGTGCGTTTCATTGCGATGCGGGGCTTCTTTCGGGGTCACGGCGAGCTTGCCCCAGGAATCAGTATGGGATGGCAATCCTTTGCAAGCAGCAAATACACACGCTCTGGACAGTGCAGTACCGGCTTGGTGTGTATTCTACAGACTACCAATTTTTCCTTTAGTCCAAAAACCCGATTTGGTGAACTGGTATCCCTAAATTCCCTTTACAGCATATATACCCTGTAGACTAGAATCCCGTGCAGGTTGTCGCCTCGGTTCTATGCTTCCTGGGGCAACCACCAGGTGTCACATGCTCAGCACTCGCAAGGCTGACAGATGTATGGATGAATGTCGCCCATTGCTGACTCACTTTGCCCCCTTGCTGCACTCACAGGCAATCCTGCACAACATGCAGGTAGAGTGTAAGTGCCATGGCGTGTCGGGCTCCTGCGAGCTCAGGACTTGCTGGAAGGTGATGCCACCTTTCCGCCGGGTGGGCACTGTGCTGAAGGAGCGCTTCGACGGGGCCACGGAGGTATGCGCCCGCCTTTGGGGGCGGGGAGGGGGGCTCCAAGCCAATCAGGACAAGCCTAGGCCCGTCACAGTTTCCCCCAAAGAGCATGAAAGAGCAGCGTGAACAAGCTGTACATAGGGCGAAGTCGTGCTCCTAATGAAGGTCCCTGGGCTTCCCCCGCAGGTGCGCCTGTCGCGGGTGGGCTCCAGGACGGCACTGCTGCCCCGCGACCCCCATGTGAAACCCCCTGCGGCCCGTGACCTGGTATATCTCGCACCTTCCCCGGACTTCTGCAGCCTGGACCCGGACAATGGGATCCCGGGCACCGCTGGGAGGCGTTGTAACGGTGAGTATGCAGAGAGCTCCCTTTTCATGCTGCGTGGTTGTAAGCTGAGGCCAGCAGTGCACTGTTTAGATTGTAACCATGGCATCAGGATCACATTCATCTGGAGTCTAAAGCATGCAGTTTGGTGCATGGGGGTCTCTGAACAGTGCTTAGTCAGTGTGTGTGTGGGCTACCATGCTGTTCTGGGTTCCAGCCTACATAAGCCACATGGAGAATGGATGTGAAGTCGGCTTTGGGAGTAATTTAGTAGTTTGTTCATCTCTCTAGAATGTTTTGTGCTCATATGAAATATTTACATACTATGCCTCATGCCACAGAATTCCGGACATTTAGAACTGGCTGCACTTCACTTTCAGGGATTATAACTGTTGAATAGCAATAAAGTGCCGGCAGTGATTGTGCGATAAAATCAGTGAGCCTCATTAACGTCACTGTAGTTCTTGCTGTTTGGCCGCAGGCTCACAGAAACTCTGCATAAGCCGTTATGGAGACAGGTGTTACGCTCACAGGAGTTTAGGCAGGGCTGCCTTTAACCCCAGCGCCTCTCCCACCCCCAGGCACCTCCAGACTGGCCCCAGACGGCTGCGAGTTGGTGTGCTGTGGCCCCGGCTTCCAGGTGGGCCGGACGGAGGTGGTGCAGCGTTGCTCCTGCAAGTTCTCCTGGTGCTGCTCGGTACGCTGCCAGCAGTGTAAGAACACGGTGCTGATCCACACATGCCAGGAGTGAGCGGACAGGTGGCTGGGCGGGCGGGCAGGCGAGAGGCATCTGTGCATACAGCACGCCCCGCATTAGCACTAACAGACAGCCAGCTAGGCTCTGCGCTGATGATATGCAAACCTACCAGCTGCTAGTAAAAAGTATCACTGCATACAGCTGTATTATCATTTAGCGTATAGCTTGTTTGATTGTTTCATATTCAAACCCACTGTTCAGCCTGTTACCGTCCACTATTTATTTTTAAGCATCCTTCGTGTTTGTATTTATTTGTGTCTCGGATAACATGCCCCCCCCCCCCGATAGGTGGCAGTCTAAGCCCAAGAGGAGAGCTCATCGCACTCTCATAATCCTGGGCCCCTCTGTAGCTTTGACATATGTTTTTTTGTTGGATTTCAGCATTTTATAGACGATTTGTTTAAATAAACAGCTTTCACAGCAGCACAGTGTCATGTGATCGACTGTGCTAATTTTGGCTAGCATGAACTGTCTCACTTCAGTGGAACAAAAGTATTTCCATGTCAGTTAAACCAATTTTATTACAAATCTGATTACAAACACCCAAAAATGTACTAAATGGTTCTTGCATCATTAATAATAAAGATCAGTTATCTAAAATAACATAGCTAGATGTTACATTATTAATAAAGCATGGCCAAATTGGTTTTCTAACACATAGACACTAGAAAATAGAAAACACAAAAACAAAATCACAAAATAAAATAAAAACTCAAGTTTCAATTTGTATATCCTCTATAAATCCCCCAAAACAAAAAATATAATATTCATTTTTTATACATCATACTCAATGGAAAATATAAATTCAGTTCCCAGCAGAGGGCAGCACTGAGATTTTTCTTTAAATGCACTTGAATTTCCCAGTCCTGACCTTGGGGGCAGGGGATAATGTGCCCCACTAGTTCACCTACAGTATGCTGGCAAGTCACCAAAATTCTGGTTCAAGGACGCCCACAGGCATTTGTGCATCCCATATAGACATATCGGTGACAGACATGTTGAGGAATAGAGTAATGAGTTGTGACTCCATTTGGCTGTTGTGGAAGGCACAGTGTATGAATGTGTGTACGAATTACAGTGGAGTTTAACTATTGCTTCCCCCCCACCCCCCCGTCAGATATTACATGCCCTACCCTGCTCTGCTCTTCTGAACAACCAGCCCTTGGTCGAGCTACCCCCCCCCCCCCCTTATAGCAGGGTGCAGCGCTTCTTGGGTTTGGTCTCAGGGGGCTCCAGTGCTGCCAGGATGGCCTCGTCAAACACGTTCTTCAGTCCTCGCTGAGAGACAGAGATAAAACAGCACAGGGCACTTAACACTAACACTGTAAAGGGCAGCCAAAGTAGATTCAGCAGAAGGCAAGCTATTCAGCGCTCTTTAAAAGGGGAATTCATCACATACACATTAAAAATCCCCACACATTCAAAAGACACAATGGAGTCAATCAGAACAGACAGTGCTCAGCACAGAGAAACCACTGGTAATGATGTGCAGTGCACGTTCCACCTCTTGTGTGCCTTACAGTACGTTAAAAAGACGGGGGGGAAAAAAGATGGGGAAATATTTAAAGTTTCCCTCCCTGACCCGTTCACACCATGCTCAACATGGTGGTTCAGACAGTGACACAATGCTGACAGGGAACCGGAAACTCCCAGTTGTCACTGTAGGCCCTGAACCAGGAAACAAAACACAAAGGTAATCTATGCCTACACCATTACAGCAGAATCAAGGATCACTGTCATGTATTTCCCTTTGAAGTTGGGTTTAAAATTTAAAATTGGTGTAACATTAATATGATTTGCATAGGGCCGGGAAACCAGACTTCAGTACTTTGTGGTACTGACCGAAATGCTACAGACCGAAATGCTACAGACCGAAATGCTACAATCTTATGAAGGGTCCAAAAATTAATTTTCTTTTGTTGCCAAATTCCCAGATTTCAGCACCTGTGAGGTAATAAGCATGCATCATACTTGTGTAAAGATCTAAAGTCGCTGGTGATTAGCTGTCTAATGTAACACTTCACGGCCACATCATAAGAGGCCGGAGGAAAAACGTATGCCCTGAAACAAACTTGCGAACTGGTTTGCGTGTGCATGTTGTGGTTTTTGTTTGTCCCGTGGTGCAAAAAAGAAACCAAAAGTGTGGCTCCACAGGATTCCAGTCTGCAACCGTTTAGTCACATTTTGCAACCATTTTTGGAGACAATTTTATAATTTTATAATTTTATAATTAGGAGCACCAGTCCTACTTGCCTCATATATGCGCCCATATAGTGGCTGACTGCATTGTCACACATCACACCCGAAGAGAGTGAATATTGGTGTGTGTGTGTGTGTGTGAGAGAGAACAAGATCACCAGAACTCAGTTTCATTGCAGTTCCTCGGAGGCACTGCTGTGAAGGGGCTTACAGTGATAAACTTGCTAATCGGTTGACCACAAGCAACAGCTCTAACATGGCTAACAAGTTATGTGGAAGTGCAGAAAAAAAAGACAGCAGATGAAATTATTTTTGTACCTCAATATGATTGAAAACCTTTTGTCTGCGTCTCCAGCCAAAGCTGGAGGTGAAGCTTCCCAGCACATATTAGTGTGATAATGTTACATTGTTTTTTTACTCAGTGGAAAATGAACGATTCAACATGTTGCCGGTCAAATAAGTAAAATCATGGCTCTCAAATCTCACGCACTAACCGTGAGAGACATGCATTTCAACCAGTTCACACACTCACACAAGGGATAACGCCCACCAAGGTGTTCTGTTATATTGAATTAATAGACGAGATGCAAGCATAAGGAGTGGAGTTTTCAGCTGTCCCAATCAAGTTAGGCTGAATTAATAGCCACCTACCAGCCAATCAGAAAATAGAATTTGTTCCACGCGATCCCGCTACAAGCATGTTATTTCATGGATGTACACTAGGGCTGGGCGATGATATATCGTTATTATATCATGCATGAGAAATAATCACCAGGGCTTCAGATGACAGACAAAGCATTTGGTTGGACGCCAGCTTTTTGGTGCTATACGGACATTTATTTACGCCCATAATTTGGCAAGAAGATTAGTAGTATGGCTTAAATATTAATGAGATGCATTTTGCGATACCCAAAACTTAGTAATCTGTATAAACTTTATATCTCTTAAAATCGATTAGTGAAGCACACCACATAATACTATTTTGGAATACTATGGTTTGGTATTCCTCAGAGCAATATGCACTGAAGTTGCCGTGAAGAAGAGCAGCCATGACATCTTTTAAAAGATCTTGTGGATAAACAAGGTAAAAAGTGCTTTTTGCAGTTCAAAGTCTGAAACATTTATTAAACATAAGGATACGCCATATTTACACTAATAATGACTTTGGGGCGTCATAAAAAGCCTCATTAATATTTTTAGCCATACTACTAAACTGCTTAAATTGTGGGTGTAAATAAATGTCCGTATAGCACCGAAAAGCTCTTGGCCAAATGTTGCGCCTGTCATCTGAATTCTGAAGCCCTGGTGATTATTGCACATGCACAATGCAATATCGATATGATATCGCCCAGCCCTAAGGCGTGCACATACCAAGTGCAGACAAGGTGGAATTCACAGAGCAAGATGCAATGAAAGCGGTAGGCAGAGCTCTAAAGTGTCATGCATTGGCCGTGAGACACACACTCCATCCTAACGGGTGTAATCAAAATCCAGACTTCTGATGCAACTTGATAGCCCTGGCAAAATATACATAAAAAGCTGAGTTCCTTTATGATTGCCATCGATCCCCCAGTAACAAACCAATAACTAAACAAAAAGACTTGTTCCAATAAAAGATTAGTGCTGTAATGTTTAATGTATCTTGTTGTGGTCGTCAACATAACCACAAAATGGTATCGAAAAAAGTATTGTTCAGGAACTGGTATCAAAATCCAGGTATTGTTCTGGTAGTGATATTAATAAATTATGAGTGCTTGCCCAGCCCTTGATTTGCATAACAACGTTATAAAAACACAAACTTGTGTGTCAATATAACAAATATAGTACAAACAGAACTAAAACCCTTAGAAGAACATGCAGAAGGAAATGTATACTCAGAGTATGCTGCAAAGATGCATTCAGCATAGATGCAAACTAAAACTTTGCTAAGAACGATCTTTTCGCTTCCTTATTCCAACTATACAGCACAGAGTGTAATTCTGGTAGCTCTCATTGCAAGTTGTCTATGCTGTATTCGCAATGAGAGATTAAATGATTTTGGCCATGGGCACCATCTACATGCATTTAGGCAAATAAATCTATTACCAGGACGATCAGAGGTAACAGATGTAATGGTAGTGGTCATGGTAACTGTTCTGATAAGTAACACTCCTCAGTAGACATTAGGTTAGGAAATACATAAAATTGATAAAATTCCAGCCACTCATTGTATCATTCATTTATGTATTATTATTATTGTAATTACTTTTAAAATGGAATTAAACTGAGATTAGACCAAGGTCAGTTCAAGCTCCCATTTTCAGATGAGCATATTCAGTTCAATGTTGTAAATAAATTTAGCCACAGTTTGCTTTATCTTCAAACAGATCATGTTAGACAAGCTGCAAATTCTCAGGCTAAATCCTTGCTCTTGCATACATTTCATTTGGAAGCCAGTGAGTCATTAAACTGTCATTCATCATGAATGCAAACTACTGCCAGCAGGGGGCATGGTTCACTTAGAAACGATTCAGAAAATGTCAACGGGGCCAGAGCAGTGAAGGAGACACTGTCCTACAGACAAACCAGCTTTTTAGACAATTTAGAGACTTGCTGTGGGCATTAAAAGGTCCCATGGCACATACTGAAAGAGGGAATTCAGCACTGGGACATATTCCCATTCAGAAAGGCCAAAGCCCATATAATCATCTCCCTGTGCAGAACTGACTAAATCACTGCAAAAAGCTGATGGACGGCAATATGTCTACTAAACATTATCCTAGCAGATTCCAGACATCAACAGCGGTTATAGTACCTAGTTCCATAAGACAAGGAAAGCCAGTATATAAATGTACCGCAATATATAACAACAAAAGTAATACCACATTTAACATATGGGCCATTTAACATTACAAAACAAATTTACAAAAATAAACTTTTGTTTCATGGGTGCTAAACCCCTTAGAAGACTTCATGGAAGTTGCAGCCCAGGCAGGCCTGGAATTTCTCACATATTTGCCGACACCAGCAAATTTGTGCTCATTTCCCAAAGACTGTGCCTGGATGAGCGCTGCCCCATGATACGTCAGGGAACTCCCATGCATGACGTCTGTCAACATGATGCAGATATCAAACAGGAAACCACCTCGCTCAGACACGCATCACGGCTCATACCTGTGTGAGGGCAGAGCATTCCACGTATTTGACAGCACGCAGGTCCCGCGCAAGCTTGTCCCCACTCTCGGGTGACAGGGGGCGCTGCTTGTTCTTGGCTAGCTTCTCCACTGTGTTGCTGTCGTCCCTTAGATCCACCTGGGTTCCCACCAGTAGGAAGGGGGTTCGTGGGCAGTGGTGGGAGATCTCTGGCACCCACTGGAAGGGGGAAAGAACAACAAAAGGTACAGAGGGCATTGTAATGACCCACATACCACAGCTAATAATGCAGACATACTGGATAGTATATTAATGTGCGGCATATATTTATGTATCCATGCAGACACAGATTTTTAGCTCATACAAAATGGCACAGTGAAAACTCACTAAAATTACAGAGGAAATGAAAAGATCTGCAAGGAAACACAGAGGACAGACAGATAGAAAGTGCAAGGAGGAAGAGACTGACCTTCTCGCGGACATTCTCAAAGGAGGAAGGGGATACAACGGAGAAGCAGACGAGAAAGACGTCTGTCTGAGGGTAGCTTAGGGGCCGAAGCCGGTCATAATCCTCCTGACCTGTGAGAGGAAAGGTTGATGTGATGATGTGCAGAGCACACAGGCGAAGAAGCCAGCCTAAGTGGCGGGTGTGTAACCAGGGAATTAGATTTCAACATCAAGACAAGCAGATGGTGACAGCAGTGCAGGTTACCTGCTGTGTCGAAGAGTCCCAGAGTGTAGGGCTCCCCTCCAATCATCACTGTCACAGCATAATTGTCAAACACCTGGATAAAAGATAGTAACAGGCTCAAAAACTGCAAGCTCTCTCTCCCCAGCTGATAGACCAACAGCAGCAAGGCTATGTCTCTATGTCTCCTGTCGTACGTGCAATCTACCCATGACATAATAAAAAAAAATCCTATTGGTACCACCCAAAACAGCGAGTGTGTCAATGAGTAGCAATTAGAAACACAGAATGCAAACCTTACACTGAATTTTGTTTATTTGTCAAAGTACAAGTGGAACATACCGAGTAGCATCCTTACCGTAGGGACATATTCAGAAGGAAACTTGTTGGTTGTATATGAAATCAACAGGCAGGTCTTCCCCACTGCACCATCCCCCACCACCACACACTTTATGGTCTGCATCTGCAGGGTGAGAAGGCGCCAGAAAACACAACAGGAAGAGAAGGCTTGCTGGAGAGAGTGCTGTGATGGCACTGCGTGTAGCCGTGAGCCTGCGTCTGTTCCTGAAAGGTTTTTTTCTGTTTAAAATAGAAGGTAATACACAATACCGGACAGCAGCGAGATTACCGAGATTCTGATATCATATTCATATATAATTATTTATCGAGGGTTCGCGGGAAGTTAATTTGCATTTGCAGTTATAATGACGCTCAGCTAGATTACAATCTAAATGTTACACCAAAAGCCGTATATGAACGCACAGCTAACACACCGGAAATAACCTAACAGGCCAAATTTCAGTGTTCCGTCTTCTTAAACGCAACACATAGGCTCCGTCAAGATGGGTCAAGGAGTGTTAAGACATTTATTTGCAAGAATATATATCTGAAACTGGCTGCCAAAAATGTAAATGAAAATACTGGGCATAATCAAAATGAAAGGTAAACCAAATAGCTGAAAATCATTAGAGGAACACAAAACAGGCAGTCGTACTGGAAATGTGTAGTGTCAGTGGAGGAGCAGGCATAGAAAAGTTCTCGATACATCAAGTTCATTAGGTAATACAATTAGATTTCGCTTAAAACACGATCTAAAGGAGGCACACTTAAGTTTCCTAAATGAAAAATGTTGATGACAGTAACAATTAACCCTTGACTTCCGCATATTACGTGAAGACGACTTTGGGGAAGAAAAACCGCTGTCAAAGAATTGGTAACTTGCTAGGCATCGATGAAGTGAACTTGTTGCAAGCAAATAACCTGGACAACCACGGGAAATTAGTAGTAGTAGCGTGAAGACGGCTGGCCGGCAGCGCCAATGTCCCTTTCAGTACTCTCCATACCAAACGGCGCTACCCGGCTCATTTAACCGAATCGACTATCGAGCAAGCTACCAAGCTGTAGGACACCTCAAATAAAAAAATACGCAACCGAACATGTCCACCTTGGTTATAATACACATTAGCGACACAACCAAAGAAACTTTTAAAAAGCTACGAAAATTTCACAGCCATACAAAGTTAGCAAGCCGCTAGTGTCGAATTTCGATAGCTAGCTAAAAGTAAAACTGCCTGTACAGTCACAGCTATAATACCTAGTATAATTCATCACTGTCGCTTGTCTTACAGCTTAACTAGCGATCAAGCAACTCATAATATTAAGTAAATTCGATGTTGGGAAAAAATTAAAAAGTTAACAGGCTATAACTTACCGTCTCACCCCAAGTTAGGCGTTGGTTACATCCGGGTTAGCCAGCGCCGCTCTGACGTCACAACAAAGGGGGGGGGCAGTCTGTTGAGGCACCGCCCCCATGGTTGTGACTGTAGCTTGAAGAGCATCGCAAACTCACGAAAATACCGTGAGATGTTTCGGTTTCCAACAATAGTATTAAGAGAATGTTGCACAATGAAAATATTAAGGAAATTATTAAAATATTGCATTAATATGTAAATTACATTAAACGTGTTAAAGAATAATTATTCCGTGTTTTTTTTATTAGCCTACCTTTTGCACGACTTGCTCAAAAATTGACACACTGATGTTGCAGCACCACTATATTATCTTTTACAATTTTTAGCGACTAATACTTGACAAAAAGCATTTTAGAGAGACCTTTATTGCTTGAGGGGAAATTTCAAAGAACGGTTATCCAGTCTAACCCGTCTTGGCAATCGCTGGATCTAGCCAGCTGATTGCTATAGTTACACAGTTTCTCCCTACAGTTACAGACTAAGAACAATTTGCCTGAAAAGAATAGGAAAACTAAGGAAGATCATGCAAAATCCAAAGAGACGGTGTTGGGGGTCCGTATTGTAGCTCCGGAGGTTAATAATTATTTCGTTTTAACATTTACATTTTACACAAAAAATATTCAACTGTCATCAAACACATAATTATTACTGGATACGATTTAGGGGTTTCTTGCTATTTCTGCTATTCAAATGTATCATGGGTTTATCCTTATATATCTTCTAACTTAATGAACAATTGGATTTAAAGTCATACACCTTTAACAAAAAGTTGTGATCGATTAGCAACTAACATTAACAAGTCATATTTTGTTTATTTGTTGTGTTCTAACATCCCGAAACGAAGTGATGGATCTGGATCACTCGAAGTATTTTTTCCCATTGGCAATGTGGGATTTCCAATCTAATTTCTAAAAATGATAACATTCTTACTAAACAATGATAAAAGTAAGTTCAAGCAGACGCCATACTTGGAGTTTGGTAGCTATAGGGAACAAATTACGCTTTCGCCGATCTCACTTCCATCTCTTTCAGGCTTACTTTGGAGGATGGGAAAATACTGGAAGCACCCACATCATGTCACCTTCTTAAGAAAATCTTTCTTATTTACATAAGGTGACAGGTGTTCATGATAAGTTTTTGTGGGTAAAAAGGAGTACATTTAAAAATAAATTTCAGACCTTCATATAACATTTATTTCCCCTGTTACTATAATTAAAATAAAATCCCTTTTGCCTCTTTTTAGGATCATTATTATTAGACGTACACTGTAGTTGTTGTGCAAATATAATTAGCCACAGATTTTATAACATGATAAAGAGGTTATCTGAGCTGGCCTGGCGGCAGAATTTGTAGTGTCTCATTTTATATTTTATAAATACCTCTCTCATCTGCATGTATCATTCTTTTATGAACTGTAATGACTAATTAACCTTAAGGTTTTCGCAAATGCAGTCGTTATGTTGAGATTACATATCTCATTTAGAAATAAGTAACCAAAATATTTACTGTATTGAAATTAAAATGTGAAATTACACTGAATATGCATTATTACCACCTATTTCTACTACTACTACTACTGATAATAATAATAATAATAATAATATAGGAAAAGATACACTGCATCGCCGCAGCGATTGACGCCATTTCCGGCAGGTCACGGGGTTGTGGAATAGCCGTCCTCCCTCTCTTCTTTCCGTATTGCGTGCTATTTATTATCGGTACCAAGTACAACTTGTTTGTTAACCGGTTTTACCTTGAAAAGGAAAATAAGAAAAGGGCACTGTCATCTTGTTTTGATGTGATTAGTGTCGGAGTGTGCGCGGATTCAGGAAAAGAGAAACGAAGGAAGAGCGTCTCCGTTGTGTCGCCCTGGCTTCCTTTGTCATCTCGACTTCCGCTTCAGTCTGCGATTAGCTAGCCAGGCTAGAGCTGCAAATATTTACACTCATGCTAACCTATCGGGATTCGTTTATTAAGAAACCATCCGCTGCCCAGTCAGTATATATTTAATTTTACAATAAGGGAATACGGCGCCGTAGGTTTTCCATAAGAATACTGGAAAAATAACAGATTGGGAGATTGAGCATTGGTAAAGCGGTCGGGCTCGTTAGCTGTTTTGGTGGGGTACGTGCTCGGCAGACCCTCACCTGGATCCTGTCAGTTTCTTTTTTAAATTGCGTTTTTTTCGTGTTTATTTATGGTCAGCTAACGTCGTTATCAGATTCATGTGTGACGTGAAATCCGGTCAATAAACTAGATTTAAGTTGACCCTCATTGGGTTGCTAACTATTTAAACGAGCTGACCTGCGATTTGTTGCTCTTTTGTTAGTCACGGTGCTTATATCTGTATGTATTTCCTGCGGGGATCTTCGTAATTCTCCTTGCTGATTATATATCACTCGGTTTCTGCGTGATCGTACCTTTATGTAACTTACTGTTTAAAGGGAAGAAGCGAAACTGAACAAACTTGGAAAAAATGTTTCGGTATTTGAGTGACGTGGACGAAAGCCCATTCATGATGTAAGTATTATAGGAAGTTTCCCACGTTTTTAAGAATTTTAATTTTATATTTGGCCCACATAGTGATTCTGCCATGGTGAAATTGTATGTCTAACCTGTATGTTTTTTCATGGACTGTGCTTGCCTCTTTTATCCAGTACAGTAGGCCAGTACTTGAATTTACAGAAATTAAAGTGATTAGTGCATGGCGTATGCCGGGGGTGGGGAGTTTAAGGGAAAAACCATGTATTTTTTAATGGCTTTAATATAATGATTAATATAGTGTTTAGGTATTAACTCTCAGCTCTCTGGTTGTCTTAAAGGTTGCTTTCTTCTTTGGTTCTAGAATTCTCTCTCTTTGACCTGTATATTATGTCTGAGTGGAGTGGTGTCCTTGCACTCTTCTATTTGCAGGGATCCGTTTGCAGCCCACAGGCGGCAGATGCGGAGTTTGTTTGGGTCGTTTGGCTTCGAGCCGTTTCCCCTTGGCCCCCAGATTCAACCACCTCGTGCCCCTCACCTCCAGGTAGCCGCCCACACCACTTTCTTTTCCATTCACCAGTTACTTCACAATGTAGTGTTTGTCTTTAACTTAGTACTACGCTTTCTCTCCTGATAAAGCAATTGTCCTTCTGACACCTTTCTTTCATAGGCTGGTGCCTTGGCCCCCTTTGGGATGCTGGGAATGGTGAGCATTCTTTTATGGTTTCGCTTGTCGCATGTTGCTTTCTTATCCAAGTATGCTGATGGCCCCTTTCTCCTAGGGAGGCGGATTCACAGACATGTTCGGGATGATGGAGGGAATGATGGGGAACATGGTGCGTGTTATGGAGTCCCTCCACCGGCTGTGTGATGTGCAGCGATGTTCCCCTGGGCTTCTCTCAACCCTTGTTCCCTTTGCCTAGGAGCGGTTGTCAGGGTCTCCCAGCTGCCAGACCTTCTCTTCTTCCACAGTCATATCCTACTCCTCTACAGATTCTGGAGTGCCTAAGGTCTACCAGCAGACCAGTGAGCTCAGGACCGCACCCGGAGGGGTAAGAGGAGGCCTAAAAATGATTGTCTTCACTGGTTGGTGACGGGTATGGTTAACATCATGGTTAACAATGTGGACCCTTAGTCCTGATAGGAATGGACTTTTCCATAACATGGTTGACCTGCATTGCTTATGTGAAATATCTACCGGTATACTTAACTTGTGAGTTTGGACACTAATAATGATTAGCCTGGAATGTTTTGTGTTTATGAATTCCATCGAACAGGTGCAAAGCACTGGTCAGTATCTACAGGTGTGGAACATTTTGAAAGAGTTCTCTGTAGAATTGATTACCTTGTTGTGAATGGGATGGACAGTGTTTTCTTGTGGGAAAAGTAGAAATAAACAGGGATAGGGTGACTGGGCCATGTCCACGCCTGCAGATAAGGGAGACGCGTCAAACCATGCGGGACAGCGAGACTGGGATGGAGCGCATGGCCATTGGACACCACATCGGGGAGCGGGGTCACGTGATGGCACGCTCGCGGAACCGCAACACCGGCGATCATGAGGAGCGGCAGGATTTCATCAACCTGGAGGAGTGTGAGAGCCGCTCTGCCTTGGCACCTGCCTACTCTAGCACTTGGGCTGTTTTCACAGCAGCGTAGACTTGGCTGCCCCCTGCTCAGCTTGATTGTGTAATAATGGATGGGCAGGGGTTAGTGTGTGTGTGTGTGTGTGTGGGGGGGGGGGTTAACCCCTCCGAGACAGCGGCTGTGAACAAACTGGGGATAGTGGGTCTGATCTGGGTGCCTGTCCCTCCAGGTGAGGCAGCGGCCTTTGACGAGGAATGGAGACGGGAGACGTTGAGGTATCCGCACCCCAGTGTTCGTGGCTTGGACTACGGCAGGGACAGGAGGGCAGGGGCCAGGCAGCATCTGGCCCTTACTGGCCCCTCCAGCTCCTCCTCACCGGGCTCTCACCACGACTCTCCACGACACCCCTCATCCAGCACCCGCCCGCACTGTGACTGGTGAACGCGGGACAGGCGAAGTAAGAGAACAGGAGTGATGCCGTCATCACAAACTGCTGTTGGCTCACGCTGTCATGTGCGTTTATAACTATTTTTTTATTTTTCCTTTGCAGGTGAACAACGTTAAATGGGATCATGAGGTGATGCTGTGAATGCATAACCAGGGACGCGTTAAGGAACTTCCTGATGTTTAAGATGTTTGATATAACTGGGCTGTTTATACATATAAACTATGCGTATCCTCCAACTAGCACACATGCTTACAGTTAACAGACGCAACATTTGACACGCATCCAAACACGTATGCCACTCACACGTTTTGTATATAGACACTGGCACTATACATTAATGCTATGCGGTACACTGTACAGTGCATATATGTTTGTGTAAGGTAGTAGTGTGTGTGGGTTAAATTGTACACCATTGATGAAACTACATAATAAAATTCATTGATAATCATTGTGCGTGTGTGTGTTTTCTGAACGTGAAATCCATCCTATAAGCCAGTGTTTCCCAACCTGGTCCTTGGGGCCCTCCAGACAGTCCACGTTCTTGCTTCATCCCAGCTCCTGAACAAAAATGAGGACTGTCTGGGTGTCCTGAGGACTGGAGTGGGGAACACTGTAATAACAAATCCAGGGGCCATCTTGGAGAACTCCTCCTTCCCTTTGCTTTGGCTACATCTGCAGTTTATATGAGAAATGTCCAGAGTGATGTGGCTCAGTGGCACCATCTTCTGCCCAGGGGGAGAATGCCAGCAGATGGTCACATGACCTCCAGCTAGAACGCACCAGAAAAGTAGCCAATGAGAGCCTGTCTCTCCCCTTTGCATCTGTCATCCCTTGAGGTGCTAGTTGTTTTCTTTCTCCACCACCTTTTCTCCTTCGCCCAGCAGTTTGCTTCCTTGTCTTGGCATTGGGGCAGTGTGTAACCAGTTCTTCAGTGGGATAATCCCTTTAAACCCAGATGATGCTGTCAGATTATGTCTCTTCCTTCCTCAGGTACTTACCATCCTAGATCCTTCTTAAGTATATTCCCTGTGCTGTCCTCCTTATATGACACCAGTACCTCTGTTTTTATCTCTATGTACGAAGATATACAATTTAATTTCCATAAATTCGACCAGATGATAATTTGGAAGAAAATTATATAACAATAAAAATGTTCAGTTTTGTCCTCATTCTGTTTTAAACGTTGTTTTATAGCTGACCTGAGGTACAAAAATATAAGAAGGTTATTTGAATCATGCTGAATCATGACTAACGTTGCTTCATTACGTCAAGCCCCAATCTTTTAACATGAAGCGATCAGTGCTGCATTTCCCTCTGCACCTCCTCAAACTGCCCTGTCATTTTTCTCTGAAACACACCAATCCTCTCCTTCCCTTAGTCGTGCTGCATCTCTGTTTCTCTCTCATCTCTATGTCTCCTTGACCTACTCTCCCTCCTTTCCTTCTCTGCATCTTTCAATGACTCACATGTCCCCCTCCCCCTCCCCCTCCCCGTCACACATTTTACCCCCCCAGTCCTCCCCTGCGCAGTTCTATCCCTCATTCTCTCACACTCTCTCGCTTTTCCTACAAGACCAAGCAACGGCGGCAGGTAATGGAAATTAAAAACCCCGAATCTGTTCTGTCTTCCTCTCCGCATTTGTCATTCTGTCCTTCGTCGCCTTTGGTAGTCTGTCAGTATTTTTTTCGTGTTTCGGCTCCGCTCTGCCGTCGTTTTAGAATCAAACGCCAGGTGCGGTAACCTGTCGGTGCGTGTGTGTGCAGGAGTGCGCGTTTACGGGGATGCGCGCTTCTCGGACCCGTGTCCTTGCATGTCACCGTGTGGTTCTGCGTGCCTTCGTGTGCGGGGCTCCGTGTCCACCTTCGTGCATGTTTTAGTTCTGCGCTAATGCGTCAGTGTTCTGTGAGCCTGGCGGCGCTTGTTTGTGTCAGCGTGTGTCCGAGCATCTGCTCTTTTCCCTTAAAACCGGACGGATTTTCGACTGTCCCCCTGTTCTGTTTTGATGACAGCGGATAGGTCACTTATACTCCTTGAACAACCTTTGCTCCCTCTGCCTGTCATCTATTTTTTTCTTCTAAAAGAGGTGGCGGTGGTAGTGGTGGGGGT
>JABFEA020000138.1:20891157-20905094 GCA_019775915.2 Cyphomyrus plagiostoma | reverse complement strand
GACATTCAGTTTGGAGTTCAGGAGATTGTCTTGACCAGGACCACACCCCTAAATGCATTGAAGCAACTGCCATGTTAGATAATTGCATTAATGAGAAATTGAACAGGTGTTCCTAATAATCCTTTAGGTGAATGCAATATTATATTACTGCGTGTGTGTATGTATATATATCAATATTATTTATATACAGACACATATGTATATATACGCATGTGTGTATATACAGTATATATATTATTTAGAACATGTTTATTATAAATGAAGTTTAGGAGAGCGTTTCAAACTGGTAGCCCTTTGTATGGCTCAGTACCCATGAAGTAGCTCTCAGTTTCAAAAAGACTGGTGACCCCTGCTCTAGTGTGTCACGTGGATTTCCTGCAAGTACCCTGGCGGACTCCTACAGTCCAAAGCCATGCAGTCAGGATAACTTGCGTCTCTACCTGGCTGTAGTGTTTGTGTGCCCTGTGCAGGACTGGAATCCTGTCCAGGCTGTACCACTTCACCCCTTCCTTGTACCTTATGTGGCCTGGGATAGACTCCAGGGCCCTGTGTCCTAGTCCAGGATAAACAGCACAAAGATGGATGGATATTTTCTCTTAACTACAAAGTAAACCTTTTTGTCATGCTTCAACTATTATCAAACAGCTACACGACTCAACAAAAGAGGTAAACAAAGATTATAACGTTTCCCTGCATTATAAACATTAAGCTGACACATACCAAATGTTGTGTTATACGAGTTGATCTTTCGCATGAGTTCCCTCCTTGGGTGACTCAGTAAGAAGTGAGGTCCATTCACATCTGTAGGGCTGGGCGTTCAAAGCACTCCTCTGGCTTGTGTTCACAAGGCTCGAGGTTCTCCACATTTTGTGGGCTTCCAGCCGCAGTCCACCAACATGGCAGGGGATATGCGAGTGTCCTTGCATTTTCTGTGTTGCAGGCTTGATTTCTGCACTAGGGCATCGAAACATTGCATTGTGTCTCCAAGGGTCACGACACACGAGCTCAGGTGAACTGGGGTGTGTCTAAAAAGTACCCTGCTACAGGTCCCAGGTTTGCTTTGCCTGGAAGAGTGATATTGAAGGTGAAAGGCTCAGTCGAAGACAGCTTTGTGCCAAATAAGATACAGGAATGTAACAGTGGTGTGATGTATCAAATTTATCACGTATTTCAGAAACAGATTACATCACAACTCGCTAGGCATTTCCTAAATACGCCACGTAAATGAATTAGGCAAGAACTGAGTCTCTTAACCATTTATTAAAACCGTTTCTCAAGTAGTTCTCGACTAACCATTGACCATGGGGACAGCCCTCACAGTCAGTGGGAGAGAGGGACATGCACTAGTACATGGGAGGGTCATGGTAACAAATTATACAGATCCAAAATATTAAGACATACACACACGGCAAGTTTGCACTTGGCGTGTATCCTACGCGTGACATTTCAGTGCTCGATGTGAACATTTTGTTCTTGTATTTCTACACTATAGTGCACTACTGTCAGGATGTCCCTTAAAGCACACCACAGAAACGGAGGAATCACACAAAACACTGGGAGTAACTGGTCTGCCGGGGGGGGGGAGGGAGGGAGATGACGACTAAGTGCCGCAGGTGGTCATGTGACAGAACCATTGGACGTCCCTCTTTTTCTGATTTTCAGGCACGGGCGTTGATGATGTCGACAAACTCGGGCTTGAGGGAAGCCCCACCTACAAGGAAGCCATCCACGTCCTTCTGGGAGGCCAGCTCTTTGCAGGTGCCACCAGTGACAGAACCTGAAATGGCAGCAAGGGTGACATGCCACAGCACAATCACGGTTCAAATGACCATGAGGCTCGATCTTATGTTTGAACGCTTCACTGACTCATTAAAGAAAGACAAAGGATTACTATGATAGGCACAGTAGTTCTGAGTCGTCTGGCGTTGGTACAATCAACTCCAGAAAATCTGGCACCCCCCAAGAAAATGAGAAAAAACATTAATATAACGGATAATACATACAATTCTAATTTTCCTACAATGTTTGGAGAAATTTCCAACTATTCGTTTAATAAAAATATATTCCTGCAAAAGTGTTGTTTTATCTTCAGAATGGTTTACTCTGTCAAAAATACATGTGGCAGAGTTGTTGGCACCCAGAATACTATAAATAAAACAAAAGAAAAAAGGGAAAAATTGTTTGTCGTCTATGACCATTATATTACGTGCATATTACCCTCACGCACAGTGAGGAGGATCCTGAGAGGCAAAGAAAAGCCCAGAGGTCAGTTTCACAAGTGCAGTGTTTAACTGAATCTTGGGGGGGGGGGGTTTCATCGTTTAAAAAAATCAGCGAGTCACCACCTCTACGTCCAGAAGCTTTTTGAATTAAGGTATTAAATGGCCTCAGTCTCCAGACTCCAGAAAATCTGTGGTCGCAATTTTGGGGGACAGTTCAAGAGAAAACCCAGGAATCTCCATGAGTTGGAAAAGTTCTGCTTGGAAGAGTGCTCCAAGATCCCTGCACAGCTCATTTATATGAAGGGCGCCAATAATTCTAGAGCTGCTGTAGCTTGGTCACAGCATGTGCCAATAGTATTAGCTGCAATCTGAAAGGAACACAAGTTTTCTGGCAAAAAAAATCTGTATCATCCAGATGCATAAAGGGCTGGAAGCATAATTGTCGAACTGAAGCATAAGAACTCATTCTACAATGCATTGTCAAAAATCCTACTCCCAAGACAGTATTACAGCAATTTTGTTTCCAAATGACCATACTCGAGTTCAGAGAGTCCAGCGACTGACTAAGCAAACTATGGTGCTCATGAAGAACGTTCTGAAATATTAAATTGTCACTGACAGAATGATAAAGATATGTATCCACATTGGTATAATACAACATTCCGTGTTCCAACATGCTTTCAAATTTGGGGTTTAGAGACAAGTACACAGAAAACCCAAGAACACCAGGACGAGAGCCACGTGCTGACCTCCATAGATGATCCTGACAGAGCTGGCCACAGCCTCAGAGATATTCGTAGCCATCCACTGTCTGAGCTTTTCGTGGACCTCCTGGGCCTAAGCATAAGGCATTGGGAAGGTCAGAGGAGGAGGTCAGGGAACCATTGACTACTGAAAATTTGACACTAATGATTCAAATATAAACATCTTCATGATTTTGTACTGCAAGATGACTTTTTGCATGCATGCTTTTGTCATGCAGATCAATCTCACAGTAAAGATGTGCTTCACGTTTACCTGTTGTGGTGAGGCAGTTTTCCCAGTTCCAATAGCCCAGACTGGTTCATAGGCAATGACCACTTTGCTCCAGTCCTTGACATTGTCTAAAACACAATAGAGGTAGGGGTGAAACAATACATCGATTTGTATCGATATATCGATTCAACGGCAAACGATCCGACGCATCGGTGTGGCCGAATAAACATATACATGGTTTACACCAGGGGTGCCCAATACCTCAATCGCGATCTATTGGCTGATTGCAAAGGTAGTGTGGGTAGATCGTACGGCATAAAATATAGAGGATGGATGATGCGTTCAACCATGCCAGCTACTGCAAGCTACCGAGTCGCAACAGTTAGCCTCAAATTTATTTCTACTAAACTTAAGGGTATAAAAATGAATGGGGGAGCTGGACCAAGTAATAAGAAGCCAAAAACCTACCACTTCCATATGACATGGGAGGAGGACTTTTTTTTCCCTCCACCATGT
Source organism: Cyphomyrus plagiostoma (assembly GCA_019775915.2). Taxonomy (NCBI): domain Eukaryota; kingdom Metazoa; phylum Chordata; class Actinopteri; order Osteoglossiformes; family Mormyridae; genus Cyphomyrus; species Cyphomyrus plagiostoma. The sequence continues at coordinate 20,901,381 of JABFEA020000138.1, read as the reverse complement.
CGTATTCGAACTTTCGAAGTGCATTTGCCTCATCTGTCAGTCTACAATTGCTATTCCGAAGGGAAACATGGAGCGGAATTTTCAGACTGTTCATAAACACTACGGCATTAACTTCTCTCCGAAAAGCAAGCGGAGAAATAGAAAGGTGACTAAAATCCCAGTTCAATTCAAAAATACTTAATCTCAAAGGGAATTTAATAATAACAATAATAGTAATAAACATTAAAGAATACTCAATATTTTTATATATAGATATGTTTTGTATTTTTATAGTAGGTAGATCATTTTGGCTTGGTCATTTATAAGTAGCTCGCAAGCTAGCGTACCTTCAGAACGTGTTTAGTACAGCGGGTGACATAGGACGCTATGCTCAGAGCACACAATCTCCTGAACACATTGACAGTTTAATTTTTTTTTTAAAAAAAACCTCTCAAAAAAAAGAATACTGATATACTTGTTTCATTGCAGATGTCAGTTATGTTGATCTTCCTCATTCTACATGCCTGTCCATGTTTATTTAACTTTATTTTACTTGTTATTGTTGCATCCCAGCGTAGGGCAAGTGAGCAAGGAACAAGGAATCAGGGCCAGGAAGTTGGAAATCCAACAAACGGGGAAGGGGTGGGGTATTGCAAGCACAGCACACAAGACAGGGAAAACTTCAAAGACAGATCTGGGTGACAGACTGACGTGGACGTGCACAGGACTAGACGAAATAATAAGAACCAGCTGGGAACAATCAGAATTGCACGCAAAGTTAATGAGGGGTGTAGCACACGAGAGGGTCATAGGAGCAGGTCATGACAGTTATGGACATACTTTTAGTTACACTTTTGTATTTATCAGGAGAAGACTTGATTCAAAATAAAAATTAGTCACCATGTTAATCTACATCCATCCAAAGTTTTTATTTTTACCGTATTGCGCTTTATTTTGCTTGATTTAAGGGACATACTTCACTACACTAGATTTTGTTTACAGTTCCCAATAAAATGATAAAATGCTAATTATATTTGCATTTTTTAATCCAGAAAGTAAAGGATTGTGTGAAATTTCATCATTTCGACTACTATCCCCAGTATCGAACCGAATCGTATCGTGAGAATTTCTCAGGTATAAAAAAAAAATCAAACCGTTGGGTTAAGGAATCGATATTGCATCGTATCATGAGGAAAGCTGTGATTTACACCCCTAATTAGAGGTTAACAAGTCAGAAAAAAAATCGTAAAATCAGCAGGAAGGGGGGTGGGAGGGGGGCTGTAAATTTTATTGACAGTCTGGGTCAGTAGTACCATTGTTACCTGGAGCTCCAAAAAGATCAGAACCACTTTATATTAAAGTCTGATACTCCTCAAAATTACAATGAACTGCCAAGTTGCAGCAGAATGTTTCGGTGTCCAAAGAGGCGGTTTGGGGACCCTATAGCCTAAGCTATATAAAACGGGAGGAACCATTAGCATTTCCGCCAGTACCTGCGATGACCTTGGTCTGTGCAAAGACGACCTTCTCGGTTATTCCAGCCTCTCTCTCATCCAGTTTCTCGCCGATGCAAGCAATCACACCCAGGCTATTCTCCAACGCGTGGGCCACCTTCTGGCCAATCAGCTGCAAGGCATGAATAGTAGTAGAGTGCATAAACAAAAAGTCCCTTACAGTACAAGGTTAAAAAGGTCGCCCATGCAGTCCGTACCTCATCGCTCTCCCCAAACACGTGGCGTCTCTCGGAGTGGCCCAAGATCACCCACTCCACGCCACAGTCCTTAATCATTGCAGGGCTGAAAGCAAGGGAAGCTCAGAGTTTAGGGGCGTGAGTGGTTAAACAATAGACAAGGATGAGCGGTACAGACGTCGCACCTGATCTCCCCAGTAAAGGCGCCTTTGGCAACCTTGTAGCAGTTCTGAGCGGCGACACCAATCTTTGAGTCCAGTGTTGACCTAGCAAAGTCAAGGTAGATCGACGGAGCACCACAGACCACCTCTACAGGCATGAGACACACACCATGAGATCACACATCAGTGCCAGGTCTACAAGCTCCACTAACATTTCCAGCGAGGAAACACATATTACAGTCAACGTCCAATGCATTGAGGCAGTGCTTAACAGTTGTGATTAACCACATTCTCCAATGAAGAGCACATGCAAGTGTTAAAGAAAGTTTCTTCTTATGTGAACTCTGCTTAGGCGGTTATCATAGGTTTAGTGCTCCATTGGTACATACACTTCTACCCAAGCGTGAATTCAGAAGATGGCTGCGAAATGAAGTTGATATTATATCCAAATACAAGATAAAGCAATTTCATTACTTTCACATTGGCTTTGGAACAGATTAGGAAATCGTTTAATAAACTTAGACAGAGCAGAGTATTATCCAACAGAAAATCTATAACTGATTATGTCCCGAATATGTGTACATTTCAATACAGCCTGCACGACTAGTGACATGGATTGGGGTTTGTCAAATTAATTTTACTAAAACAAAAGGGGGGAAAACAAGCATGCACAGTACTGTAATGGCAATAGCTTTGCGAAACGTTTTTACCGGTAGAAAAAGGAATTATGGCAGCCATTCAGCTGCCCATAGGAATCCAACAATATGCCTGAATAGATTACACTACCACACTACTTCCAGTCCTGTGCCAGACAGATACTGTCAGTGTGACAGAGACTTGGGTCAAGTGTGTCTATATTAAACCATGTACATTTGACATCCCTGTAAAGGTCATTCATCCAGCTCCCTTGGCAAAAAGGGGAGAGTTCAACACGGAAATGTCATCCCCGAAGCTACATTTAGCCAGGGCCAATGAACAAAACGAAAGTTTTACTCTAAAACTAACTAATTCCCCACACAATGCTACGACATACAGTACAAAACATGCGAACGCTGAAGGTTACTCGATGTTTGTGCCGTATCTCACACAAAGGCCTACTGGCAGCTGGGTAGGGACCCACAAAAAGTCAGGACCGAAATAGCCGGTCAAAGTTCAATCCTGCGCTCCATGTCTAATTCTTGCCGCTACTTTTATCGTGTGCAGCTGTCAAAATCGAAAAAGCAGTACACACAAGTACATCTCCAAAACCTAGGTTAGAGAACCAAAAAATGCAGACACCGTTAAGATCATGGAATTTCGACCTCGAACATCGAGGCTTCAACTAATAATAAAAGAAAAATGCAACAATGCATATCGCTATATAATTTTGGCCGTCGAAGCACGCAGTAAAATACAATGAATGTTCGAAAAGAAAACGCTCAAATACGGAGGAGCAGCATAAGTGGTGTAAGTAGCGTATCCTACGATCACAGCGTAAGAGCGTCGTACGTGGTCCACTACGTGATCCGGGACACACACGCCATCTCAATTGGAGATGCAACTTCCCGTTATACATCAGCCAGGCTACTGACCCCTACGTACGGCCGCATTCCCACCAGATACGCAATCACCAGAATCAAGCTGTACATATTTTACATACCGGTGTCAGGGTTAAGTGTGGCTGTGTTGAGGGTATTTATGAGGTCGCCTAAGCTTTTCTTGTCACCATTCATCTTCCAGTTTCCACCAACGAAGAACTTCCTCGGCGACATGGTTGACACGATACTAAAGGTAAATGCGGCCTGCGTTTGACGTTAAACGTGCCGGTACCCGGTGACCCAGCGTAGAACAGAGCAGATGCTGACTGCAAGACCGCAGCTTATATGAACGTCCTGCCTCCGTATCCGCCGTTTTGTGTATCCATTGGCCGAGGCAAGGCACGCCCACCATCACTTCCTTATATGGTATGATATGGGTGAGGCGACGTGACGTCCGACGCAACTTCATTTCGCAGCCATCTTCTGAATTCACGCTTGGGTAGAAGTGTATGTACCAATGGAGCACTAAACCTATGATAACCGCATAAGCAGAGTTCACATAAGAAGAAACTTTCTTGTAATAAAATCGGTTTCCCGGATTCCCTTGGTGAATCTGCTGATTTTATTTCCTAAAATCCAGTGAGAGTAAATACGAGAGTAAAACAGACGAGAACGCAAGCCGTTATGACTGAACGTACTTGAAATAATTTACTTACCCATCGTCCCTTTCGAGTATACGATGAATATTTTTTAGCAAGGAGATGCATATTTTAAATGTCATTTTAGCGGATATATTTATGTAAGAACTATGCACATTATGAATGATGCATAGTTTCGCAAATTTCCGAATGTGTCATTTGAGTGATGGTTTTTTGCAGGAATCACTGTGCATGTAAACTGTGTGCTCTTCGTTTTAAGATTACAGTATTTTAGTATTCGTCTGAAAGGTTTCTTCTATGTTGATACATTTCATTTTTTTGAAATTGAGATGAGTTTGTGTCAAACATCACATTTTATTTCTTTAACATTAGTGTTAGTATGTTACTGCTGCAAACAACCTCTAAGTTTTTAATATAGTTGTGTTGATTGCTAGGCTTATCACTAGGGGGCGGAAAAACTATTTGCTAATGTACTCTTAGTATTCCACCTACAAGCTTGATATATTGCTGAAACCAAGAAAATCTTTAGGTATAACATCTTCACATTTATCACCACTAGATAAATAAAGAAATAGTAATGCAAAAACTGCTGGCGAAATATCTAGCGCTATATGTCTATAATACTCAAATATATATATATATATATATATATATATTGCAAGAAGTATCATTCAAGTTTCTTCCTGAAAAATTAGGTAGCCTCATCAGTATCTTATCTCTTGCTATGTGTTTTTCGTTTAGAGTGGCCTATATCCCTTATAAGATCAGATGTTGCGAAATCGGGTGAAAGCTGCAGGCTGTCAGGAGGGGTAGGAGGAAGACGGAGATGGAGTGAGCGAAAGGACGGGTAAAGGAGGGTCGCATGGTCCGCGGCGTGCACATTTCACGGAAACGCTGCATCTGAGAACTTCCGGCCCGCGAAACATGGCGGCTCCCTGGATGGAGAAGTTATCGGAATCGCTGGGCTCCTCAGAACCAGCGGTCAGGTTGATCTTGTCCGTCCTAATCGGTAAGAAGGACCCGATCCATGCTGGCATCCCGGGCCATACTCTGAACTCCTTTCACAGCAAAAAGGGAAAAAAACACGTGCAGCTCTGTATAAGGCTGCCCGATACCCAGATTGTCAGATATAGTTAATCGTTTCCATACATCTGCACTAAATATTGAGTACGGGGATTGATTTCAGCGCCGAAGAGACACGTTTGCTGAGCGGAAAGCGCGCTTTCATTGATGTACAGAAGTCTAAAAAGCAATGGGGAAGAGGATAGCTGCCATGTTTAACTGCTGGCAGACTAAGTTTAAGTGATGGCTTAAGTCATTCTTCTGAGTCGCTGCCAGCATAGACCATTAGATACTTAGCGTACGTGTCGTTTTGATGGGGTGTGGCGTTGGGTGAATGTCTAATGTGCCCTGGACGTGGTCATCAGCTGATTTACGCTTTTTATACGCTGGGCGAGGCAAAGCGATCACCTCAGACTTTGCCCTAACACGAGCACCTTCTCAATAAACTGTCAAAGTGACGTGCAGCCTGAGAGTGGCTCACGTTGCAGGTATTGCCATGTGTCCGGCATACATACTGTCAGTCAGTTTAATAAACATTCATTGTTCATTTTTTGTGTAGTTTAAATGAGTGAATTTATTTTGAGCCCTGTGAGTATGATGTACTCTGACCACTGGCAGCTTTTGGCCAATACACATGCCCTCCTGCTGTCAGTCCTAGATAGACTTAGAGGGACTAATTATAGCCCTCGGGAAACAGTAGAGCTAACAATTTGCGCTTATGAAATGAATGCTTCTTGGTCTCTGCTTGCCCAGGTTACCCATTTGCCCTGATATACCGGAAATGCTTCTTCCGCCGCCCCCCCTGCACCGTCCACCTGTTCCACACGCTGTCGGGGCTTGCTCTGGCGGCCTTCAACTTTGGTGAGATAGAGGGCATCAAGGCACAACTGGATGCAACCACTGCTGGCATTTATACTGTTATTTAATTTTTGCCACTGAGTTTTTGATCAAAATTTCTTTACAGCAACGATTAAGAGTGTGTATACATAACTGTTAAGAGTATATATGTTCGGTGCCACGGCTTGCAGTATTTTGGGAGGCTGGTCAATTGCCAGCTGTTTAGCATTTGAACGGTAAGGTGACTGGAAATAGGGTGCTGGCCCTTATGTGTGCAGGAAGCATGATGACTAAAGACCCCAAATGCCATGCATGACAATAATGTTGACTTAACGTTTCTGTTTCCACAATTATGGCTGCCCTTGGATTTAACAGCAGGTCTGTGACCCCTGAGTGTGCTTGTCTTCATCTCACTTCTGCCATCTTTGTTCTCACCCCACCCCCTCTCCGGCCAGTGCGTTGTGGGCGTACTGTGGTGTCCACGGCACGGGCAGCACTCTGGTGCGCTAACGCCGTCTCTCTCTACCCCTCCCTCAGGCTCTCAGCTTTATCACTCCGCAGTCTGTGTTGTTGTCCAGTTCCTGTTGCTGAGGCTAATGGGAAGGACAGTGACTGCCGTTTTGAGCAGCTTTCTATTTCAGATGGTGAGGTCACTCTCTCTCTCTCTGTGGCGCAGCTTCAGTGAAGGATTGATCCCAACATCCCCAGTTGTGGATCATCACAGTGTTTTTATTTTGTGTTCTGCTCGACCCATTCCTGTATATCACTCTATACATCATCTTCCTCTCTCTCTCCCCTCTTCTCTTTACTCACTTCTCAGACTTACCTCCTGTGTGGATATTACTACACAGCGACAGATCAGTATGATATCAAATGGACCATGCCCCATTGTGTCCTCACACTCAAGCTTATTGGTATGTCTCTACTTGCCTTCTACACTGTTATTTTTTTTCCTTCAATAATTTCTTTTTTTCCTCTGATCTCTCCTCTCGATTGCCGTTCCTTTCAGTCAATTTTAACAATAAGAGTGAGGTTCTCATTCAGGCCCTTATTTTGGGGTGTGGGGGGTGAGGGGCCCTGTGAAGAACATTATCATTGGACTGTTTTTCTCTTTCAGGTTTATCATTCGATTACTATGACGGTGGGAAAGAACGAGTGAGTCGATCTGTCCCGTCCGTCGATTAACTGTTCACCCGTCAGTTCGGTTAATGATTGGCTGTTGTGATTTGTAATCTGTTTCTTTCCCTTCCTTTCCTAACTCTTGCTCTTTTCTCATTCTCCTGCTCACTCAAGCGTGTGTGTGTGTGTGTGTGTGTGTGTGTGTTTGACTGGAAGGACAGGTAACTGATCAACTGGTGAAGTAGCTTTAATTTCTTGGTTAAAGGGAAGGCTAGTCTTTGCGGAGGGACTGTTTTGCTGCAGTAGCATACAGAGTCTGCAGTGTATCTGTGATTTGTGGATGTAACCTGTCACTGGTCATGCATGTGATGTGCTATATTCTGCCCATTTCTTGTTACTCTGCTCTTCTCTGTCGTCCAGTGTGTTAGTTGATAAACAAATGTTCCTGCTTCTAAACCCTTAGCACTGTGCTTCTTTTCTGTGGGAGTGTGAGGTCATCCATGTGTGGCACGACATTAGAAGCCGGGTGCTCTCGCTTGGCGCAGTCTCTGAGCACCGAAACGCTCCACATGACTCGATCTCCAGCTCTCTGTGACTTTGCACTGTTTCGGCTCTCTGTCGGCTGTATAACTCTCAGTAGGCCCGGCAGAGGTCGGCTTGTTGGCTGATCCCGGCACCATGATTGGCTGCAGTGTTCTCGGATCATTCTAACAGCTGAAGTGTTTATGAGTGGGAATACGGTGGGCGTGGCCGCGCCGTGACCGCTGTCGCTCCCTCCCCCGCCAGTCACAGCTCAGCGCAGAGCAGCAGATCTCCGCCCTGTCTGCCGTCCCGTCTCTCCTGGAGGTCTGTGGCTTCTCCTACTTTTACGGTGGCTTCCTAGTGGGTCCACAGTTCACACTTCGCAGCTACCAGAGGCTGGTCTCCGGGGAGCTGACTGACTGTCCTGGAAAGCCACCCAGCAGGTGATTGGCACATGTCACATTACAACACCCAGGGTGTGCTATAATCGCTGCCCACTTTTACACCAGTGGCTCCTACCGGAATAACAAACCGTTTTTGTGAGCTTCACACACGTCTCTCACTTGTGCTTTTTGTTTAACCGAGGATCCTAAGGCTCGAATTGTCCTCCCCTGCAGAGACCCTCATCCGTCTGTTAGAGGCTTATCTAACCCGTCTGAACACATTATTCTTGCTCTGCAGCTTTTTCGTTAAGGATTAGTCTTCCCCCCCCCCTTCCTCTGACACGTGTGCCTCTTGGCAGCTTGATTGAAATCAAACTCCCGCTAACAAACTGACCCAGACCACAGTGGCCCTTATCCAGCTGTCTGGTTTTTTTTAGCCATCTAAGACGCATCGCGGCCGTCGTTCAGAGCCGCAGTGTGATTTTAATTTAGGCGTCCAGGCCCTACTTGCATCTCGCCTGACTCCTGCCGCTAGGATAATTCTGAAATGATTCTCGAGGCGCCGTCCCACCCTGCCGACTGAGCTTCAGCCTTTCGCTGACTCCTTCAGGGGGGTTGCATGGTGACAGCAGCACAGTGCCCAGGGGGGGCGTGCTGGAGCTGGCATCTGGTTTATCTTGTGCGATGCATTCGGGGATGGGGGGGATTCCCTGCAGTATCTCACTTATACTGGTGGCACCTGCACATTCAGATTTGTATGACGAATGGGTTTCGGCGAGTCTTGGATTTCTTTTTACTAAATTTTATTTCCGTTTTCAATCCTTCGTTCAGTGTGCTTCCGGCCATGAAGCGCTTCTTTTTGGGTCTTGTCTGCCTGACAGTTTTCACTGTGGGAGGTCCCTACTTCCCAGACAGCTACTTCCTCACGGAGGAATATGAGGTGAGTGGTGCTGCAGTATGAGCCCCCCCTGTTGGGGTGTCGCCGACATTCATGGCCAGTGCAGAGTGCATACAGTGTTCTTATCGAATTCTTTGTCTGTGTCAGGCTCAGCCCTTCTGGTTCCGCTGCTTATACATGCTGATTTGGGCTAAAATCACTCTGTACAAATATGTCAGCTGCTGGGTCATCGCTGTGAGTATCCGCTGCACACCTTCTGCATGGTGTCCTGTGAAACCTGTCCCGGCTTAGATCCTCTCTGTCTTTCTTGGATTATGAGGGAATGCATAACAGGCCTTTTCTTTTCTCTTGAGTATTTCAAAAGGGGAAAACAATGTATTTACTGAGGTGTTTCCTTTGGCCAATAGGAAGGAGTGTGTATCCTTAGTGGGCTGGGCTACAATGGAAAAGATGAGCAGGGCGTGCACCAATGGGATGCCTGTGCCAACATGAGGGTGTGGCAATATGAGACCACGCCCCTCTTCACTGGCACTATTGCCTCATTCAATATCAACACCAATGCATGGGTGGCCAGGTCAGCATCTCACCCTCTCTCACTAGTAGCCATTTCTTACAACGAGAAATGTTATTTTCCCCAGCGTGTTTTTCTTTGCATGGGGTTTATCCGTATCCGGCTGATGGTATCTCCCCTACCCTGCCCCCGCCTCACCCTGACATGATCTGACAGGCATGTTTTTAAGCGGTTAAAGTTCCTGGGTAACAAGATGGCCTCCCAGCTGCTGACATTGCTCTTCCTGGCCGTCTGGCATGGCCTTCACTCCGGCTACTTGGTTTGCTTCTCCCTGGAGTTTATAATCGTCAACGTGGAGCGGAAGGTAAGCAGCGGTCCTGCCGCTGATTCGCTCACGTCAGGAGTGTCTCAATGGTTATGGAAGCACACTTGTAATTGAAAGATTGCTGGTCTTAATCCCCGACCAGGGAGGCACCACTGACGTACCCTGAACAAGGTACAGCTGCTGCTGTACCCAGCACTGCTTCCCGGGCGCTGAATTACCTGCCATGTCACGATGTCACATATGGGTTAAATGCAGAGGACACATTTCGTTGTTGTGCACTGTGTGCTGTGGTGTGTCAACAATGATCACTGATTACCAAATTCTAAATTCTATCTATCTATTATATAATAATACAGAGAGAGAGAATATACATCTATATATTTGTGTGTGTGTGTGTGTGTATATATATGTGTGTGTGTGTGTGTGTGTGTGTGTGTGTGTGTTATATATACCCACTTTAGTTCCGTTCCGACATATTGCACCATAGCAGTGTGTGGATTTTTGTGTGAATTGCGCAACATTCTGTCCGGATGGAATGTGAGTCACTGTGGAAAAACCCAG
>JABFEA020000138.1:20878813-20890117 GCA_019775915.2 Cyphomyrus plagiostoma | reverse complement strand
GGCAGGCAGACGGAGACCCAGGCAGGCAGGCAGGCAGGCAGGCAGACGGAGACCCAGGCAGGCAGGCAGGCAGGCAGGCAGACGGAGACCCAGGCAGGCAGGCAGGCAGGCAGACGGAGACCCAGGCAGGCAGGCAGGCAGGCAGGCAGACGGAGACCCCGACAGACAGGCAGGCAGACGGAGCCCACCGTGATCCGGATGGCTGTAAGCCGACGCCCCTGACGCTCAGCCATGCCCCTCTGCACATGTTTATCTGCTGCAGGTCATAGCTGTGGTCAAAGACAGTCCACTACTGATGCGACTTGCCACCAGCCCTCTCTACCCCCTCATCTATGGCGTGCAGCAGTTCCTGCACTGGCTCTTCATGGCGTATCCCCTCGTTCCATTCTGTCTCTTCACTTACGATAAGTGGCTCAAGGTATGAGAGAGCCCGCCCCTTTAAACACACGTCCTTTTAAAAGCTTTAAAAGTCTTTGGCCGTGAGAAAGTTTTCATTCATACATGCTTTGATCATGTCTTTCAGGTGTATTCGTCTGTCTATTTCTGTGGTCATGTCTTCTTCTTCACCATCTATCTCATCCTACCATACCTCCGTAAGGGGTTGGTGCCTCGGAAAGGCGAGGATGTGAAAAAAGATGCATAGATTTAAAGGTATGTTCCCAGCAATAATTTCTTGCTCTTAAATTGCCTGAGATCTGTGTTTCTGGCTGCTGTTTTTGTCTTCATATACATTCTGTACCTGATCTGAATGTAGTATATTTTTTTTTTCCCCCACTTGTTTCTCTCTTTTTAGGTATCAAGTTGGGACTTTTGATCTGAGTTCACCTGAAGGGAACTGACTTTTACAGATGAAAAGATCGGAGCATATATTAATGCCTTTAGTAATATTTATGTGTACAATTTTTGTTTCTATATATTTTGTTTTGGGTGGATGAAAATGCGGGAAATAATTAAATGAGGGGCAGATTTTGGGGGAGGTGATGCAAGAAGTTGTCATCTAAGTGTCCATTGTTCTCGTTTATAACTATAAATCCATCAAGTTAGGTGTGGGGGAGGTTTACTGAAATTAAGTTCCTGAATGTCAGTTAAAAGGGAGGTTTACTGAAATGCAGAGGCTGAAAGTTGTGTTGACAGGTGCACATGTGATTTACAGGTTAATACTGTTTTTTTGTTTTTGTTTTTAAATAAAAAGCTAACCTCGGGTTTGTTCGAGTTCAGTAAAACGCGAGGATGCTCCGACCCGATGCACAATACAGTTGGTTTCTATGATCGAGTACGTGTGGGGAAAAAAATTGACGCTGATGTCAAAGACCGTGCACATGAAGCCGTTCACGAAACTACTGCTGAAAAACTACAGTACGTTGCACTGTATTACAGTATACATGTGATTTAAAAATGCCTTGAATATTATAAACGAATGTTTTAACGGTTATGGTGGTTGAAATGCTTTGGAAGTTCAGTTCAGTACTGCTTCTGTCTGTCCTCATTTCTTCGGCCTTCAAAAAGTTAACCCCCCCCCCATGTCCGTCCATAGTTCCCTTCCCTTCCCTCCCTCCCGTTACGCTCCTTTGGGCTGCCTGTGACAGCGAGAATTGCGGGAAAGGAAAAAACACCGTATTGCTATTGAATGGAAGTATGATAATAGTGCCATCCATCCATAACTAGTGAGCTGGGACCCCTCTTGCCTACATGCTCAAAAGGTGGAGGACTGTAACTCACTGTAACGATGATAGTATTTTGATAATATTTATATACTTGTGGTTATTATTGATGTGTTGATTATTCTGGAGAACTACTTTTGCCTTACTGCTACCAAAATGTATAAAGAACGCCGTTTTAAACAGACTTTTGTAATGTTCATTAAAATGCTGGATTTATAAAATCGATGCCTGTGCCCTTCTGGTTCTGGGTGTACCTGCGCTCCCTTCTTTCTGGAGGGGTGACGTCATTTTGCAGTCTGGGTGGGGAAAGAACAGAGGGTGGGGGTAGTTATATAGGTACGGTGGAGAAGTCGAGGTATAGTTCCTTGATGCCAGTCGGCGAGTACAAATAGTGGAAATTAATATCCGGTCAGCCGATTAATTAAATGTATAATATATTAGCGCTGCCTTGTAGGGTTCAACGAATCTGAGTCCGAATTCTGATACTGCCCGTGAAGAGAGAGATTGGAGTGGGGTGACAGAGGGAGGGATGGAGAGAGAGAAGGACGCAGTGTGGGCGGGATGAGAAGCGGAGAGGGAGGAGACATCGGTGTAATAGCATCGTCGCTTTCTCACCCGACGCCTGCTGGAAAATAAGGGCATCCATTTGGCAGCGCTTATTAGAGGATCTACATATTAAAAATATAAAAAATAGAGGTTGCGTTGAAAAAGAAAGCGGTTTGCCTTGTGAGTCCGATTTGCCTCTGCGAAAGAGGGCGAGACGCGGCCGGGGGGGAGAGTCACGGATGCTGTGAGAGGGACGATCACTGGGTACTGAAAGCGTCTCGACACGGTACTGCGAAACCAAATCTTCATCCTTCCCTTAATGATAAAAAATAATAATCAGCAGCCTATATAGCTCGTTCATGAAGGGTCGTGTTAGAGAAATCGGCTTTGCGCCATATCTGTAAATTGTGTTTTTGAAAATTGACTCATTACTGTCGCATTTGAGTATATCTGAATTTGTATATTTATCAAAATATCGAAATGTATTTAAATGTCTTACGTAGTCGCACTTTCCGTCTCCCATTTTACATATGGCATCATATGTTTACGCGTTTGTTTATGTGAAAATGCAATTTATACAAATTAAAGCCACGATGTTAAGGTATCCGTGGCACAGAAGCATACTTTAAAATACGATTTGCATTATAAGGTACGTAAATTTCAGCCTACACGCAGACTACTTTAATATCCACCTGCATATGGGTAGGCTGTTTGCAGATCCATAATATATCATAAATATAATAGTACTGTACTGTAAATTATCAGGTATCGCTTCTGATACCATTAATGCAACTATTAACCATGTGGTTCTGAATATTTGAATGTGTCTTTTATCACGTTTTTGCTGTTTATCCATAAACGTGTGTTAGCGTATTTAAACTGTATAGGAGCAATGGGCCCTGCAGTAAAAAACGCCGACCCTGTGAAGCATCCAAGATACTGAATTTGAACCAAGCGTCATACTATCATTTTATTTTGGGGGCAAATATATGCCCCTTAGGAAATGGCTTTGGAGTCCTGAATATCCCCTGGAATCGCTAATTCGCAAGTAACGCGGATACTGTTTTTTACTAACGTATTTTTTCCGTTTGTCTTTTCTTCTTCCTCTCAACTCATCTACCTGTTTCTAAAATTGTTCAGTTTAATGCATGTATATCCCGATCTCCTCTCCCCTCTACCTCTCCCTTCCTCCCCAAGATGAACAGAATGCGTCTTCTCTCCTTTCTCATCTTGTGTTTTACTTCGGTCTCCTATGGCAACAAAGGTGAGTTGTCCTCTTTTTTCTTCTTCTTTTCGTGTGAATTATAGCTGTATTTGTGATTTAGTTTGTAGTTAAAATTAAGGCATTTTTGCGCGTCATCAGAATACAGCACGTCTATATATGTGCGTGATGAGTGAACGAGTGAAAGGTGCCTGCATTTGCGTTTGGCCGCAAAAATGGACATTGGCAAAGGAAATACAAGAGAAATGCAAAGAAAGGGGGAGAAACCGGCAGTGAGCAGGGGAAAGGATGTTTCCCCAAGACTAGGGGGAGACTCTGAGTGTGACAGAGACAGCAGAGAAGGAGGGGCAGGGACACAGAGTGAGACCAAAAGTAATGTGTCTCAGTCTGTAATCCACCATATATTCCTTTGGGCCTGATGTTCGGATTAGTGCTGTATTACTGTGAGAACAAGAGGATGAATGTCGAAAATAGTGAGTGGACAGCAGAGATAGAGCGAGAGCAGCGAGATAATGGTGACAGATGGAGAGACAGGTCACTGGCGACTGGAGAGGTGTTTGCTTTTGCCCTGACTTACACATCCATGTTCTTGTGGTTAGGCTGAGCTGCAGTGAGCTGAGCTGTACACACGCCCAAGGTGAAGCATGATAGGTTGCAAGGAAACAGCCGTAGGGGTGTAGCTCTGGGGTCTCAAAGCTGCTCTGTCCTACTGCAAACTATAGCTTTAGTGTTTTTACTTAAACACTGCATCCATTACATAAATCCAATCAGTGTCATAGAGGGATGGTTTGGAATGATCTTTAATGACGTGTAGGGTGATGGAATTCAGAAGGTCATCGTTTTAGCGATCCAACTAGTGATTTGGAATAAGTTTCAGTTCCTTGGTTTTTGTTTTGCGCATGACCAATCATTATCATGGGTTTGATGGGTAGTTACTGGGCAGATTTGTCCATTAAATCCCATACATTTTTTGTGAGGGAGATCCCATCGTTAAGCGAAGGGTTCGTCACCTTGTGTCCTCTCGGGTGTGGCCCACGTGTGGCTGTGCCCAGAACGTGTCACTGCATGCGTAAAGATGTCCTGTTTACATCCCTGTTCATGACTAAATGAGACATAAACTCACTGGATGTCCCTCACCGGCCAGCCAATAAGCACAAGCCCTGGATCGAGACCGAGTACCAGGGCATCGTGATGGAGAACGACAACACAGTGCTGCTGAATCCACCACTCTTTGCCCTGGACAAGGATGCACCGTTACACTATGCAGGTAACCGGACCAGGTGGCGCTCACCTGCCCCAGGCTGTCTGTGACTGGCCATCCCCCACCTCCCCCACGCCTGCCCATGTGCCTCCCTGCTCCTGCCTACCCCCGGCATGATTTTTCTGTCTGTCTTTCACCCCTGCCTCCCCCAGCTGTCTTATATCTTTCTCTCTTTGTGTCTTCGGATTACGTGCTTTTGAGATTCTCGCATTGTTCCCAGCTGGCAAGAAACAGACGCACAGAAGTGCTCCTCTAGGTGTCACACGGCACAATATCTGTAGAAACACTGATCCTGAAAATAGTAGAGCCGCTCGGACATGACGTCTTACAGGATTACAGACACCTTGGAAGGGTCTCATGTCTTTTGGGAGGTAGTGTTTCGCAGATCTTCTTGTGAAGAGAAACACCATTCATTTCTCTGTCGCTGCTCCCATCGTCAACCTTACAAACAGAATTTAATTATTTGTTCATTAGCGTTTGGTAGAAAAGTCTAATGGGAAATTTAGAGGGAATATGCTGGGCTGTTCTTTTATACAATAATATGAAAGGTTTTTCTCTGACAGTTGCCGTGTAAGAGCTCAGTGACCCTGCCCCCTGCTGTTCTGAACCTTTCAGGAGAGATCTGTGGCTTCAGGGTCCACAGTGGTACTGCTGGGTCAGGGGCGCCCCAGTTCGAGGCTGTGGTCCTGGACCGCTCCACAGGCGAGGGGCTTGTCCGCTCCAAGGAACCGCTGGATTGCGAGAGCCAACGGGAGCACAGCTTCACCATTCAGGCCTACGACTGTGGAGAGGGACCAGATGGCGCCAACAGCAAGAAGTCACATAAGTGAGCCTCTGACCACCAGGGGGCACCAGCGTTCCCACCCAACATAGTGTATTAGTCAGTCAGTGTTAGTCTAGTGTTTTCAGCCTTTGTTTGTGTTGATCATGTTTTTTATTGGTGCATGATCCTGTACTGGATAAGTATTCACAAGATGGATGGATATTCTGCTTGAAAATCCCGTTGCCCTCCTTGTCTCATTCTCGCAGGGCGACAGTGCACGTGCGTGTCAACGATGTGAATGAGTTCTCTCCTGTGTTTGTGGAGCGGCGGTATGAGGCCTCCGTTCCCGAGGGCCGACTCTTTGACCGCATCGTGAGGGTGGAGGCGTTGGATGCTGACTGTTCGCCGCAGTACAGCCAGATCTGCTTCTATGACATCATCACGCCCAACGTACCCTTCGCCATTGACAATGACGGTGAGACCATAGCATGGTGGCCAGCCGGAGATGTGCTGCCATTTTCCTCATATTCATTAAACAGCAAAAATCTCTAAATTACGGACCCTGAAATATAAGCCCAAAAAAGCTATCAAATAACTTTCATGTATTCAACATCTGCAGATGTTTTCCATGTAGAACAGTGTTTCCCAACCTGGTCTTTGGGGACCCCTAGCCAGTCTACATTTTTGGTCCCTCCCACCTCCATGCCAGACAGTCTACATTTTTGCTCTCTCCCACCTCCCTGCCAGACAGTCTACAGTTTTGCTCCCTGCCAGACAGTCTACATTTTTGCTCTCTTCCACCTCCCTGCCAGACAGTCTACATTTTTGCTCTCTCCCACCTCCCTACCAGACAGTCTACATTTTTGCTCCCTCCCAGCTCCCAGCAAGAAGAAATGTGGACTGTCCGGGGGTCCCAAAGAAGCTTATTGGGAAACACGGTCGGGTCGGGGGGGGGGGGGGTCGGGCTGGACTCACGCCTTGCATTCCCCTCTCCGAGTGAGATTGCTTCTGCATGACATCGGCAGGTTTATTCCCGTTCTGCAGGTAACATTAAAAACACGGAGCCCTTGGACTCGAAGAGGCAGAGGGTGCATAGTTTCTGGGTGACGGCTTTCGACTGTGGCAAAAACCGAGCACAGGCTGACGCCCAGGTCATCGTCACCGTCAAGCCCTCCTGCAAACCTGGCTGGATAGGTAATAATCATAACAAGAATAATCATTATAATGCTACTAATAATCATGATAATAATCAGCTTTCTGAGCTTTCAGAGGCCCCTCTCTCTCCCTCAGGGTGGTCTAAGCGTGTGGAGTACACGCCAGGCTCAGGCAGCATCCCGCTGTTCCCCAACCTCCACCTGGAGACGTGTGAGGAGAGGGTGTGGAACATCCAGGCCACCGTGGAGCTGCAGACGGGCCACATCGGCAAGGGCTGCGACCGGGACAGCTACTCGGACCGCTCCGTGCGCAGGCTGTGTGGTGAGTCACCTGAACGGATCAAGAACTTCAGAAAAACTGTGTAAATATTCACTTTTAAACAGCCAGCTGGAGAATATAAAAAATAAGCCGGCCAGTGCTGAGTGTGACTAATTCGGAGATTCTGACTAGGTGTTTGTACTATTTTTATTCTTCATCCAATTTTCACATTCTGCCTCCTCCAGGTGCAGTGAGGGGGGAGGTGGACCTGCTCCCACCCCCTTCCCCTGCGGTCAATTGGACGTCAGCTCTCCCCACCCTCCCTTCGTCTGATTCGTCGCTTGTGTTTTCCTTCAACGGCTCAAGCCATGTCGCCGTGGTGCCCGATTCGGTGGCTGCTGCAGTGTCTGGGGACCACTTCACCCTCCAATTGTGGATGCGGAGAGGAGGAGCCAATATGCAGCCGCCGTCCAATCAAGCCAGGGGAAGCCGCAGGGAGGAGGAGTTCATCGTGTGCAGCACTGTCAGGAATGGTCAGTGGCGAAAAATCAATTAGGGTTCTGGGTGTGTGTGGCTGGGTGGTGCGTTGAATGTAAATCTTGCGGTATGTGACACTGCATTTTTCTGAAACTAAGCCATAACTGTCTGAATATACTGTCGTCCCCCCCGCAGACGACTCGTACTCCCACTACTCCCTGTCAGTGCACGGCTGCCGCCTCTCTCTCTTCTACTGGCCCGACGTCAGCGCCGCTCGTCCCGTCAAGTTTCTCTGGAAACTGGAGCAGGTATTTTGGGAGTCGGTGGCATGTGGATGTGGAAAGGGGGGTAGGGCCTGAACATGAGAGAGGGTGCTGGAGGCTTTGGGACGGGGTGTGTGAAATGGCCTGCCCTTGCTCCCTCCTGTCCAGGTGTGCGACAGCGAATGGCATCACCTCTCCCTCAGTGTCCAGTTCCCCTCGGTCACTCTCTATGTGGACGGCGTGACCTTCGACCCTGCACTCATACACGACAGTGGTGCCATCCCGAGTCCCGCCCCTCGCCAGCGATTGGTCATCGGAGCGTGCTGGGGTACCTACCGGCCGAAACAAGGGCTTCCGGATTGGGGGTGGGGGTGACCATCTGTTAATGCTAGTGTACTTAGCCAAGGGGCTCAGCGAATAAAATGGCACCTCCATCAGATGGCTTTTCTGTGAAAACAGACAAATCAAAACGATAGGCTGGGAAACTGAGTTAATGTTTCATTTCTCTGGATCTGATACTTGTATTTAACAATTTCTTTTGCGAGATGCAGTATCATATTGGCGTTTTCAGCTGTTTTATCGATCATTCGGCACAACAGGTGCCAGTGGATGGTTTGAGGATGTTTGTTTATTATTTGTTTGTGTGACGTCCCATGACGGGTAATTAAAACGTCGATACGCGTGTCTCTGACAGAGCCCGAGGAAAAGCAGAAGGACCTGCTGAACAACACCATCCCAGAGGGAAAAGACACAGGTGAGTGGCAGGGCCATATTGACCTGTGGAGGGTGAGGAGTACCGGGAGGTTGTACTGGGTCAATGTCCCAGCCAAGGCAGCCTGTAGCGCTCAGCGGCTGAACCCCTCCCCCCCTCAGGGCGATACATTGGTGGTTACCGGGGGCTGCTGTCAGGGGTGACGGTGCGTCCAGGCAGTGTGGAACCCCACAGCGTGGTGGAGTGCCTGTATGCCTGCAGGGAGGGGCTCGATTTTGGGGACCTGGAGACCCTGGGATCGGGAATGAAGGTAGGCGGCGTCTGAGAGGGAGGGAGAGGTTGAGAGAGGCGGAGGGAGAGAGAGGGAGCAAAAGAGAGAGGGGAAGAGACCTGTCTGTGTTACAGTGAATTCTCTTGTGCAATTTCTCTCTCCCTCCCTCCCTCTTTCCCTCCCTCACTTTTTTTCCCTCTCTCCTACCCTCTCTCCCTCCCTCTCTTTTTCCCTCTCCTCCTCCCTCCCTCTCTCTCTTCTGTCCCTCTCTTTCCCTCCCTTCCTCTCCCTCCTCTCTCTCTGTCTCTCTCTCCCCCCTCCCTCACTCTCTTCTTTCTTTACCTCTCCCCCTCTCACCCTCCCTCCTTGTCTCTGATTATCTCTCTCCCTCCTCTCTCTCACTCTCTCTCTTTGTCTCTGTCTGTCTCTCCCTTCCCTCACCCTTCCTCCCTCGCTCCCTCCCTCCCCTCATCTCCCTCCCTCTCTTAGGTACACGTGAACCCCAGTCAGTCTGTGCTGGTTCTGGAGGGGGATGACATTGAGAGCTTCAACCGGGCCGTGCAGCAGGTCACCTACAGGAACTCGCTCCGCTTCGCCACCCCCGGCGTTCGGCCCCTCAAGCTCACCACCTCCCTCAGGTGGGGGGGGGCTGTTGGTGGCCTAGAAGCTCAGCACTGGTGTTCTCCACCATTCACACTGCACATGGCTGTGGGCCCCTCTTGCCCACAAGTAATTGTAAAATCTGATTTTCAATTGTTATGAAGTTACAGTCTTTGGAAGCTACCATTCTCAATCGGCTTTGGGTTGGATGCTAAGGGAGCTGATATCTATCTTTCTTCCCATGTTCTGTCTCCCTGTGGCTTTCCTCTTACCCCAGGTGCTTCAGTGAGGAGGGCTGCCTGTCCCTGAAGCAGCTGGACGGCTACCTGGTGGTGCTCCAGCCCGACGCCCCTCAAATCTCCCTGTCTGGCGTGGGCCCCCACCTGGCACGACCGGCTGCAGAGTTCGAGGGCCCGCGGGGGGTGCCGCTGTTCCCGGAGCTGAGGATCGTGTGCTCGCTGTCCCACGCCATCAACACAGCGGCACAGGGCATGGAGGGGGGGGGTACGTCACTCGGCACCTCGCTCCTGACTGTGCGTCTTACGGATCCCGCATGATAATTTAGTTCAGTGCTTAAGTAATGGAGAATTTGAAGATCGGCATGGGCTATGTGCTTCACAGGCCCGGGGGTCTGTAGATAGGGCTGACATTTCCTTTATAAGGACTCTAAGCAAAGCTTTACTTGGGAGGCTCCCCCCACCGAGAAAACCGATGATCATTTCACTTCCATTTCATTGTGCCTGTAGCTTGAGCCGGCCCTATGTAGAGACATTACAGGGGGGGATTCTCCTCAGCACAGTGCTGCAGGCAGGGGGTTGGCTGCATTCTCTAGGCGTGGGTCTGCACCCCGCCGCGACTGCATGCGTTCCGGTGTAACCCTGTCCGCCAGATAAAAACAGTCTCTCTTTTGGAACGCGACATGCGAGGTCACCAGCGTGAAGGTGCTCTCCATCGCACCACAAACAGCCCCCTCATACATTATGATTCTGCAGCCGGACATGTGTTCTGCCGCCTGCGTAATAACTGCAAATTGCGGGATGGGTTCTTTGTGAGCCCTCCCCCCCCCAAGTCCCTTGAGCGTCGGAGTGGTGCTGTGGAATCTGCAGGCTTTGTTAAGGCCTCTGATGGGTCCCTGTCGACATTTTTACGGAAGCCACCCTCTCTTCTTTGCTCAGCACTCATGTCAGACGCCGTGGCCCACACCCTGGATGGCTGTGAGGTCCAGCCACTGGGGGAGGAGCTAAACCCAGAGAGGGAGGAGCTTCTGGTGGACATGGAATCCTTAAAAGAGAGGGGGCTGGACATCATCAACACAACAGCTTATATCGCCATCACAGGTGCTACCGGAGGGGCGTCTCAGCATCAGAGTGACCTTTAACTGACACTTTAATATAGTCTGGACAAACCCTAAGTGAGACATTAGCATTTGATTGGTCAGAAAATAAATGTAATATGATTGTCTTTTTGTCTGGCTGCGTGTCATAGGAGCTGAGTCCATCTCGGTTTACGAGGACATCCTGCGATCCATCCGCTACCGTCTCGCCAAGGGCTCAGCCCGTTTTGAGCGGCGATTCCGCCTTTCCTGCTCGGAGATGAATGGGAGGTATACCAGCAATGAGCTCACGCTAGAGGTAAGTCCGTCATCTGCCGTGCTAGCTTACATGTATGGCCAGATGATAATTCAAATCGATGATGTCGAGGTGATTGCGATATTATGATGTTTTAGCACTTGTCTGCCTGCCACCTGCAGTCAGTCCCATATGTCCCTCCGGCCATCATCCAGAATGGTGCAGGCTCACGGTGAGCCTGGAGTATATCCCAGAATGCACTGGACACTAGGCATGGGGCAAGAATACACACAGATACACAGTCACACACTGTGGGCAAATTGAGACAAGCCTGATAGTGTGTTTTTGACCTGCATGAGGGAAGCGGAATGTCCAGAGGACATTTCAAAACATATATACAGTACAGGCCAAAAGTTTGGACACACCTTCTCATTCAATGTGTTTTCTTTATTTTCATGACCATTATGGCCAAATAGCCACCCTTTGCTCTGATTACACACTCAACAACAACAACAACAAGTGCTAAACACCTCTGGGAACTCCTTCA
>JABFEA020000138.1:20866874-20878713 GCA_019775915.2 Cyphomyrus plagiostoma | reverse complement strand
CAGTGAGAATCTACCAATGGTTATGAAAATAAAGAAAACACATTGAATGAGAAGGTGTGTCCAAACTTTTGGCCTGTGCTCTATGTTGTGATCACTCTATCTGTGTTTTATTTACATTAGTGGGTGAACGTTATTGATTATGTGTGGGTGGTATGTGGCTCTCTGGGTGGAAGGTCACTGGGTTAAATCCTGTTACTGGCAGGCTGATGTCACTGTTGGGTGCTTGAGCAAGGCCCTAACTCCCATTGCTTCAGGACCTGGCTGACCTTGCTCGCTGATCCCTGCTTTTGTGTCTCTTTGCTAAATAAGGATAGTGATCATGCTTTTTGTAGGTGAACTTCCTGCACTCTCTGGAGAGTCTGTACCACCCCTCGCACCTCCTGGCCTCGCAGCAGCAGTTTCTGCACCCCTCACACCACTCCGGAGAGCTGGGTGGACATACCCTCCCCAACCCGCACCGTAACTCCGGTACTGTCTCTCACGCCCGGCATTCCTCTATCTGTCATCACATTGCAATCATCCTGCGGTGCCCCCTTCTGGCGGGTGATTATAATTTTCTAAATATTGCGTCTCTGTTCTCAGTGGTGCCGGGAGCTGCCACGGTGATAATCATGGTGTGCGTGGGGTTCTTGGTTGTCATGGTGATCCTCGGCGTGTTCCGAATTCGCTCCATCCATCGCCGTGGTGACGGGACCCGGAACGTTGCCAAGGAAGGTTCCAGCCAGTGGGACGATTCTGCCCTGACCATCATTGTGAACCCCATGGAGGTACATATCCTAGTCTGGGGATCAAGTAAACATCTAACGAGGCCTAAGTCTAGCCTGTAGAAAATAACTGAATAATCTCAATTTGCATGAAGTTGGATGTTCTATCAAGGAAAGCCAGGGCAAGAGTCCAGCTGAAGGATGCCCCCCCCCAAGGAGACTCGCTGCTATGCTACTTGCTAATTCTCAATTTCTATTGCCCTCAGTCCTACGAGTCTCGCATGGGCGTGTCTATGGACACGGAGGGAGAAGGTGAGGAAGATGAAGAGGGGGTGGATTCACCAGGAGATGCCAGCGATGATCAGAGAATCATCATCAGGAAGGAAGGGAGGGACAGCGCCCCCCGGCGTTACTGAGCCACCCATCATGTCCCAACCCCCTCCCCCCATGAATTGAAACACAAAGCTCTATGTATTTATGAACTACTCCAGGAATGTCTGTAGAATGTATGCTCTGCAACACCGCGCACCACATGCACCTCACTGAGACGCGGCGCCTCCTGCAGGGCGTCATGTCTCATTACACACAACCGGGTGGAGGTTTACACCACATGCTGTTGCACTAAGCGGGTGAACTTCGTGTTCCTCACATGACCTTGACGATGACACACAAAAAAATTCTAACATGAATAAATCAGAGAAATGCCACATATATACTTCATGGCCCATCACAACGTAAAATTTAAGCGCAACAGAAGTGTGCTTTGGCCATGCAGCCACCCAGACATGCTGTGTCACTCAGACAC
This sequence comes from Cyphomyrus plagiostoma, assembly GCA_019775915.2. NCBI lineage: Eukaryota > Metazoa > Chordata > Actinopteri > Osteoglossiformes > Mormyridae > Cyphomyrus > Cyphomyrus plagiostoma. The sequence continues at coordinate 20,877,204 of JABFEA020000138.1, read as the reverse complement.
TGGGTGGCTGTTACCCGCTCTGTCCAACATGGCCACTGGTTGGGTGGCCTGATGTGCACACTCTTGACACATCCTCTCCTGGCGCAGCCGGAGTGCACGCCCGGCCTACACAGTCTGCACATCGACTGAGATGCGCGCACCACGCACCCAGAACCCCCACTTGCATCCAGAATGTCTACTCTGCTTGGACACCTTTGATTGTACTGAAATTCCTGTAAATATAAACTACTATGATTATTATTATTATTATTACCGTAAGCTTCAGTTCTCCAGTTGTGCTTGCAAATCAAAGGGGTTCAATATCGATCATTTCTTACATGATTGTTAATTATAGCTTTTTTTAAATTAACGCCGCTCTGTTTAAGCCACAATGGTGATAAAAGTAATAATGATAATAATGATTAGCTTGTTAAGTGTCGATTAATTTGTGTGTTGAACTCTGTACTTTAAAAAATGTGTTAATATTGGGATCACAGTGAACTGGAAGGCACATTGTAGTGATAATTAGTATTCTTCCCCCCCCCCCCCCTCTCTAATTCGCTCTCTTGCTCTCACATGCCGGGTCTTTATATCTCAATTGTTCTTCTGTCCCGTCCGGCTCACTTTCACTCGGTCCCTCTGTTCTTACTGTCTTTTCCTCCCCTTCCCCTCCATCTCCTTTGTTCTTTGTCTCCTTCTTCCTTGTGGTTTTACTCTCCTCCTCTTCCTACTCTCTTCTCCTTTGTCTCTATCTCTCTGTCCATGTGTTAGTATACAGTGAGAAAACTGTCAGTTAACGCCTGTTGTTTTTAAGTGTAATATTAAGAATGATAAAATTGCATTAATAACTTATTATTACTATGATTATTATCGGAACATTAACTGTAATTATTGATACAATAATGATTGTGACATGGATTATGATGACCAGTTATTATTGAAAACTGTCAAAAAAGACAATATTCATAATAAAACATTAGGATGATGTCAAAGTGTTGTTGGCTAATTGAGCAAATAATGGTCACACTTCAGCTTCAAAGGAAAAACTGTATTCAGATAAAAATATTCCCTGGAGAGTGACAGCCCTTAAAGAATATCTTGCAGAATGACTGAAGCATTTTCGGATGTAATATTCCTAAAGTAGATAAAAATTTAGGATTTAGGATTAGGTCTTTGCCCATAGAAACAGGTGGATGGTCTCCTCAGTGAAATGAACACAAGCGTGTTTCTGTGTGTCTGCGTGTGAGCGAAAACTAGAAACCCAGATACAGTCATTCATTATGATACAAAGTGGTATATCACCAGCCCCCCCTTCAGTCTGTATAGAACGTTACAATTCATTAGTACAATACTACAATATTACAATATTACAGTTATATGTGCCACTAAATACCAGAACATACAAAACAGCAGAAACACCTTACATTAAAATGAAGGCTTTAATAAGGATTAGGAATACTCTTTGGCATCAGATGAGGAAAGATTCTTCCTTGGAATGCTGTCACACATCCTAAGCTGTGTGCAATAGGATATTATACCGTTATTTAAGAAAAGCATCCAGTTCATTGCACAATGATGGTGGATGTAATTGTTTTGTACTCAGCACTACAGAACCTTCTATTATAAACACCCAACTAAGTTTAAGTCTGGTAATTAAGGGGCATCTGAGTCAACAGACTCTGAAAGCACACAAGATTGGCTGGCAGTGTGTTTGGGAGTGTTACCATTGGGGAATACGAGGACCCCTGAGGGAACAGCACTGGGCTGACTGGGTGCCATAGCGTTACATGTCCCACATTGTGGGAAAGCATTCTTTGGCTGTCTCTAAATGTAAATCTGTCCATATTGTCATGTGTGCTTGAGAAAAACACTGAGAGTTCAATGAGAATCTTATAGGCCTCCTGTAAACTAAGAGATCTTTAAAGAATAAGAGCAACAGCATCAGACCATAACAATAAGAACAGCAATGCATAAGACAAAGCAATAAACAACACAGAAAGCTGCATGACAAAAACAGATAGCAAATGGGTGGTGATTATAGGGTGAGCAAGTAATTTAGAGAGCTCTTATGTTTTATGCTTGGCAGCTATTGAATCGGCTTATGGCTCAAGGGTCAAAATGGTTATTGAACCTTCTGGTTTGAATACCGATGTTTCTGTGTCTCCTGCCAGAAATGAAGAGGGAGAGAAGTGGCTGCGGAGGGTGCCAAGAATCCCTGATGATGTCGCCTTGCCTTTCAGAGACGGCACGTGCTGAAAGTGAAGCGAAGGCTGTGGGGATGCAGTTCATGGTGTTTTTGACAAAGTTGGAATGAGCTGTTGGCGTCCTCTGGACCTTCCATTTTTACATTATATTAATTTAGCACCAGGTGTGGATAGTTCAGGTGCAGAAAGTTACAGTGCAGGCCAAGATTCAGGGGGCCTAACGGTTAGGGAAGTGCACTTGTAATTGAAAGGTTGCTGATTTGAATCCCAAACCAGCAAGACACCACTGAGGTACCTATGCACTGCTGAATTAGCTGCCCCCTGCTATGTCATGTATACAGAGGACACATTTTGTTGTTGAGCTGAGGTGTGTCATCACTGATCACTTAATTCTAATATATCAAATTCTAAGATTTTATTTCAACCCCCCAGCTGAGTTACTCTATGACAGTGACTCTTTATACTCAACTGGTTGGTTGAAACAAAATCTTTTGGATTTTTACTTTCTGGACCTGAACTATCCACCTCTGTTTAGCACAGTTTTTAATATAAAATGATATATATTTGTTTGAATACCACTTTACAATGAGACCTGCCCTTATTATGAATGGTTTGTGATGAGGTTATAAATTGGGTTGTAACACTTTATAAATCATTAATAGGCAATTATAAACAAGTTCAAAAGCAGGTTTTTATTTTATTAATGAAATTTTACCATTTGTAAGTAGCAAAAGGGAGACTGAAAAGTGGTGCCATTTCTTGAGAAAGCAGGTTCAAGGGTCAGCAGCTTCAGTTAAGGGTCTTGCTCAAAGGCCCAAAGGTCAAAGCACTCTGCTGACCACAGGATTTGAACCAGCGATCATTGTCCGAACACAGTAAGCTGCACGCTGCTCTCCGTCCATCTGAGTAAGCAAAGATGCCACTGTACCCTAGTGACTTCATTTGTGTGTCGTGTCCATTAAAGGTCATCTCTAATATGACCTCTGGGAACTTGAAGCTGCTCACCCTGTCGGCAGCGTCCCCGTCTGGCATGAATGGGGGCGTGGCCTGCTTTCGGACAAATAAAGTAACCAGCTTTGCACTCCTGCTGACATTAAAGGAGAGGCTGCCGTTCCGGTGCCACCCTTCCAGGACCCTAACCTCTGCTCCATAATGATGGAGTCGCCTATGAACGTGATGGTGGAGATGGAGCAGGGTCTCACCACAGGGTCAAGCATGAACAGGGAGTAGAGCGACAGGCCTGGTGCACCAACCTGGGCGTGCCTGCATTAAGGATCACGTTGCAGGAGACCTTACATCCCAGCCACAGGCCTGGCTCTGACAGAGAGCCCGCAGTCACCATCCCCACCCCAGCTGACAACTCCCCCACACCCCACACCATCTTTTTTTGGCTGTGACATAATGACCAATGGAAAACATTTAAGCCAGCTGAGAACCACTGGGTTTAGATCAGGGCTCTTCATATCTAAACCTCGATTCCAAATGCAGGATTTATTCTATGTTCTTCCAGGCAGTTAGTTTAATAATTTTCTTTTTCTGATGGGCCAGAGGCTTTACACCCTCACAGGTAAAGGAAGGCTAGAAAATCAGCAGTGCTCAGACCTTGAGCCCTAGTTTAGATTGTCAATATTGTGTTTCTTTAGGAACATAATGATTTCATTGTTTTTTTTTTTATTTTAAACAGGTGGGAGCTGTGGACTACTTGAGAGAATGAGAGATGAACATCTGTAAACACCATCAAGCTGGGATCTGCAGGCTCTCAGAATGTGTCGGACACTGGGACAGATGCGTCGGCAGTATTAAATCTTTAGGTTTTCCTTGGATCCCCCTTGACTGCTGCTGAGGCTCGCATGGGACAGGAATGGCCATGGGATGAAGCTGACTCGTCAGGCCACATTACTTTCTTTCCTTGTATATGAGTCCAGGATTTCAGCTCCTCACATCAGGTCAGATGTCTTTGTAATTTGGCCGTGGATAAAAGCGTTAAGTGTCTGTCCATCCTCGTCTATGATCCTCTACTTGTGACCACTGTTCGGCTCTCCTGATGGAGTTTATCTGTCTTTAGCATGTGATGTAATGATTTTCAGCTTCCCCTGACACATTAAATTATTTTAGGTTTTTTTTTTTTTTTGACGCACCAGCAATTCAGACACCAGTTATTTAGCCTCTGGAAGTTTTGTAACTCCGTACATCTTTTATAACTGACAAATACTATTAATTGTTATTGTAGTTACACTATCAATCAAATGTTTTTGCACACCACAAGGTTTTACTATTTCCCACTTATTTAATAAACTGCAGATTTTTTATTCTTGTTAAGCAATGGAAAGTTGAATGAACAACTAAAAATTAAAATATGTCAAATAAACCAAATTTCCACATGAAAAGAGTATGTAACATTTCATGTCTGACATCCTATTAACTGGTTTTGTGGCGATGGCATAGTCAAATTCTAGGCTGTCCTTTAACTTTAATGCACTAGTTAGCTGTTTCTTCCCATTGAACAGCAATATTTAATGTCCCTTGTAGAAAGAATATCTTGACTTTTCTCTGCTGTTATAACTGCTAGAGGAGGTTACTTTGATTAATCAAACAAAATATGACATTTTCTTGCTAATGGAAGTGAACATACTGTAGTGTAATGTAAATGTATTTGTTAGCAAAGAATAGTGTATTTTAGTAAATGTTTAGTGAGTAACATGCAAATGTAGAAAATCTCAGTGTGCAAAAACTTTTGACTGGTAACTTTATGATGTTCATGTGGTCCATTATTTTGTTCATTCCCAGTATCTACCACTATATTACTCTGCTCCGTTTTATTTTAATGTGTAATACCAGTGGATTATACTGTTCGAAATGTGACACCATCAGTCCAAAAAATGTACCGTTAATAAGCCTATCAAAAAGAAAATTATATATATATATAATATATATATATATATTATTATTATTATTATTATTAATTGATAACTTTAGCTGTCAGTAACAGTATATTTTACTTGCCAATTCAAAGCACTCATATGAATGCTTCAGAAGTGAACTCTAATGACCGTATTAACCGGTGCACCGAAGCTGGCCTTTGCATTCACATCTTTCGCAACGTACTATGCCAAATACAGCCAAGCTTTGCTGACAGCCTGATCTCTTTAGCATAGCAGGTTATTCCAAGGGCACGGAACTACTAACACCCATTAATTTAAAGTTTTGGTAGGTAAGTCCACACCAGAGACTTTAACCTTAACGTCTTCTCTGTTTCCAGCGATTTTTATCTAAACTCTATCGCCTGGAAATCAGCATTAATGCTCAGTGAGCCATTCCTCTGTTGACGTCAGCTACAACGTCAGCTACGTAAATTTCGTACCCGCTACATTCAGAATGTGGAACCACAACTGCGTAAACATCTTCCTTGAATTCAGCCAGCAAGATTAACGTACATTTACGTCTTTACAATTTTTTGTCTCCGCCGGGACCGCGACGTGGGGAAAAAAGACACATGTAAACAGGGTTCACTGTTAATACGTCGGCATTTGCCTTGCTAGACATGTTATCCCCCTAGTTAAGTGTAGCCTGTTTGCCGGGGTGTGTAATTTTCCAGCTGGCTAAGGCTAATAGAGGAAGGACGGAGCGTTCACCGACATTGTGAGTTGTTTGGCATTCCTTTCATTTCGGAGGTACATCTGCGGACCAGGTCTGGTGTTCTGGGACTGTTTTGCGCTTACAGTTACTAAATGACCTTTGCATTTGTATCTCCTTTCTTTCTAGTATTAATGATCAGGGTATGTACGGTATGCATGCCAAGTGATATTTTATTAAGCGCCTCCAATGACATGTGACAGCTAGTGTTAGCCGAGAGCTGGCTACATGTTAATGCATAAACCGTGTTTGGATAAATAATAAACCTTGGGTCCATTGATTACTAACACAGCCTTTAGAATCCAGTCGAGGTTATTGGTTAGTGTCAAATTACGATTCCCCAGTACAATATTGTGATGCATGCTGTAATTCCCATGACCATAGAAACTTTTACAGTACAAAGCCCTTCAACGCTTCCCTGAAACTTCCCTAAAATGTTTTATGTAAATGAATAACTCTGATTTGCAGTTGCAATAATTTGCAACTAAATAATGCATAAAATCTAGTCCGCTTTGGTATATTTTGTAATTGCACTAATCCTCCATGGGGTGAACTGTGGAGTTGTAGATATTTACAGTGCAGCCTGAAATGACAGAATGCCAGACTCAAATATACAATGATATAAATACATTGATACAAAAGTTCCCTGCTGTTCATTTTTAATAAAGTAATTTACCCAAATATTTATTCACTGTATGTTTGAAATAAAACCATATTAAGAATTTATTGTGAGTGACATAAAATGACAACAGCATCATCATACTTAAGCTGGGATGTCATGGGACATGTATCTGTAATGAGATTTTAACTTTACACCTGCGTGCAGTCATGTCCATCACTGCTCATTTAAGGGTTATTTTTTGCTTCTAAGAGGGCTTGTAATCCTGTTAGTCTCCTGATGTTCATTATTAAATGCCTCCAGATGATCTTATTAACCTGGCTTCATGTTTACAGGATTTTTTCTCATCAGTGGAATATGTCTTATCCCCAGCAGGCTGGCTTACAGCCCCTCTGTTTATTGGCCTGTTTTGTTTTTTGCATTATTGTGTGTGATTGTTGCCTTTGGGTAATGTACTCAATGTAACAACTAAATGACACGATATGCATGTCAATGACCTAGGCTGATTATTCTGTTAATGCATATTTTTGGTGTATATAATGAATTAGTCAGGTAATATGCACCTATTTTTTCTTTAAATGATACACTCTTGCTGGTTGGCGCTGCCAACCGAGTTATTCCCTGCAATTTGCCCCTATCACCAGTTGCCATGGCAATGCGGGATCTTGTCGAAGCGGAGTGTGGGGCCGCCAACCCTCTGATGAAGCTGACAAGTCACATGACTCAAGAAGGAGGGGCTTGGCGGCACAGGGCCACACCCACTGTAAGTAATTATAATTTTTTTTCGTAACAATGATGGTTAATGGCACAACTCTTGCAATTTGGGCATTTTGAGTAATATAGGAGACAGGGGTCTTTGCGGGGATGCAGTGTGTTTGTAGGCTGACAATAACATGCATGGCTTCTGTTTCCTTTGATTCTCTTAGATACCCCCGACTCCCATTGAAATAGCCACAGAGGAAGAGGTAGGTCTCCCTCGTGAAGATAGCTCACCATTTCCGAAATGTCAGCCACGTAGTTCTGATAGAGGCCCCGGTATTGGTGAGCCCCTCCTTGCACTGACGTGGAGGGCTGATTCGTGACGATATCCATGCCACAGCTGGTGAGCGAGTTCCTGCAGGCGCCTCCCAGGCCCCCGCACAGCTTCGACATGGGACAGCTGCTGGAGGAGATGCAGCAGATTGACCAGCAGAGCTATAGACAGGCCCCGCAGAGAGGTGAACCCTGCCTCAGACTGTACCCCAGTCCATATCAGCATCAGCAGCAGCCACCAGCTGCTCTGACTCTTGGCACTCAGGCACCTCACACTCTCACACGCCTCCTCCTGTGCTGGTTGTGCTTAGCTCCTGGTGTAGCGGCCCTGGCCCTATCAGGAGACTGGGCGGCCGAGTTCCTGTCGTCCCCCGAATCGACCTCCACGCCCGGGCAAGTAGGGCCCGAGGACGCCGCCGAATCCGACTGGACACGAGAGTTCATCGCGGACGTGACAGGTGTGCCACATCGCGTTTAGGCCCTCTGCCACTCTCCCAGCCCCCCATTCTGGTGGAGTCTGTGACCCGCTTCTCCCTCCCGCCCTCAGACCCTGGGCGCTGGGCAGAGGAGTACCTGGAGCAATCTGAGGAGAAGCTGTGGCTTGGAGACCTGGGAGAGAGGGAGCAGGATCGAGAGTGGTGAGAGATGGATTCGGGAGAAGCGTGAGGGGGGTGCAGAGGGTACGATGGAGGGGCAGACAGCGGGGGCACAACAGACAGGAGTCCTTAAGAGTGTGAGGATAAAGAACAGCAGAACAGCCATTATTCGTGATGCTCAAAGGTGAATTCCAGAAAAAAACGATTTGTTCTTTTTGTTCAATGACAATGGCCTACAAATTCAAAGGAAATTGCACTGCAAGGATGATGAATGCCATGAATGGGCCAGCATTTTCCTAGAACCTCCGTATACTGGAAATGCACAAAAGCCAATGATTATATTTATGTGTAATAGCTAAATTACATTTCTGGTAGAGTGACTGGGCAGTCTTGGCTTTACCGTGACAGATTGCTGGGTTATGTATGATCATTCGGGATAATGGTAGCAGCCCCATTTCTGAGGACTGCGGTTGTTTCACAGAAATATATGAGCGACTCGACTCTGATTCAGCCTGTTGGAGTGTATCACTTGTTTTTCTTCACCGAGAACAATGTCCACATTCTGGAGAAATGAGTATTCAGTGCAGCGGCACCATTTTAAACCTCAATATCCAGCCTGGAGTGCCAACTTATGTATCTGATGATCTCTTAATGGTTCATTTTCCATGAATCCTTGCTAAGAGAAGTCTACATTATTAAAATGTGGTCTGGAAGTTGTGTTTTTTAAAATATAGGTGTAAAAATGCAACCTAGTCTCTTCTGCAAAACACTGAAACAGGAAAGAGGCATTATTTAACGCTGATTTTACTGGAACAGACTGAATGAAGAGCTTAGGAACATTAAATGTATTGAATATTGGTGGAAGTCAGCAGGGTACACCAGTCACCAGGGTACATACTTCAGTGCTGTATGATAATGTTGATTCATACAAGTCTTTTACCCCTGTGAATCGACCAGGACCCAGGAGTACCAGCCGGGGGAGGAGCTTAAGCAAGCAGCCAATGAGCTTCTGGCCAAAGTCGAAGACCCCAAACTGCAGAATACTGAAGTAGGTTACGTGTCTGCCAGTAGGAGCGTGCCTCTGTTGTGCCATGTGATTTTGCTCCCTTTGTTGTATATATTATTTGCTCGCTGTGGTTGCCATTATTGTTTTTGTGTCTTTCGTGTCAAGCGTTGCCGCGTTTGGTAGCAGTGATTAATTTTGCCTTTCTCCCTCTTCTCAGTGCCGTGTGACTGTGCCGTAGCGATGGGCCGTGCTGAAGTGCAGAGTCCTTAGCTAGCGGAGTAATCACTGCTGTGTTGTTGTTGTCGTCTGTTGTGTAGTTCCTGCGGTTCATTAGGCAGATTGGCGAGGGCAGTGTGACAGTGGAGGACAGAGCAGGCAGGGAGCACACAGATAGAGCACAGGCCCAACTGGCACAACACTGGGCAACTAAGATCAACCAGGTAGGACCCCACGCCAAGGCCGCCCGCTGTCAGAGGGCCCCGCCCTGAGATTAAGCGAGCATGTCATGTTAGTAATAAGTCCGTTTACCTAGCTGCCAGGTACATAGAAACATAGAAAGTTGAAAATTGTAGTTAGAGAATGGTGATAATTAGTGAGCAAATGTTAACTGACTGCACCTGGTTTTCTAACCATTGGTGAGCTAGTTAAATATACCCTGTGTCTGTGGAACAAGATTATCATTATGTAGTTGCTAGGCCAGCGATAAATGTAATTGTAATCCGTTTATTTTTATGTTTAAGGGATTAGTGTTGTAGCGCATATGACTTATTGCTAATTTGTATGTCCAGTGGAAGTTCTAGTTTGTTCAGATGATTCACTTCAGGTTTCACTTATGTGAAGTGCTGTGCTGTTTCTCTAAGAATTTATATGTGAAATATGTAAGTGAGTTCTTGTTGTATACATGTGATGCACCGTATGGGTGTAGGTAGTGTGGCATTGCACAAAGAATGGCAGAGGCTGTCTGTAGCACATTCAGGTCATTACGCCTGTAATCATACCCCAGTGATAAACTGCCTTCTGGTCTGCCCTTCCTTCATCCTCTCTCCTTACCCGTCATGCACTCCTGCGTCACACCCTTCCCCGTTATTTCCCCGACCATTAAAAAAAATGCATACGACCCCCCGCCCTTCAATCGAATGACATCCCTCCGTGACCGCCCCCCCCCCCCCCCCCCCGCGCACCCCCCCCCCGGTGGGGGGGGGGGGCGGGGGGGGGGGGGGGGGGGGGGCAGAAACGAGGGGGGGCGACAACACGGGCCCAC
>JABFEA020000138.1:20847906-20858811 GCA_019775915.2 Cyphomyrus plagiostoma | reverse complement strand
AAGTCTGTTGGCTGTACTTAATGTTTTGCTTCTTCTGATTGGCCAGATGAAGGTGAAGATGACCACTCCTGACAGAGCAAGGCGTATCCTGTCTGTGTCTGTGGACAAGGAGAACCAGTGATGGGCTTGCAGGCGTGGCCTCACCCCCAGTCAGAACTGCTTCGAAACTCCCTTTGGAGCATAGGGAACAGAGGCCAGCAGCTGGCTTTGCTGGAATTCACACTAATCTGTACTCTTTCTATTGATCTCCTCTGAATAATGCTGTATTGTCACTTTTTATTTGTTTTTGTTTTATATGTAAATAAAATGGCTTTAAAAATTGGATGTTTTCGTGCATATTTAAGAATCACTGCATACTTGATGACAAACTCACAGTAAAATTCAGTTTAGAATTCTGTATTTATTAGAAAGGTGTATAAATTACTACAAGGGCAAGTAAGACTGATTAGATTATATATTAGGTAGGTGTAAGATCCTAGGATGAGGAAGCTGAGGAACAGGGTGTACTGAAATTAGTGACTTTGGGAAAATGGGTTATTTTAAAGGGTGTCTTTGCTCTATACAGAATATGGTGCCAAATCTCTAAAACAGAATTGGGGGGGGGGGGTCCAGGTTTTTCAGGATCGTGCACTGAGCATTTTCAACCCGATCGCCTTCCTGGAGGAAGTTCTGTGTCATTGAGACTAAAGATGCAGAAGTTGCACATTTGCTTCTTAAAATGGATTTGAAGATCCACTGCATGGAAGGTAATATGCACATTTAATAGCTGGGAAAAAGTTAATGTTCATGTTCCTTAAATGGTTTTAATGTGCAATAGCTAGTTTCTGAGGCTATGCTGCAGGTATCATTCTGTTACTGACTACCTGGAAGCATTAGGAACTTATGTCTGATTCTATTTCTCCCATGTGTAAACTGAGAGGCGAGAGAGAAAAAGGTGTGAAGGAAAGAAAAATATCTCCCTCTGGGTCAGTCTCCCAAAATGATACTAAGGATGAAATGCCCCATTTTCCCCTCTGTTTCCATGTGGATATACCCATTAGATCCATCTGCTTTTTTATATTCATTTGTATCACCCCCTGCTAGAACTCTTTCCAGGACATTTCTGTTGCTCTCCAGAGGCTCAATTCAGTTCCAGACCTTCAGGAAGCTATCCCAGGATCCTGTGCAGGCTGCCATTCCATCCGGTGTCACCCCAATGCAGCTCACCCTGTTGTCATGACCAGCCAGCACTCCTGCGGGACAAAGTCATGGTGACTGGCTACAGTAAACAGGGCCCCCTGTCTTTTGTGTCTATCCAGGTTGCCCCCATTGAACTCACCAACTCTCTCAGCCTTCAGCGAGTCCCAGATGTTGCAGTTGAAGTCATCGTAGCCGGCTAGGATGAGGCGTCCGGACAGGGAGGGTGATATTGAGGTGACACCACACATGATGCTGGGATCCTGGTAGGTGATGAGCTCCTGGTCGGCCCGTAGGTCGTACATCTTGCAGGTGGCATCATCGGAGCCTGTCAGCACAGCATCCCCGTTCGGGAAAAACTGAGGAAGCAGAGGTGTGTGAGCAACTGATCATAAAGGATGGGGATCACAGTATTACTTTACTCAACCATATAAAGCAGTTTTCTCAGATTGGTACTTTAGGACCCCCACACATTCCATGTGTTTGCTCCCCCCAGCTCCTGGTACTGGGAACTGTCTGGGAGGGAGCAAAAACCTGGACCATCTTGGTGTCCTTCAGGACCGGGTTGAGAAGCATGTTGTCCAGGCCTCCGCATGCCACCATGTTTCCGGAAGGAGTATAAGCACATGAATGGGCAGGCCTGCAAAGCACGACCCTGTCCTGTCCATAAGTGCACCGGCACTGAGACCTCACCCCGATGGCATTGATGTCACTCTCATGTCCTGAGAAGGTCTGTCTGCAGGCACCCTCCCGGATGTCCCACAGCTTGGCCGTGTAATCGCATGCCCCAGAGATGAACAGGTTGAAGTCCGGTGACACAGCCAGGGACATGCAGTCGCCCATGTGGCCGCTGAAAATGGTCTTCTGAGTGCCCGTCTCGATGTCCCATAGCACGCTGGAGAGGAGTGGAAAATTAAGGGCCGCACTGTGATGTCAGAGGGAACCCACACATGAGAACGCAAAGCTCAGGGGGTTAGGATGCTGTGCCTTTGATTGGAAGGTTGCCAGTTCAAATCCCAAGCTTGGCAGAATAATGCCACTGTTGGGCCCTTGAGCAAGGGCCCCTAACCCCCATTGCCCCAGGGACTGGCTGACCCTGCCTTCATAAAAATGTAGGTCACTTTGTATAAAAGTGTCTGCTACCTAAATGTTGTAGTATGTTTAGCCAAGTAGTATTGTAGATGACTTTAATGAAGCATTTCAGGTTGCTCAGAGGTATTACCGTAAGATTCTTTGATGTTGTATATCATCAGCAATGTAGCATGGCAGCAGTACAATAATAATTAGTAATAGCAGGAGCTGGGAAGGAGCGAAAACATGACCTGTCTGGTCTCCGAGGACTGGGTTAGGAAATATAGTGGTACCTCAGTTTTCAAACTCATTAGAACTTGAATTTCTTAAAAGTCAAAACAACCAGTTTTAAAAAAATTACCTAGATCTTGATCCGAATCTCAGAAGTCAAACTGTGAACGCCGACCTAAGATAACTTATACACGCGGGGAAATGAGTGACGCGGCACGTCTCTCAGTGGGAACAAAGGGTAACGCTTCAGTCTCAGCCTCGCATTCACTGTGGTAGCATCGTGCATGTTTACACTAGCTGAATACATTATATCTATACAGTAAAAATACATTTAGACAATGATAGTAAGAGTAATTATTATTATATAATAAAATACATTTAAAAATACATATTTATGAATTATTTTAATATTATTAATAAACCATTAATACGTTTAATTATAATAATATTGTCGTGCCGAGCAGGGATGGAACGGAGACAAAGGCGAAGACTTAAGGGTATCAGGGAATACAGGGTTTAATTACAGGTAAGGCAGGAAAAATGCAGACGGACAATACAATGACCTGGCTGGAGAAACAAACTGAAACGTGTGAAATAAAGAGGGCTAATGACAACAACCAGAAACAGCTGATCACATGGGGATCCCACACGGGGTTAACGAGGGGACGTGGCATAAGGAAGGAGAGGATGATCAGGGCAGGACACATTGTTTGGATACATTTATTTTCTTACTTTATAAATTACTGTATTGATAAATGTGCTTAGATGTGTTTAGTACAGTATATGCTCTTCATGTTTTATTTGGTTCATTTTGTGTTTAAATGCCAATAAAATCATATTTAGGTGTAATTTTTTGGGGCTGGGAACCAATTAATTGTTTTTCTATTATTTCTTATGGGGAAATTTCCACCAGAATTCAAAATTTTTAGGATTCAAACCGGAGTTCTGAACAGATTAAGTTTGAGAACTGAGGTACCACTGTAGTGGTCTAAGGAGATGCATGGGTGATGATAACTCCTTACCAGGTGCAGTCACCAGAGCTAGTTATGATCTCACTGTCATTCAGGAATCGGCAGCAGGACAGGTATCCTAGAGAAGTGACAATATCGGGTGTTTTAAAGGAACTTCTGAGTAGCTTGCAGTTCTGGTGGGTGCAGGAAGTGCTTAGCTCTTTTGCTCCTCATGCACTCACAGTAAACACTTAGCAACGACCATAAAAAGAATATTAACCTTTCATTTCTATTCATAAATGTTTGAAGTCTGTGGGCATTTACCGGTGTGTGCGGCCAGCTCACGCATGACCTTGACGTTGCCGTCTTTGCCCTTGAGGTTGTAGATAGAGCACATGTTGTCCAGGCCGCCGCATGCCACCATGTTTCCGGAAGGAGCATAAGCGCATGTCATCACCCATGATGACTTGAGAGGGATGGCGTGCACCTGGGAAGGGAGGGCAAAAAGAGGAACAAAGGCTTTGACCTCACTTCCTGGCCAGATAGGAAATAATATTGTTTGTGCTTTATTAAGAATACTCTTAAGTACTTATGAACTACAGAAAAAATATTGTGAAACATTTTTGATAAACTAATGTCTTTTTCCTTCGTTTCCTAACATTTATGAAATGTATGGGGTCTTATTTAATGATAACAACGGTATTTGGAATTGTAATCGATCGTGTGGTTGACGTGAGTGTCTGTACCTTGTTTGTGGTGTAGCTATCCCACACGATGAGTTTGCCATCCTGCGACGCGCTGACGCACAGCCTAGAGCGTGGAGACAGATGGCCATCAGTGTGGAGGAAAAATGAAGAATAAAATGTCAAATGCTGCTGATTTCTTGTTAGCGTGGCATGCTGAGTACAGCCTGGTCAATGATGCCCCTATTCTGTAGGTCTCTATCTCGGGGAGGGAAATGTCTCCTGAGTCTGAGAACTGAATATGTAGAATGGCTCAGTGGCCCTCACTGGATGAACAGGTATGGATGGAAGGATGGGTGGACAGGGTTCAGTAACCAAGCACAATTAAGTATTTACAACACACTGTAAAATATCATTTTAGAGTAAATAAAATTGGCTTCTAATAATATAACGATAGTAAAATCTCTTGCCTGATATATTTACTTTTTTAATTAATACAGTATTTTACAGTATATAACATGCACAGTTTTTTGTAATTAATAACATTGACTTTTATACTGTAACATTCTGGCTGTGATGTTTATGAGATGTCCATAAAAGTGAGTGATCAGCACAGATTGCCAGTGTGTAGGTGCAATAATTAAAAATGACGGCTACTTGGAGTCAGTGGACCAGTGCACGGCATAGATCTTGGCCAGGTGACCCCTCAGAGTCTTCCTGGTCTTCATTTGGACACGGCCGACCACAGCTGTCGATGCCACCACCTCCCCCAGGGTGGAATCGTGGACCGACTTGCGAGCGGCCTGCCCCCGGGGGAAAGCAGACACTGTAACTAGCTGTGTAATCATCCAGGGCCGGTCACAAATTACAATATTAGTACAAGGAATACATTAGGGACCACAGATTGTTATTCTGTAGAAATAACTTTATGTTTTAAATAGTTAAACCAGCAGAAATGAATAGATGCTGGAAAGTGACTAAAGTTGTGCTGAGAAGCAGTGTATCAGATGTAGATTGTGAACACTGACGGTGATCTGCTCCTTGAGGTTATCCGCCTCTTTGCGCAGCTGATCCATTTCACCCATGGCAACTGGTGGAGGTGCTGTTACCGATGGCAACAGACAGGAAGTGACTTCAGGCTGACAGAAAAAATGCTAGGTAGAAAAAGATAAAAATAATAACTGGCTTCATGCTAGTACCAATGTTTTTCTCACTATTAATCGCATTATATGACCTAAGTTTGTCAGCATTTTAAGTCATTTTATTCAAGGTTACTTTGCTTATCTTGTTTGCCCCTAATGACTTTCTAGGTAAGTTCTTTGTTTGAGCAGGTATTTGCAATTCAAATGTCCCTCAACTGCTTTGCAAATGCGCCTTCGCAAAGTTGCACATGCTCATTAAAACATGCGCACACCCGTGCAGTAACACTGCAAGATGATCACAAAACTTGCGATTTAACTCAGTATACACAACAGTGGGCCATACGTAGAAATACATAGATATTTAACAACATGTACTGTTACCCAATTCAACCATAAACACGACAGTTAACCTGTTCATTTTATGTATTGCTGAACTTTTGAGTATTTTTGCAGTTTGTTGTATATTCCATTCATTTGTCATCTTAACAAATTCTCTTTAGATTACCTCAGAACTAAAGTAACAAAAAACCGGTGCAGTTTATTTTCTAGATATTTTTAAAGTTAAATATCCAATAAATCTAATTTATTGAATCAAGTTTAATATATATTTTCTCTTTTCTCTTATCCAAACAGCATCTGGAAACTCATGATGGTACAACTACTTAACTCTTCTCTCAAACAAAAAAAGTGTGTTTAAAATGTTCTTTTCATAATTTACAGTGTCATCATACACAGACTATACTATTGCCGCATCCAAATAGTCAAATAGTCTCAAGCAAAAAGTGTGGAGTTCTCTGGACTCACCTTAAAATGCAGAAACAATGTGTACTGTGTTCTTTAGATGTTTTGTATCACACCTGTTTTATCTTGCCCTTGGTGATGCTCTCCTCTGCTCTCGTTCTATTGCTTTCTTTTTGTTTGTCTGTGTCTATTAAATCTCATGACCAGCTGAATTTGACTAAAATTTGTTTGTGGAGAGTGACTGGGTGACTGAGTGGAAGGGAGGGATTCCTACAAATTTCTTCTGGACTTTTGACATATAAAAATATATTTTAAATATATATGGTCTCTATCACTTATCATATGAAAAATGTAAAATGATGGCATAGGCCTCAATAAGTTACTGTATATTGCTTACTGCTTATAACAATGAGGTACCCTAATAGGGTTCAATGCATGATACTAGACAAAACCATTAACTGTGATGGAAGAAGAAATGCCAAAAGCGATAGAGCGGCCCTCCTGTAGGGGGAACAGAGGGGCTTAAATCCCAGCAGAGCTTTTTAGGGAAGCCTGAATCAAATCTGCTGTCATCGGCTTACTGACTGCTCTTTACATCTGGATAAGTGCTGGACCAGAGAGACAGAGCCAGGGTGTGGCTGGCCAACGCAGGTCTCGCCCTTCCATGGTGTACAGGGTGCCATCATCTAGCTCTGACTCACTCTGTCACCCCTCCCATCACTGCACCCTGGGTGATCGAGTGTCTACTGTTTAAAGTGTAATAGGTCAAAATGGCTGCTTTGGTCTCTGTTACATTTCACTTGTTCTACTCAGAACTGAATGCTGTGTTCATTATTTGCTAGATTTAACCATAGTGTCCAACAAAGCAGGTCAATTTATATTCAGCATACTGAAGTAAAGACTGTAAATGGAAACACCTCAATTAAACCTACAGGGCTCTCAAATTCCACTTCTCTATGTAGGATCGTCTGCGACAATCATCTTTGTAGATGTTTATGGTAATTCAGATGTGCAGGCTTCTGTTTAAATGAGACGGATGTTGTATTTCTGGTGTGTGAGTGGTTATGCTAACACCCTGCTGATACTGAAACACCCCCATAATTGGGGGCCCCAACTGCAGTTTTGTTTACCCAGAACTCTCCTGCCACACCGTGAAAATACATCAGGCAGCGACGATGATCTTGACCTGGAACTTTAATCGCTTGATCCCACTCTTTCATTAAACAGCGGCCAATGCACTTGTCAATCGCCTAATGGCCCCCGCCTCGACGGTGATTCCGCTGTCTGTAACTGTTTGTAATAGGGAAATCTTGGGCTTCCTTGGCAAAATTCACACTGAGGCCCTACCCCCAAACTGCGGTGGTGTTTCGGGTCACCTGTCCTCAGTATCCCCAGGTTTGCTCCCCATTCCCAGTGCTCCTGGGGTGTGTTTCCCAAAAGCAAACTTACATTGTTAGAACTATGTAATTGAATGGGTCCAACTGTGAAAGTTGGTAATGGGAGCATTGAGGAAGCGTACCGCTGGCTGTCTGTTGCCATGGAGACCGGCATGGCACAGCCGCTGTATGTGGCACATTGTGGGATCTACTGCTGTTCTCTGATCAGATGAGATACTTGGCTGCTCTCCTCGAAATAGGGTCACCAGCTATGTGTCACACCTGTTAGTGCCGGGACGCTTAAAGCTGAAATTTCAAATTCATAGCTTGAAGATTTCAAACATTTATACACTTTAAGGCAGAATTATGTCATTTTGTAATAATAATAATTTCTAATGCTCTATGCATAGTTGATTTATTAGTAGTGTATGTAGTTATAGCAGTACTATTAGTAATACTAAAAGCTGGAGTTGCTGGACTATTACTAAAGTGAAATGTACTATGTTGATATTGTTGCTGGTGCAGTATTTTATTGTGATTTTGTATGTGGTGAAAACAACTACTAGGATGAGCACAGACTCGACGGTGTAATGCGACTCTGCTGATCTGCTGTTGAGGACGATGACAGACACACAGTAACCATGTGGTCACTCACTCACCTTGTCACCCACAATGCTGAGTTTCCTCTTTACAAGCTGCGATGCTGCAGAGGACCCTCTCCTGTCATCCCACACTCCTTCTGTCTTTCATTCACTTTTTTCCTCTCACGCGGCAACAGAAATGTTGCTCTGTTTTTCACCCCTTCTCCGTCACTCCTGAGAGAAGCAAATGAGGATTGGAGGAGGATGAAGGGAGATCAGGGATGAAGGGATAAGCCCAAAAATGGACAGAGTGATGGGGATGAGGGCGAATAGGGAGTCGCTCAAGGAAAACCAATGGGAGAGCAGAGGCATCATGGGCAAAGCACAAAAGTGGGTGCGGTGAGCAATGATGGAGGATAATTGGAGGGAAACAAGTTAATACAAAGCAGAGGCTTGGATATTGAGGGAAAGATAGGTGTCGTTACACAATGTGGCTGGGGCTGCACTTCATCAAAGGCTGAGAGGGGAAATAGCCATACTGCTCAACCAAGGCTGAGGCTCAGCAGACAAGAAGCACCAAGGGGCAGACAGCGCGAGGAGGTCTGACCTCCCCAGAAGGTTGCCGGTTCAAACCCAGCCTCAGCATGTCTGTGGGTCCTTGAGCAAGGCCCTTAACCCCCAGCTCCATGGGTGCTGCTATGGGTGGCTGCCCTTTGTGAACAAATTACTCTACAGCTGAAGGAAATGTAAAGACAATTTCCTCACAGGGATCAATGAAGTATCAATTATTATTATGTGGTATAATGCTGAGGGGAACGTTTGGTTAAGGCCAAGACTGACAAGAGGACCAGGGCTTTAACACGTTGGCGAAATAATAATAATACCTCACCTCCTGGCCAGGCAAAGGGAGGAGGATGGCTGAACCATCCCTTACCCCCTGCTCAGACGGAGGATGGTAGAGCCACCCCTCACCTCCTGCCCAGATGGAGGACGGTAGGTCTATCCCTCACCTCCTGCCCAGATGGAGGACGGTAGGTCTATCCCTTACCCCCTGCCCACAGGGAGGACGGCAGAGCCATCCCTCACCTCCTGCCTACATGGAGGATGTCATGGATGGGGATGCAGATCTGGGCTCCAAGTCTCAGAGGATTGGTGTATTCAGTGGTTGGTGCAGAAGGTCACCATCTCCTCCAGTGTGACTGCTCTCCAAAACCGCTGCCCAGACTACAGGATCGACCCATCAGGCTGCAGTGCTTTCCTTATTATTCTCTGTACATATGGCGTCTTGAGTCTCACTTTGAAACCGAAACCAACAGAATGACCTCGAGTGTGACGAGAGCTGAGCTACAGAGCAGTGCAGAACATCACATGCTCGGCAACTTTCAAAAGAGTTGTCCCTGACTCTTAATACGGCCCGCTTTGCGTCAGGTCATGGAGGAAGAAGTGGGGTGAAAGAGCAAGTGAATGTCGTGGAACAGCAAAGGAGATCGGGATCAGGGAAGGCCGTGATCTGATCTCCGGTATCAATGGGAGCTCCCCTTATTGGCATCAGACATTAGATCGGGGCAGCCATGTTATGCTGAGCTGAGACTGAAAGAAGAGCACAAACTGAAGGGACCTACCTGATCTGCACGGAGACAAACCTGCAGCGTGATTTTTTACCCAATATGGATGCTGATCCTCGTTCTTCCTCTACATGCCCTATACTGTGTGCCCTATGTGTGGTGCCTTACTGGCACAGTACCTAAAGTATATAAATTATCTGATAATTTCTCATTTTATTTCCTGGAGCAAGAAAAATGGTAAATTGTTGGCATAGAAATATATTCAAAATGTAGCAAGTGAAAGCAACTGTTTGCCCTATATACACATTGTTTTGCATCAGAAGAAATTAACATCCACTTAATTGCACAGGCGTTATTCCACTGAACTCATCCCACTGCTAAACATGGATTATGGTAAAGAGAGGAACTCAGAGGGTTATCATGCTATACAAACAGGGATCTCCTGCAAATGGCCTGGTAATACACAAAGAACGATGAGATTGATGGAAGGCCGTGGGTTAATTAGAAAGGGTTAAATGTGACATGGATCAGGTTGCGATGGGGGAGGGGTGTTATATGTCAGCAACTGAATGATTACTCCTGGATTACAATTCCATATTCTAAATGGAGATTTTAATCTTCATAAACAAATTCACTCATTTGTGAGGGATTAACCGTAATCCCTCCCTTTATATTCCACTATCCCTCTTTCCTCTCTCTCAAAGCATCAGTGTTAAGGCGCGGGCGAGCTTGACCCCACAGTTAACACCCCCCCCCCACTATAACATGGATGTGGTGAAGCAAAGGACCATCGCGACTAGTTAATGAAGGTTAACCTCCTGACTCCACGGCACAGGTTAAGGCACAGATCCCAGGTTTTTGTGGACATTGAGAGGATGGAGTGAAGCATCCAAGATAGACCACCTTGGTCAGGGTGGGGGAGTGGGTCATATGGGCAAGTGAAACCACTATACACATCTGCAATGTGCAGGAAGTCAGCCAAACACAGATGCCAAAACAGGAAACAAGGCAAGCTGTGATCCAGTCCTAAGCGTTGGCTCTTCGGGGCCTCTCCTCCTGCTGGGTCACAGCTCGTCTCGCGCCCCTATCACTCTGTCCTTGGGATTGCTCTTTTCCCTGGAGCCCTGCCTCTGTGCCAAGCGCCGGGTGCCACGGGCCTCATCTTCATCCTCATCGTCGGCCTTCTTCACATTCTGTCCTTCTGCTGCCCACAGAGCTTCAGCCTCCTCCCGCTCCTAAGGGAAGACCAACCGGTTAACGAGGCACAAGGCCAAGCCAAACCCAAACTGAACCAACGACCAACCGGTTAACGAGGCACAAGGCCAAGCCAAACCCAAACTGAACCAACGACCAACCGGTTAACGAGGCACAAGGCCAAGCCAAACCCAA
>JABFEA020000138.1:20837752-20847806 GCA_019775915.2 Cyphomyrus plagiostoma | reverse complement strand
AAGGCCAAGCCAAACCCAAACTGAACCAACGACCAACCGGTTAACGAGGCACAAGGCCAAGCCAAACCCAAACTGAATCAACGACCAACCGGTTAATGAGGCACAAGGCCAAGCCAAACCCAAACTGAACCAACGAACAACCGGTTAACGAGGCACAAGGCCAAGCCAAACCCAAACTGAACCAACAACCAACTGGGTACCGAGGTTCGAGGTCAGCCCAATCCAAACCAACTACATACAGCTTGTGTGACAAACCCAACACCGTACTGAACCAGCTACTTATCACACATACCTTACATACTTTTGGAAACCATTATGGATCAATACAGGCTGATATCACAAAGTGCTATAAACACCTTAACCCAACTGATGAATTTCTTCTGTTTTATCAGGCATTAATATCCGTTCTATTCCAGGATAGTTATAATTATTCTACATGATATCATCTCTTGCTATTCATAGAGTGAGTGCTTGTTACACTTCCAGTCACACTGTACGTCTCCCTTTCGCGGGTCTCATGGTCCATCTCACCATGTCTCTGTGGAGCTTCTCCTTAGTAAACCAGAGAGCCACTGAGCATCTCCGTCCGGCAGTCACTGCGGTAACCCCATGGGGGTTTACGGGTCCAGAGGAGAACCCCACCAGGCGTCCACAAGCGGGCCTCACTGTAGTCTGCAGGGGAGCAAAGAGGAATGACACTCTTAAGTGAGAAGGAGCTGAAATGCCAGACCGTCGCAGAGGCTGCCACCTGCAGCAGAGTGTTCTTAAGACATCAGGGCATTGCGCTCCTTACCAAAACAGTCTTAGCATCTCTGCCTGTGAAGAAGAGATCCCCACCCTCAAAGTCATCGTTCAGATACAGCAAGGCACTGTAAAGACAAAGAATTGGTGAATAACAGACCATAATAAAGCCCCTGATAATGAACAGGATCCTAAGTAAGTAAAAACAAATCATGACCATAGCTACTATGCAAATAGTGCTGATGATTCATACTCTGTACGTCCATAGCAAAGGGCCTTTATATCTGCATGTTTCTGCGCCCGCTGCAGCCCCCCAAACCTGAGGTCCCTGTGGGTGAAGGCAGGCGGCTCCCTCCAGCACTGCCGCGTATCAACCTCCAACAGACAGTTGTCCACATGAACGGGATGGGAGAGGTCCTGCCTTTCCTCCTGCTGACCTGCATGGACATCCCAACATGCATGCAATGACAGAGCTGTGCCAGCAGGGGGCCCACAGAATTTAGTGATCAGGGCACCACAGCACACAACGATGAAATGTTGTTAAATGCTCGGCATTTAACCCATATATGACATAGCAGGGAGCGACTGTTTTAGCACCCGGGGAGCAGTACCTTGCTCAGGGTACCTCAGTGGTGCCTTGCTGGTCGGGGATTCAAAATTGCAATCTTTCAATTATAAGTGCGCTTCCCTAACTATTAAGCCACCACTGTACTTTAGAGATGAGTTGTTGGAGCCAGTCTGGCTAAAAGTAGATAGATAGATAGATAGATAGATAGATAGATAGATAGATAGATAGATAGAGTACCTGTGATGGCAGTGCGGCAGACCAGGTGGGTAAAGGAGAAGTAAAGGGGTGAGGGGCTCCGGAAGTAGGAGTGCAGAAGGGTGCGCACCCGCTCCCCCATCTCATGCAGCAGCTTAACATCTGTCTGGTTTAGGGCCCCATCTTGTGCCATCTTGGGTGACAGGATAACAGGCACGGTCACGTGGCGTCCGGCTGGCGAAGGTGACACGCCGCGTGCGGTGGGCCGCTCACCTTTAGAGCCCTGAGGAGGGTGAGACCCTCAAACTTCTCGTGCGGCGTGTGGGGGGACTTCCGGCCCCGATACCCATCTCCCGCTGAGGCAGCGGCCTGTCAGGGCGGAGAGGGAGAAAGCAGCTTAAACCTGTGCGTCGGTTAACAGGCATCGGGTGCACTTCTCTCCCTCCTCCGTTCTTACGGTGGCAAGCTGCAGCAGGCTCTGACATTCTTTTGGCGACAAGACTCCATCCAGCACGACGCGATTGGTCCCGTTCAGAGCAGCACTGTCCATGACAACGTCCACGCCCACAAGAGGAACATGGCCCCCTGGTGGCAGATTACAGGAATGGTTATCAGAGCTCTTGCGCAGCGTTACTTCTAGCGAAAGAAGGGAGAGGATTTTTACCTGCATAGAAACCACTGTCATCCATCTCTTCCTCTCTTTGTCCCTCCTTTTCTCTCTCCTGCAGTTTCTCTCTCTCTGCTCTGGGAAGCAAGAAAGTTAGACATCATCATGAAAAACTTCATCCTGAGTCTTGAGTAGTAGGTATCCTTTAAAATCAACCACTAGAATCCAAAGCTGTGAGCATATACACAAGTCAATGACTCACCTCCAAGCCTTTCTCAAGGACTCAGGAACAGTCTCTTCTGGGGTCCATAAGTCCTGGGGTAGGAAATCAAAAGTAAACAGTTCTGACTGGAATGCCATCACTAAATATGTGACATGTGACTTCCACCACTGTACTGTATAACTGTGGTCACAGCCACTACAAAAACAGTCATACTGGGTCGGTGAAACTGAAATCCAGGTTTTCAGCTCCAAAAAACAGCAACTTCTTCTCTAGTAATGATCTCTTAACATAGCTGGAAATTTCCTGAGGAAGAAAAGATCACCAGATAACAAAATCATTACCACCAGATGAGGCAGAGTAGTGTCAAAGCAAAGGCAAGCACAGCATTTACACCAGAATATGAAAAAACAGATTATATCTCCACATCACCAACAACTGACCTCTGAGGGCTGTGCCTCTTGGGACTCAGTGTTGCCCCCTAATGTCTCAAAGTAGAGCTGCAAATTGGAGAGAGAATCTGAATCGGATGGATAGAAGAGGAGGAGAGAGCGAATGGTCTGCACTGCCCCCTTCAGGTTTCCCGCTGTGAGGGCAGCAATAAAAAGGGAAAAGTTAGGACAGACAAAAATGCAGGAAATGTACTTAGTACTGTGTACTTTTAAAATGTGTTTGCAGTACATTTATAGTTTCTTGCTTTTGTACGCACCCAAATTTCCCCTGGCATCAATAAAGTCAATCTTAATCTTAATAAGATCTTTATTTCCAATACAAGCACACCATTTCGTCTTTATAACTGCAAAACAGGGTTTTGTTTGAAGTGTCCACTCACTCACTCACTCATTCACTATATAGTGTTCACTACATAGAACAATCACTAGGGTAGGATTATTCAAATCACGGTCCTCGAGGTCTGAGCACAGCTGGTTTTCCAGCCTTCCTTTACCTGTCAGTCAGGTGTGAAGCCTCTAACCAATCAGAATCAGTAATTATTAAACTAACTACCTGGAAGAACTGAAAACGAGGCCTGGATTTGGAATCGAGGTCCAGATTTGAAGAACCCTGCACTAGGGGATAAGGACAGGCAGAGGTTCATGCATTTTGGACCCTTGCCAGATGTTATGCTGCTGTATGCACCAGATATTTGTAATTGTTATCGCTGCTGCAGATACCAGAACGTCTGCTCTAGCATTAAAGTATGATGTTGAAAAATGTACTTTTTTCTTTGTTATATATTTTGTATTAATGTTTGTACTTGTTGTTTATTATTGTAATAAAAAACATGCCAGAACATGGGGCACCAGTGTTGCTGTTTTTGGATTAGTACATGTAGTAATCGACATATCTTCACAATATTGAAATAAAAAATAAACAGAGGTTTACCATACAAATCTATCTACATGTAACTTTATTTACAACATACTTGACTGTACTGTATTCACTTCTGCAAGCAATATAGGGACTGCAGCTGTAACTATGGTGTTTTATACTAAACTTCAATATACTGCATTCATTTTGTGTTAACATTACCCACGTAAAGCATCCAAATACATTAAAATAACCATTTGTTTCACAGCAGCGGGAGCCCTTGCCGCTGTCATTATAGCTCACGTGCAAGTATTTTATAAATGAGCTACTTGACATGGTTAACAGTTACAGTTCGTTACTGTAGTTTCTCAAATATGGTTCAAACACTCATGTGACCAATCATGTGACATCGCAATGCATGATGGTCTAAGTCGACCAAGGTAGGGTCCAGCTTCTGTAAACTCCATTTTGGTATGCTTCATACTGATTTGTTGTGCACTATATAGTGGATTACATTCATAGTTCAGAATTCAGGCAGCATTAAAATATAGCTGACTCACTATATAGTGGACAAGTGGACATTTCGAACACAACCCAGGAAAGCAATGAATTACTCTGACCTTTGAACTGGGCAATATGTAAGTGCTCCAGGATCGTTGGAAGGAGGTCAGCATGAGGAAAGATCCTTCCAGGCCGTGTTGACACGACGGACACACACGACTGCTGACAGGCCAGCAAGGAAAGGGAGAGAGCTGCATAGGATGTTGTGTGTGTGATTAGTGACTTTAGTGACATCATTACAATATAAGGTTTAAGGAGAGAAACATGGTTATAAGCAAACAGCACTATTGCAGGCACATCTTCAATGACATGGAAATAACAGGCCTAGTTAAGAGCGCCCTCTACCTGCAGCCCTCTCAAACATGCCTTCCGAGGCTTCCGGCTCTCTCTCAGGGAAACGCTGCCCCTCCACGACACACTGCACCCGGCACTCCTCCGTCTGCTTCAGTGTCTCCTTCAGGCACTCCCTCCATTCCTCCACCGCGCGGGGCCATTCAGAGGAGGACTCCAAAAGCACTGCCATTTCGTACAGTGACTGAGCGAGGCAGCCGGTAAGGGAGAGAGCTTTGTGTCATAATGCAGCTGCAGAGTACAATAATCTGTTGGTGTTTTTAAATAAAACTGCCATCTTAGCAATGTACAGCAGTTTAAGAATTATTATTTCAGGTAATTGGGTTATTAAGGTTAAGTGGTTGCTATCTGCCCCCTGGTGGAACATGATTTAATTACATTTACCAGCAATATAAATTAGTTTTTATCCAATTATGCTGGCTGGAATTCTGTGATAGCGGCTGATACCTCATGCATTAGCAGTTAATTTCTTATTGAGTGAAAATATTAGATAGTCTACACCCCAAACTAGCAGAACTAATGAGTGCAGGGTTTCCCTAAGTGTGCATTTAAAAAAAGGAAATGCAGAGAATCTCTATGTCATTCTGTGTCCCACAGCTTATCACTCCAGTGCCCCCCCAGCCCCTGCCTCACCCAGTGCTTCATCTTCTCTCTCTCCCTGTCCTGAAAGGCATCCGCCGTCACTCCCTTCATTCGCCTGTACTTCTCCAAGTTGTTCCTCATCTCAAGGTGGTTTGGGTTGGCCACAAAGAAAGTGTGAGCTGCAGACACGGCCCTCTGCACCCTCCCCAGCTGGGGGTGCAACACACAACTGATTTTACAGAAATATAGAGTAAATCAAGAGTGCAGAGTTCATCACGTACACTGCTGAGCTTCATTGCCCTACAATAGCGGTATTTAATGTCTTTTCAGCAATAATGTGCAAATGATACCAATGTACATGTAATGACCTCTCATCTAGCTGTATGATCTAACTGGCTAAGACTGACAGGCCCACAGGTTTGCACAGATTTTATTACAATGGATTTATTCTTCTGCAAAGGGTAGTGGGTGAAGAAATGGGAATTAGCAGCTGTGTCTGTCCCCATAAACTGGTGGAGTAATTCAATTTGATTAGATGGGTGTGGAGAGGTCACTGGGTGGAGGGTGTTGTGCTGAAGGGCAGAAGATACATTGCACACATATGCAGGCCTGAACTAGTGGCTACCTTGTAGTACGTGACCTGCAGGAAGTTATAGGGGTTGCGGATGCCAAACTCATACAGGATGTCCTCAGAGACAGGGAGCAGGGCTGCTGGGCTGATGGCTTGAGTGAGACAGTATTGGACACACTCGGCCCTCTGCTGAACCCAGTCCAGAGCCCATAAGTCCCACAAACTGCCCTTCTCAGTATCTGAAGGGGTATATGTAAGAAATAAATTATCTAAATGCTACATTAGTCACAAATCCAAAATTCATTACAACTCACCATTCACTGAAACCTACTCCAAAGCTGCAGCTCTCCTCATCTTATTATAACATTAAAACATTAAAAAGTGAGTTAAGTTGAATCTTGCACGCGTTGTTTTGTGTATAAATATCCATGTAAGTTATCCGTGAACCATACGAGTGTTGTAACAGCAGGTAAATGAAAACGATTTTATGCAACCTGAATTCACAGGCATACACATGCACACACACATCAAATACCCAGTTTAGGCAGCCGGTCGTGTCCAGCTGTGACACAGCTGTCGTGACATTTTCGACGTGTCTGGAAAAGTGACTCCCGGGATGCGATCGACTTCTCTATCAGCTCCGCCGCTCTCTCCCACTCTTTCCTGAAATAAGCCCGGACCCCCGTATAATACAAGGCATCATAAGGGTCTATAGGGCCACTCATTGATCCTGCACCGCTGGCTGCAGTTTTTGTCGAGAAAAACGGTAACGTAACATGAGCGAAAAACAGCGCCACGTATACAACTGCAGTTTTTGAGTGGAGCGCCATAATACGACCGAGAGAAGAAGGAGAGAGAAGGAGAGGGAAGTGGAAGAGGAGGAGGTCTAAGAGGAGGGCGTAAGGAGGAATGTGCGGTGAAATGCATGGGGGTTCAACAGTATTCGCGAATAGTGGGAGGGTCAGAGTTAAAGGGATGGGGGGAGGTATCGAACAAATAACGTTAACCCTGTGTAATGCTGAGGTGTCAGCAACGCAACGGGAAACTAAGCAGCCGACAAAAGACAGTACATCTCGATTTTGGCTGCGACGCAAAATGCACATGACACATTCTACCAGCTCACATAAAGGTAATTCTCCATGGCCTACGTGCAGCGAGAGAGCAGTCAATGCGTACAAATAATGCAATCTGACTGCCAAAGTCAAATAGCTGGTTATGTTGCGGTGCTCCCGAGGTTTGGGGACATGTGTGCACCCCCTTTACAGACATGATAAGGAAAGAATTCGAAAAGCAAAGGCAAGCATTCAGTAGTTTTAAACTGTGAAAAATCATAATAAGAGCAGGAAGCACATTTAAAGAATTAAATAGAATGCAAAATGCCACTTTGTAGTTATTATATTACCATTTTCATTGCCTCAGTGAACGGTACACTGTCAGGGTTGGCTGTTCAGCTTGCATCCTTTTGTTCTGTTTGTGGATTTTGTGGATGTTCTCCCTGTTCATGTACAGTATTCCTTTACCCTTTTACAATCTGTTGGCTTTTAGTTAGTGTGATTTGTGTGTGTGTGTGTGTGTGTGTGTGTGTGTGCATCTGGTGGGGGGTGTTGGGGGTTATTTTCATTGTGAGGCCCAAATGTCTCTAGAAAATGATAAAAGCTTGTGATTTTTCAATCTCCACAAGTGGAAACTCAATTTTATATTGTGTTTGGTTTCATATGGTTAATGTTAATTAAAACTGGGTATGGGTTATGGTCGTCATGTTGAGATTAGAGATTAGAGCCTGCAGTGCCCTATTCTGCTTGGGATGTGCTCCTACTGTCTCTGGCCAGTGGTTGGCAGATGGATGGATGAAGGAATGGTTTGCGTGTCCTAAAAGCAAAATCAACCTTTGGAACCTACAGCTTCTACCACTGAAATCAATATGTTTCTGAAGGCATATTCTTATGCATATAATGCATGCTTTATTAATATTATATTTGATAAATTGGCATTTATTGTTAGACTGATAAGTTCTCTATGTATAGATACTTTGTGAATAATATTTAGGGCAGGTTTCCTGAACAAGGATTAAGACTTCGACTAAATTGCCGTTTCAATGGAGATTCACCATTGTAACTCAAAGCTAGTCTAGATTTAGGCTTAATCCTTGACTGGGAAACTGGCCAATAAAGTTTACAGCTGGAAAAGAAATGGGCAAGTAATTTTAGGAAATGTATTGAAACAAGTTTATTGCGATGAAGTAAATGATTTTAGGTGACATTACCGCAGTTTATTTGTTGTAAATGTTTTATTGCAAAGACAACCTGAGAAATAAAACAATTATTACTTAACTATGTTTGTGCTCTGATGGTGATTTGTTATATTCTGTTTTTGTTTGTCTT
The DNA here is from genome assembly GCA_019775915.2 of Cyphomyrus plagiostoma. Taxonomy (NCBI): domain Eukaryota; kingdom Metazoa; phylum Chordata; class Actinopteri; order Osteoglossiformes; family Mormyridae; genus Cyphomyrus; species Cyphomyrus plagiostoma. Next base: position 20,839,721 of record JABFEA020000138.1, on the reverse strand, counting down.
CATTCTTGCCGTTATTTTACTTCGTCATTCTGGATTAACCGAAAAATATTCAGCAGGGCATTCCATGAGGTAAGTAGGAGTGTGGTGTCGCTTCTTAGCAAAAGTGATGTGAAATGGTACCAACTTCCAGAAGGAATACTTCAAGATATGATTTTTGCAAAATGTCAAAATTAAACTTGTATACTTATAAAGGGAATTGTTAGACAAATCCAAAGGCAACATAGTTTAATTACTCAAGTGACGGGGATTATTGCTGCAGCTGTAATTAGTACTCCAATTCACAAGGTCGCGATATTGAGTTTTACCGAAAGACAAATCCAAATTCCGCCTTCTCATCATGGAGTTCTATGACCTTACCGTAGATGCTATAGTAAATGCGTCAGTGCATATAACTTAATTTTTTTAAAATTAAATATATATACAAATATGACTGCTGCCATTCTCATTCTTCAACTTATGTGATGTGTCTGTCAAAGTTTAAGTGATGTAATTGTTTTTGAAACTATATGATGTGTTATCATTTATAACTATACAAGTTACAGTCGTACGTAATTGTGTTGGTCTACAAAAACAGAGGATATAAAAACCTGCAAAATACCTTCGTATAATGTTTTTAAGGTTAAGATAAAATTTAGTTTTATTAGTGCGGATTCTATACTTGTAGTACACTAACAATTCTCGTCCAATGTGTGCGTCGAAAGGCGTTTATATTCTCTGTTATACGACCAGTGGCTACCATCCAATGTGTGTGTGGTGAGTCTAAAGCACGTCCGGCCTTGCACCGACTGAAACTCGCTGGACCAGGCTGAGAAACAGCGAGGGAGATTGTCAGTGAGAAAGACGGGCTGTAGGGAACAACTAAGGGAGGACGAATTACATAGCCGGCTTTAGGTAAAAACCAAGGAGGCGCACAGTGCGAAAGCGATACACCAGTGTGCGACCAGAAGTCAGAAATAGAGGCAGTGAGAGATGGCGGAGGCGAGCGAGGTTTTGATGTCGGTCCTGTCCACGATTCGGGTTCCCAGGCCCGGGGATCGCGTCCACAAAGACGAGTGCGCGTTGTCTTTCGCTACTCCGGTGAGCTCTTCCCACCTGCCGATCTGTCTCCGTAGTTTCTCTGCTTCCTCGTCTGGTTCTGTCCGTCCATACATTCTGTCATTCTCTCCCTTTGCGCCTCTTTCATTCTTTTCTCCGTCTCTACTTCTTAATTTCCCTTATGGGTCATTTGTACCGATCGCCAACTTACCGATCACTTTCTTTGTGATTAAAGTCTCCGGCACCAATTCGGGATCTTCTCTTTGGCCTTTTATGGGTGGTTTGTTCTTATCATTATTATCTTGTTTTGCCATCTTTGTTGTCTGTCAGTGCACCTGCAGATTGGCCCACACCGTGATCACTTCATTTTATTTTTGCCCGTCTTAGGAAAGCGAGGGGGGGCTCTACGTGTGCATGAACACCTTCCTGGGATTTGGATCCCAGTACGTGGATAGACACTACAAGAAGACCGGCCAGAGAGCCTACCTGCACATCAGCCGCACCCGAAAGACACAGGTAAGTGTGCAGCGGGGTATCTTAAGACCTGCGTGTGGTTGCTTTAGGTACAGATATTGCATGTGGCTTCAGATAAGAAATACCATTTCCCAGTGTTTGAGTTTGTCGACCAGTATATCCCACGTTCCTGGTAATTGTATTGTTTGCGAATGGGCATTGATTTTGATTTATTGAAGTTGCAATGATTGTGTTATTCAGAAGGAGGATGACAATGGCTCTGGGTCCGGGGACCCCCCTAAGAAGAAGCCCACTCGACTGGCTATCGGTAAGACTGGAACTGAATTGTACTCCGTGCTGTTTCCCTCGTAAGGCTTTAATACACTGCTTGAAGAGTATGAAAGGCTTGAAGAGTATGAAAGGCTTGAAGAGTATGAAAGGCTTGAAGAGTATGAAAGGCTTGAAGAGTATGAAAGGCTTG
>JABFEA020000138.1:20820004-20837652 GCA_019775915.2 Cyphomyrus plagiostoma | reverse complement strand
AAGGCTTGTCAGTTACCCTGTGGGACAGTACCTTTCTTAACTCTCTGTCTTGCTCTTTCTCTCTCTCTCAGGAATTGAGGGCGGTTTCGACGTGGAGCAAGAGCATTATGAGGAGGAGGTGAAGGTTGTCATCCTCCCGGACCGGTTGGAAGTGACATCAGAGGACCTGGCGACCATGCCCGATGTAGTGAGAGAGCGGGTGAGGCTCCGTCAGGTCGACGGCCGTTCCCTGCATCTCCGAGATCGATTCACCGGTGGTGCCAAATGCCTGTCTCTCCTCTCTCCCCCCCCCCCCCCCCAGGTGTCCCTGTCTATGGCTGGTTTGATGGCTGCCGACTCGGTGTCCCACACTCTGCAGGTGCAGCAGTGGGACGGCGAGCTCCGTCAGGAGTCCAAACACGCTGCGGACCTGAAGCAGCTAGACAACGGGATCAAAATCCCTCCCAGGTGAGCCGCCGTCTCTGTCCATCGTGGGTCCCCTGCTTCTCCATAGGTAACAGCATAAATGTGCATGTCTGCCTTAACTGTGCAGTCCTGAATTATTAATCCATTTATGTGCTGTAGTTTTTGCTTGGTTTTTATTGTACCATGGTGAACCGTGATCGCTTTGTGAAGTGCAGATGGAGATGTGTGTGTTGTCACCATGCCCAAGGCATTATGGGCACTGTAGTACTTACCTCACACATCCAGGGTCGTGGCTTAGATTTGCACTCCAGCTCTGCATGTGCAGTTTAGCAGTTTGGATGCTGGGCTGGGCAGCCCCTTTAAAGGCAAGTTAAGAGAGATTGTGTTGGGAATTTGGAACAAATATGCAAAGCAGTCAGTAGCTACTATTCTCTTTTTTATTTTAATTATTGTGAATGGTAATAGCTATAGCTGGTACTGTTTATGGAAGGAAATACAGCGGGTATTACCTACACTTTAGATGTAATTATGCTGCTTTTACGCTGTGGCTCACTGGATAGCATTGTGGTCTCTGGCCTCCAGGGCTTCGGGTTCGGTTCCCAGTCCAGCTGTGTATTTGGGATTTGCATGTTACCTTCGTTTTAATGTGGATCTCCTCCGGTTACTCCCACTGATTTGTTACGCAGCCCAAAATCATGTGCTTACATGCATCAGCCACCCCTTAAGTGCCCGTTGTGTGTGTGTGTGTGTGTGTGTGTGTGTGTGTGTGTGTGTGTGTGTGTGTGTGTACTGTGATGGCCTTTTATTGCATTCTGGGTGCACCCTGCCTGCAGCCGCCTCTCATAGGCTAGAAGTAGAACTTCTTTTGCATTTTAATCTATCTTAATTCAAGGACATAAAAAGCACATCTGGAGTTTGTAATGCCATGTCATGATCAGAGTGATGCATCGTGGGGACAGCAATCGGGAGTCCAGAATCGAAGAATCAGGTTCAGCACAAACCTGGGGAAATGCTAGCAGGGCACCCTAATCCTAAATCGAATTTGATGATTTTACATGGATCCTCCCCCTGTTTCTTTCTCAGGGTTATTTGTTTTTTTTTTTTTTTGGCTCGACATCCATTCCCTGACATGTAATTGGCAGTGGGGCTGACCTTCTCCGCTCTACCCCCTCTGATTGGCTGTCTTCTGTCTCATGGCCTCGCCCTCAGTGGGTGGAAGTGTGAGGTGTGCGATCTACAGGAGAACCTGTGGATGAACCTGACGGACGGGAAGGTGCTGTGCGGCCGGCGGTACTTTGATGGCTCCGGGGGCAACAACCATGCCCTGCTACACTACCAGCAGACGGGCTACCCGCTGGCGGTGAAGCTGGGCACCATCACCCCGGATGGGGCGGGTAAGAGCAATCAGGGCTGTTAGCCAGGATTGGCACCGTAGCGTTAGCATGGGAGAGAGTCGCATGAAGCACTGATGTCACAACGTTTCCATGGTGTCGATTCTCATACCATAATAAGCGGCTGAAATGTGCATTCATCACGGCACTGAGCTGAAAACAAGCCAGCTGCATATTTATTCCTGTTATTACAAATGTCCTTTAAAATAGCTGCCAGGTGCCCATTTTTATCTGAGCGTAATTCGGCATTCATGCCAGCTTTTCACTGTGAATTATGCCTCAGTGGATGGACCTGAGTGATCTGTCTCCGAGATGAAGACAGCAGTGACTGTCTTATCATGCGAATAATGGTGTCTTTGTGTTGGCTTTTAGTTAGGCGTCGTACATATTCGGCCAGGCTGTTGGGCAGAGAAACAAGCTGTAATGTAGTCATCCTGTTCTGTAGATAATGTGGCAGTAAATTTGATAATTGATAACTTTTTACTGTTAATATTAGTATTCTGTGTATCCAGGATGTAATGCTGACACTCTTGCTTTTGCGTGTGTCCCCCCCCGCCCCCCTTGTCACATGACTTTTCTCCCACTGTGTAAACACATGCTGGATCAGATGAGTCACCTGTCAGGTTCATATGTTGGGAATATTTTTTTGTTCTGGCAGCAAACCAATGTTTGGCAGGCTTTGGCTGGCTTACAGCACTCCTGGGGCAGTAACGGATTCCTCCTGAGATTAGGGGCTGCTGTTTGTTACGGGTAATAGTCGTCAGTCGTGGTATCCATTCCTCCACAGACGTGTACTCCTATGACGAGGATGACATGGTGCTGGACGCCAAGCTCCCGGAGCACCTTGCCCACTTTGGGATCGACATGATGACCATGGAAAAGGTGTGGGGGGTCGTGCCCAACAGATCGACCGCGCATTGTGGTTACGCTGTGATTTGCTGTAAAGAAATAGTCACGTGGTCGCCAGGGTCACATGACCACACCCTGACCCTATGTTCCTTGGGTCTTGGGGGAAGTGACAGTCTCTCCTCACTTGTGCAGACGGAGCGCACAATGACGGAGCTGGAGATCGCAGTGAACCAGCGTGTGGGAGAGTGGGAGGTGATTCAGGAGTCAGGGGCCACACTTCGGCCTCTGTCTGGCCCCGGCCTCACGGGCATGAAGAACTTGGGAAACAGCTGCTACCTCAACTCCGTCATGCAAGTGCTCTTCACTGTCCCGGATTTCCAGCGCAAGTCAGTACCCCGTCAGTCCCAGCCTCCTCGCACTGCCCCCTTGTGGTCGGAGGCCGCCTCTGCACTTCCTGGCGAGCTCACATTGTCCCTCTAATCGCCGCCCTGCGAGATGATCCTGATATGTGTCTGGGTCTCAGGTACGTCTCCAACATTGAGAAGATCTTTGAGGATGCGCCAGCTGACCCCACCCAGGACTTCAAAACACAAGTGTGAGTGTCTCCGGTCGAATCCATGTGCTTCTCACAGGAACTGGAGTGGAGAAGCGTGATGTCAGGCGGTGTCAACAGTCTCTAATGTGCTTTTTCTATTTTGCCACTAGTTCAAATGTTGGACCCGATCTGACAAAGCATGGGATATTCTGAGTGTTATTCCGAGTGTTATTTTACATTATAAGGCACCTCTTAGAAATGGGCATAAATACACATAAATTTTAACATGGATAACCATGATCATTTATTTGTGCCGGTTCATGTGTGCAAACACACATTTATTCATTGCATTCATGTGTAAAAACGAAAATCGTGATTTACTTTAACATGCATTTATTTTAGCGGCACAACAAACAGGGTCTTAGTTATACTCATCCATTAACCAATCACATCATTTTAATGTAGTTGAGGGCATAGTCTGGCATGGTTTGGTCTGGCTGCCTCATACACTGAAGCTTTTTGTTAATATCAGGAAAGGTTTGTCGTGTGTGTGCGTGTGTATGGTCCAAGTATGCATTACATTTTGGGGACATTTGGCCCCCACAATGTTATAAAAACCAGTTATTTTGATGCTGTGGGGACCATTTTTTCAGTACCCACAAGGGGAAATTTCAATTTTATAAAAATTTGTGACTGCAATGAAAAAAACTAAAAATACCAAGTCTTGTACAGTGGTACCTCAGTTTTCGCACTCATTTCAACTCAAATTTCTTAAAAGTCTGAAGTTTTAAAAAAAAATTACCTAGGACTCGATCTGAATCTCAGAAGTCAGACCGTGAACGCCAACCTAAGAACTTGTTTGCGCGGGGAAATGTTACGTGGCGCGTCTCTCAGCAGAAATAAAGGGTAACACTTCAGTCTCAGCCTCGCATTCACTGTGACAGCATTGTGCATGTTTACACTAGCTGAATATATATATTTATACAGTAAAAATACATTTAGACAATGATGGACAGTAACAGTAATTATTATACAGTAACCTACATTTTGAAATAGATTTCTAATTAATTATTTTAATATTAATAATAAACCATTAATACATTTAATTATAATAATATTGTCATGCTGAGCGGGACGGAACAGCGACAAAGGCGCAGACGTAAGGGTATCGGGGAATACGGGGTTTAATTACAGCTAAGGCAGGCAAAACGCAGACGAACAATACAATGACCGGACTGCGGAAACAAACTGAAACGCGGACGAAATACAGAGGACTAATGACAACAACCAGAAACAGCTGATGGCACAGGGATTCCACATGGGGTTAATGAGGGGGCGTGGCACACGGAAGGAGCGGACGATCGGGGCTGGACACATTGTTTTTTTCTAACTTTACACATTGTTTGGATACATTTATTTTCTTACTTTACAAATTACTGTTTTAATAAATGTGCTTAGATGTGTTTAGTGCAGGATATGCTCTTTTTGTTTTATCCAGTTCATTTTGTGTTTAAATGCTAAACACATTTAGGTGTAATTTTTTGGGGTCGGGAACCAATTAATTGGTTTTCCATTATTTTTAAGGGGAAAATTCGATCACAACTCAAACGTTTTAGGATTTTATCTAGAGTTCTGAATGGATTAAGTTCGAGAACCGAGATACCACTGTACTTATAAAGGGAATTGTAAGACAAATCCAAACGCAACATAGTTTAGTTACTCAAGTGACGGGGATTTTTGCTGCAGCTGTAATTAGTACTCCAATTCACAAGGTCGCGATATTGAGTTTTACCGAAAGACAAATCCAAATTCCGCCTTCTCATCATGGAGTTCTATGACCTTACCGTAGATGCTCTAGTAAATGTGCCATTACATATAAGTGGTGATTCCGATTTAGCCACATCAGTTACTAATAGAAAAACAAATAATCGGTTACATTTTTGATAGTTATGTCAACGATGGAGACTTGAGACTTGACTTGGACTCTAATTTTGTGGCTCGTGAACATCTCGGGCTCGGGTCCCTCCATTCCCTGCATGCTGGGTTGCGTTCTGTCTTGTCATTGTGCATGGAAATGCTTTCATTGTATTGAATCGGAGGCTGTCTTCAGCAGGATCTGACAGATGTATAATTGGGGTTCTCATTGCGTGCAGCTGGTTGGACGTCTCTGCAGGGGTCCTGTTCTTGCACCTCTCACATATCCAAATATACCCTCATGTGTCTGCAGTGCCAAACTGGGCTATGGCTTGTTGTCAGGAGAATACTCCAAGCCTGCACCTGACCCTGGAGATGACCCCAGCTTGACCCCTGAACCCAGAGTATGATCCAGGAATTCTTTTGCTAAATTACTGAACCTGTCGTGTGTTTTTACTAATCATTCAATCAGACGTTTAATTAATTGATTAATTAGATGATCCTGTTGCTTCCAGGGAGACCAAGTTGGCATAGCGCCACGCATGTTCAAAGCTCTGATTGGGCGCGGACACCCTGAGTTCTCCACTAATCGGCAGCAAGATGCCCAGGAGTACTTGCTGCACTTCATTAACATGGTGGAGGTAGCTGTCATTTTTGCTGTCCTGTCCTCCTGCACCCGTCTGCTTGGGGCCCATAGGCTCAGATTCCAGCGGTTTCCAGCCCTAAATGTCGCTCCCCTCTCAGAGGAACTGCCGCTCGGGGGAGAACCCGTCAGAGGCCTTCCGCTTCCTGGTAGAGGAGCGCATCGTGTGCCAGCAGTCGCTCAAGGCCAAGTACACACAGAGGGTGGATTACATTGTGCAGGTGCCGGTACCCATGGACCAGGCCACCAACACGGGTGAGAATGCTGAATAGCTGGGAAAGTAGCCCCAGAGCTCATCTCCAATGCCTAGGCTAATTGTAATCTGTTGTAGTTCAGTTTTGGTCATGATCTTGTGCATCACTGCGCCTCCTATCTGTCGAGCAGAGGAACTGCAAGAGGCGGAGCGCCGGCGTGAAGAGGCTGAGGCAGCCGGCGCTCCTCCACCCCCCATGCCCCGAGCCTGCATCCCCTTCTCTGCCTGTCTGGCGGCCCTGAGTGAACCTGAGACCCTAACTGACTTTTGGAGCTCTGCGGTTCAGGCCAAGACCACCGCCAGCAAGTACGGCTCGCTGACACGCGGTGCTCCCCGGTCACATGCAACCAGAGAGTGGGGCTGGGGTGATACGGCTGTCAGAGCAGTGACCAGTGTGTACCCCCCCTCCCTGTAGGACCACCCGCTTCGCCTCCTTTCCTGACCATCTGGTGATTCAGATCAAGAAGTTTACTTTCGGCCTGGATTGGGTTCCTAAGAAACTGGGTAAGCTGGGCCGCGGCACATTCCGGTCACCCCCAGCCTCCGCGTGTCCGGGTCAGTGTGTGTCATGCAGATATAATATCGAACATGTTGTGCCCTTAACCGCAGTCTTCTGGGGGCATTTGCCGACTGAAACACGCGACTTACCTACTCCTTAAGCTGTACTTGGTTTGTTTTTTTTGTCTTTGTTAGATAATTATACTAGTTACCATGAAAGCTACATGTCTTTTGAATTTATATAATTTTACGGTTATTTGAGATCAACAAGTAAATACAAGGTGTTAAAAGCCTGCTTAAAGCTTATCGACATTTGACGTTTGCAGTGACTTTTTGTATTGGGAGTTTATTTAAAACCATTAAATATCATTTAGAACTGTATCGAATATCATGCCTGTATCAAAGATCACAGATGCCAGTGGGGATGTGTGCTTTTCTGAGGGTTAAAGTGTCGCTGGTTTTAGGGCATGCAGTTGAATTTTGGCCCTTGGGTTGTGGCAGCAGTAGCCAGCTATCTGTAACTCCCTGTCCTTGCAGACGTGAGTATCGACATGCCCGACACGCTGGACCTGAGTGCCCTCCGTGGGACTGGCCAGCAGCCAGGCGAGGAGCTGCTCCCAGAGGTGGCTCCGCCCCCTCTCGTGACCCCTGACGTGGAGGTCAAAGGTATCCTGGGTTCCCACGGCAACGAGGAAGACGACTCACTCTACTCCCCACTGCTGTGTCAGTCTGTCTGTCTTTTCCCCCCTCTCTCCCTGGCCCCGCCCCTCTCCGACCCCCTCCTCTGTGTGCGCTCCGCCTTCCCCCTTTCTGTTTCTCCTCCCACCGCCGTTTTCCTTGCTTGCCGTCGTCCAGTGGTTTTCCAGTGGTTGGGATGTTTCGTCTGCAGAGGCTGTATGGGTTCCCTCTGTGTCACGGTTCGGTCACATTTTAGGAGTTAAAGGCATACTGAGTCTTCTCAAATTGGTCTGTAAATTTATGCTGTGTTCCTACTTATGTGTTAAAATTTGTACAAAGTAGAGCATTGAGAGTGAGACGTAACAAACTGTTATAACGTGCTGACCTCCAGGTGGCGCTAACGATCTAATTTGAATTCTGCACCCCTGCAGAACTGAGGTTCAGCGACTCTTAGTGTCCATCAGTCTGTGGGTTTGTGGTGTTTAGTCTTGCTGTCAGTTCTTCACAGTGGTCCTGGCCTAGTCTGGTTCATTCTTCATGCATTGCTGTGCAATTACAGCTCCGGTCCTGGATGACTCCACAGTCTCACAGCTTTGTGAGATGGGCTTCCCGCTAGAGGCATGCAGGAAGGCCGTTTACTACACTGGGAATACCGGGATCGATGCTGCAATGAACTGGGTTATGGGCCACATGGATGACGCAGGTTTGTTGGGTACCTTTGGAGACTGTATTAACACAATGCAGGTATTGTGCTGTCATTTAAATTGACACAGACCCCTCTGCCTTATCTTCGGTTCCTATCTGCCTGTAGACTTCTCCGCACCACTGGTACTACCAAGCTGTAGCTCGACCCCTGGGACCACACCCACAGAAACAGTATCTGAGGATCACCTAGCAACCATCGTTTCCATGGGTTTCAGCCGAGATCAGGCCACTCGTGCGCTACGAGCCACGGTCAGTTGCAGTGTGTAACTGTATACTGTATACTGTTCTGCCACACGGGGGCTCTCATGCATCTCAGGGAGTAAAGGATCCTTTGGCAATGGGTCCGATCTCCAGATAAGCCCACTTGCAGTCAGGAAATGTTCAGTTTTGTTGACGAATAAGCTGACATTGGTTTGGTTCCTATTTAACACGCAATGCTTGATAATAAGTTGCTGAAAAAGTATAATTTAATATTGCTGCCAGCTTAGTAGCATTTCGTCTGTAATGGGTTGTGTTTCTCGCAGTGGCGTTTCTGACTTCTCCTTCCTTTTCCACGCTTCTGCCGCATTTCTGCGACACATCCCTCAGAGCAACATTCTGGAGAGGGCTGTCGACTGGATCTTCTCCCACCTGGACGACCTGGAATCCATGGAGGTGTCTGAGGGGGGGCGTTCAGCTGCCGAGAGCGAAGGCAACAGGGAGCCTCCGCCGGGACCCCGTGTGCGGGACGGGCCTGGAAGTAAGTGAGACGCCCATCAGTGCCAGGCTGTGGGGGAGACATGCCAGTGCTTAATGAGCTCTCTTTCCCCCCCCCCCCCCTCCCCCAGAGTATGAGCTGTTCGCCTTCATCAGTCACATGGGCACGAGCACAATGTGTGGGCACTACGTCTGCCACATCAAGAAAGACCAGCAGTAAGTCCTGATTCTCTTGCCTCCCGGTTGAACTGCTACCGTTGAAGTTTGAAGTGTGTATGAAACGACCAACTGACACGATTCAGTCACATGGTTCATGCGTGTACAGAGCTGGCATCAGCGTTCCAGTCAGGCTTTCCTACTGTGCAGACATTGCGGTTATCTGCTTATATTTGTTTACAGGGTGATGTGTGGTGTAATGACTTCCTGCCTGTCTCTCTCATCCCGCAGGTGGGTCATTTTTAATGATCAGAAAGTGTGTGCCTCTGAGAAGCCCCCTAAAGACCTCGGCTACTTGTACTTCTACAGGAGAGTGGTTGAGTGACAGGCGCATGGGGTGTAGGGGAGGGGGGGATGGGTTATTCACACGCCATGGGACACCCATGCAAACGCTTCTGTAATGACACAAATGGGCAGATTGGGTGGGTGGGTGGGGGGGTCTACACACAGACACGCATATATCCCAAAGTGAGTGACCCATGCATTATTTTCGAGAGGAGCTTCAGTGTTCTCCACAAATGAGAAGTACTCGGTCCACACTGATGTCGCCCTCTGATTGGACGTGACTTCCCGCCCCCTTTGCCCTCATTGGCTCGTGGCTTCTGTGACGTTGCAGCTTCCTCCGCCCAAGCAGCTTCCTGCCCTCCCCTTGGTTTACAAACGTTTTAACCAGGCGCAGACAGAATAAGCCTGACAACGTTGAACAGAAGAAGGCTGAATATTTAAAATGGGGAAAGATGAAATGGAACCCAACTGGCTGTTCTTCTGCCGTCGAGGTGTGAAGTTGAATCGATTAATGGGGTGAGATTTTGTGAGAATAAAGTATCTTCTGCTATGATAAATAAAGCTGCGTGTTTCTGCCTGTGATATGGTCGTGCATTTGGTAAACTTGGTATTTCTGCTTCAACCTGATAAAATAGATTCTCTCTATCCATCTATTTTCCAAACCAGTTCATCTCATGTGTAAGTGTGTAGGATGCAGCACAGGGCAGGGCGACTGGCAGGGCTGCCTGTCCATCACAGGGACGCATATGCTATGCTCAGTGCAGAGATGTCAGGTCACAGAGATGAATCTAGGCACAGCTGCCCTTTTAAAGGCACCCTTAGATGGTGGAGCATCCATTGTGTTTGGAGCCAGGCTGTGGCACCATCTACGGCTTGGGGAGCAGGCAGTATAGTCGCTCTAGGGCAGTGTTTCCTTATCCATGTTTTTGCTCCCTCCCAGTACCTGATTGGGAACAAAAATGAGGACTATTTAATAGAGAGCTGCGATGGAGCAAAAACAGACTGTCTGGGGCTCACCAAGGACTAGACTGGGAAACACTGATACTAAAGCACCTGGCTCTAGCACTCATGTGACATTAGGGCTATACACTTGCTACAGCTGCCCACTGGAGAAACTGGCTGGTTGTTTTTTGGTGTGAGAGGTGGTATGACACCCCTGGAATATGTGTGTGTCTGTCTGAAGTATGTGCCCTATGACAGATCTGCATACCAACCAGGGTACATATGCTGCTTTGGATGGAGTAATTACTGAATGCAGGTCTGCCTATAGTTAACATGAGTACTGTACTGCAGTTTAAGTGTGCTTCAGAAATCATTTACTACCACTAGAGGTCGTACTGTATCAACGCTAGAGCCGTTTAAAGAGGAGTTCATATACTTACTGTACGATACGTATTTTATATATTAAAGGTTATATGTATTTCATGGAGATTGTATACTTTAAACTGTTTTAGACATCACTAATTCCTCGCGAATTACGATTGTACCCAAGTTATTTCCCCTCTATTGTATTTTGAACCCTATACTAATTTGTCAGCAATACGAGTCATTTTTTGGCTCAAGGGTCCTTAGTTAATACACCAGTGGCCTGTACTACCAAGCGCGGTTACTGGCTTATCGGGGTAATTTGTCGGATTTAAGGTAGTCTGGGCAAAATGTAAGTGAACGAATATTAAGTCCATTTAAACTGTGGTACCATAAATCCGACGAGTTACGCCCCGATAAGCAAGTAACCCCGCTTCGTAGTTCAGGCCACAGGTGACAAATCTATTGCCACAGGTTCTTTTTTAAGTGCCTTGGGATAGCTGTTTTGTAAAAGGCGCTATATGAAGCGAATAGAATATCCCAAGGTGTCGCATTCGTCTGGCCTTCGTTGTACGTATTTACTCGTTTCCAGTGCTTGAAGTGGTTAAAAATAAGTGCAGGAATTCTAATTTTCCGACATTTGACATTTGTGCGGTGAAAAAAAAATCAAGTCTTTAGGATACAGAAGTTCCGGAACTGCGTTCCGCTGCGTTCCGGCCCACTTCAAGCACTGCTTGTTTCCAAATTTGAATGTGACCCCGGTGATTTGGCCCGCCAATGCTAAAAATATTATGATAAACTATACGTAAATGGATTTTCAATGTATTCCTAATTCAGCATTGCAGAAGTTAAAAAGCAAAGGTAGGCTACTAGATGAGTGCCAAGTAGCCTATTTCACGCCTGATATCTTGTTAACTGAACCGTACAAATTTGGATTCAGCATCTTCTCCAACCTTCTAATAGTAGGCATATACTCTTTACACGCAGTACCAAATCTATGCTGGATTTTTCCCTGCTTCCAGTCGTTATATCTTATACTTTTTTACTTGCGTCGCACAGAATTGGAATGACACACTTTTTGTTATTAATGTACCGTATAATTTATTCATGCTGCAGAAGTCAACATTCAGTGTTCAAAGTAAAGTGGGTGTATTGTTGTGTCAGGCTCCCGCTATTTGTCGGCCAAACTTTAAAACGGCACATATTAGTTATTTTAATGTAATGTCTTTCATTACAATAATGTATGTGCCCCGGTACGATGTGCGTTGTTCTTCCGCACCTTCAGCATCTTGCTTGCGTCTCCCTCCCACCCTCAATCGAAGACTTCCTCTCAGGACCAGCAGCGGCTCGCAGTCGTCGCTTGTGTCTTTTTTCTTGCAAGTATTTCTTATGTAAGTATTTCATTTAATATTTTTCACGGATGCCATATGTATTAAACTATGTTTAATGAATATAATAATAAATGCCTAAATGGATCATCAGTAGGATACCACAAAGAATTTGTGTAAATTTTAAACTTGTTTGGTATATTTGCAGTCATTTTAATTGCAACAAAAATAAAGGTAGGACAACTTTTTTGCTGAGGTATGCTGAAATGACAGCACTGTCACCCCAGGCTGTATGTCTGGTGATCTGTTATTCATCTGGAAATTATCGCTTGATGAACTCGACTTCATTAGGTAGAAAAATATGGACGCTTGGAAACGTGCTCCATAAAACTGTTTTCTGAAACGGAAAACATCGATAATTCATTTTATTAGTAGAAACTATTGAAATGCCGTAAAGTACCCAACAAGAATTTAAATACATTTCGTAGTATAAGTATCCAAAATTATTACGAAGACGAAAAGAACATCGATCAGTGTAATTAATAGCAAACAGTATTCACTAAGTTAGAAGTATTTTCGTTGTTCACCACTGTATAGTAAACATTGACTATGCCACCAAATGAGTAATTAGCAAAAATGTATCTATAGTCCTTCGACATGATGGTATTTAAAGATCAGCATCCACAGTATAGGCCTTTATCTGACACTCCAAGCACGAGGGCCAGGAAACTGTACAAAACGTTGTTGTTTGAAGGTGATATTTTCAAATATTATGATTTTATTTACAACAGCACCAGAATTCGTGCATTCACTTTTAAAGCCATTGCAAAAGATCGAAAGAGGCTGAACGGAAATGGGACACGGATTTGTTTTTCACGCAGTCTGTATATGCTGTTTGTTTTCATGCGTTGTTGCACCAATCGGCCTATACTTAATAATATATTACAGAATTGCATCCTTTACTTGGTGATTGTTTTGGGAAACTAGCGTGAATTTATTGACGTTTATAAGGACCATCGCCTAGTACTGAATAAGCTGTTGGGCGATGAGTCAGTAATGATTTATTTTAAATGATAATGATAACAATAAGCTTGTTGATTTTGTATTTTATATCAGGATAAATGATCTATGTAGGCCTAGCTGGTTTGTCAGTTGATTTCGGTTTTCAGCAGTAACTTATGTGAAACTTCTTTGAAAATGAAGAAGCTGTGATAGAAACCACAAAACATAGTACTTTATATCGAACATTAACTTTTAAACAGTATTAATATAGATTCAAATAGAAAAGTTTAAGTAGGCATAGGGTATTGAACGATTTTGTTTGTGTGAAGGGTAGAAAACTTCAGGAAATGTGTCTTTACGTCACAAATATTGTTGCAATTTTTCTTATCGAGAAGGGCTTTATAAAAAAATCTGCGAGAAACAATCATTCACGGAACACTAACCCATGGAGGGAATCAACGGAAAATAAAATATTGTGTAAATAGTACTGGGAGTAGCCTACGTCTACAGTCAGATTCAGGTTCTTGATCACTGACGATATATAGTTTCAATTTATTTAATAAAATAAATGTATTAGATCTTTTTATTATTTGCCAGTGGGAATTTGACACTGAATCAATTAATGAGAGACTTTTGGAAGTATGATACTGACAATTTGTCATGGTTATTTCACCACAAAATGGTACTATAAAGTAATTTTATATCATTCCAATTAAGGCTACGGCTGAGCGCCTCTAATCGGCGGTCATGTCTTTCAATGGCATGATACCGGAATTTTTTTGCGCGTCTATGTATGAGTCACGTGAAGTGGTAGCCTATCTTTTTGTATTCACAGTCATTGCATAATTTTTTAAATAATTGTTTATTTATTAGTTGACAATACAAGTCATAATGTGTGAATGAACTGATTTCAAAGGGTCTGCATGATTTGACTGCTACGTCGTCAGCTTACTGTAGATATCGCAACACGAACATGTCGCGTTATAAAGGCAGAGTAAATGTTTTACATATTTCTAATACAAACTAAATTATAATAAGAAACTGAAAATGTTATCACATATCAGTTTTACAAAAGTTATTGATGTTAAAGATATTACAGAAATTTCCGTTTATAATATTAAATTTGTCAGAATAAATTAATTGCTTCTGACATAGTAAATAGGCCTACTTCTATAGGGTTTACAGAGACAACTGAGAAAATGAACGGAACGAACGGAATCCGCTCTGAGGTTTTTGAAAAAGCCGCCGAGGTTTAAAAATGCGTCTTTTTTTTTTGTAAATAGAATATCACTTTAATTCGTAAAGCACATGTGGCTCACTTTTAATTCTGCACCTAATTTGAATAGTTCTCTATGTAATTAATCTTATTTTCTTACTTGTGTAGTGTGTTTTGGGCAGGGGGGTTGGTATGTTAGTACTGAACTTAAGTTAAATACAAAAAAACCCCAAATATGCCTATAAAGCGATCGTGTGTGCGCGTGCGTGTGTGTATACGCATGTAGTACGCACATATAGTGTTTTCTTAAATGATCTCCGTTTTAACGTTAACTTTTTTTTTTTTTTCCATTTGTCGTCTGTTAATTGTCAGTGTTTTTAGACCTGAAAGACATATTAATGAAAATGTCAAATAGACCCACCTGCCTGTGGAGTTTCCTTGGTGAGTAATATGACCATATAATATACAATAAAGTATGACGTTATAGGCATACAATGTCTGCTGATGATAAGCGTCTTACTCAGGTTTTAACACCAGCAGATGCAGACTTCAATAAAAAATAAAGGCCTAAATAATCCTGCTGACTCCCCTTCATTCGGTTTTGTTTAGGTTTAATACATTTGGTTAGTATGTTTTCCCATTTATATTATACTAGCTTATTCATATCAATGAAACTTTTTTCATTTTCCTGATGCATAGTAATGTCAACATTTAAGGCATCTTTTATACAGGAAGTGCTGTCTTTGTCTCCGTCAGTGCTGTCTCTCTGCACCGTGAACTGTGATGTGGTCTACATGAGAGTGGGAGACAACAGCAAACTTTTCTGCAAATACCACACTGGGAAACATGAGGTATCATGGACCTTCAACTCCCAGCTCATTGGCCGTGAATCTAAGAGTGGGACATCAGAGAGAGGTAAAGGAGCAGGAAGTGACTGGTGTGCAAGGCTTAGACATGCTCACATATAGCATTCTTGTTATGTTACCTCACCTATATGCAGCGAGGACAGAAACATACAGTTATATTTAATTGTAAAAGCTCATGCACTGAGTTTTCAAAGTACATGTAAGAAAAGCATTACAGTGCCCCCCTGTGACTGACCAGGATAGGGGGGTTATGTGATGGATGGGTGAATAAATATTCTATTATAAAAAAGAAGACAAGACACAGACTTATCTCCCTTCTAATGGCTTTTTATAAGTTTTCCATTGAAGATTTCTGAATTGAAGTGTGACTTGTGGTTAAAGTGGCAGTGATGTCTTCATCTTGGCGTGTTTTCTGCATGTGTGTTTTTCATTCGATCTTGCTTTGATGGTAGCGGTGGCACCGATGAGCCCTCGAAGTCAATTTTCCCGTGGATATCTATCCATCACGAAGGTGGAAGAGTCAGACGCTGGAGAATACAGCTGCGCTGTGCAATCGAACACCCAAAGGCTGAGCGTGCTGACATATAAATGTAAGAACCTCCTTTCAATGCACTACAGGAGCAAATATCCAACTACTCATCACTCTGTTCTTCTTGTTCAGGCTTGGCTCAGCCCACTGGGCCTATCTTTCAGACTGAAGCCGTGAACATTCAGTGTAATGTGATGGGTGAGGCCAAAGACAGATGGACTTGTGAAAGTCCCAGTGGGCGGTCACATATGGCCTCTGACTTGGGTTCTGTTAAAGTGACCCCTGTAAATATAAGCGATGGAGGGAAATGGGAGTGTTTCTTTGAGGAAAATGGACAGAAACACATTTATTCCCTGGATATTACCGTCATAGGTACGTGTGGCAATCCTTGTGCATTTCCTGGTTTGGTTAACCAATGAGTAACTGCCTTGGTGTTCTCCCTTGACCCCTGCTTGGGTGATGTGTCATATGAGACTGGCGGATGGCAACTTTTCAGGTATGAGAAGCCTGTGTTTCTCTCCCTCAGGTCTGATGCCAAGTGAAAACGTGACCGTCCAAGAGGGCGAGTCACCCGTTCTCCCTTGTGTTCTGCAATCCAAGCTAGGAATCAACTTAAAGCCAACAAATATCGTCTGGACGATACTCAACCCCAATCCGTCCCTGTTTTTGGAGGCAGAGTCATCAAAAGATGGTGAACTTAAAGCGAAGCCCTCCAGCTTAAAAAATGTGAAGTTCTCTGTTTCCAAAGAGATTCTGAACTATAACTTTTCTGTGACGTTGACCAATGTGAGTTTCCGTTTAATTGACAAAATCCTCCATTTCTGCTCCTTTTTTTAACTGAGCTTTTAAAAATCCAAGGCACTGGTTTCAATCAATATTTATAGTTTACTTTGAAAAATTTAATTGCTCTCGCAGGTCAAGTTTTTTGTGTAGAGGGTCAAGCGGCGTATTGAATAAGAAATTAGACTCTACTAATTCCGGTAGCGGAGCTGTTGTTATTAAATACAAGTAGGTGAAAAGTTCTAACATCATTTAAATTGCATCAGGAAAATATGCAGGTGTTTGTAAAGGTAATGCTAATTTAGAAGCTGACCATATACATTTGAAGGAACATGTTGAAAATGAGCAGTATGGATAAGATAAGGCTATGAAGGTATCACTTCTCAGATCCATACTGATATTTAAGTAAAACTTAAACTGGTTTAAATAATACTGTGTCACCCTTAGTGTTTGGACCACAGATCTGATAACCTAACCATAACTTAATTCCGTTTTGGAAATGGACCAGGCTCAGATGAGTGGGCCATCTTTGAGCATTCATATCTGGGATTTACTTGGATGAGGTGCACTTATGAGCAAAAAGATAGCAGCCTGAAAGAACTTAACTTTTCTGTCTCGGCCTGTGCAGGTGAAGGCGCGGCAGGCAGGCACCTACAGGTGCTCTGTGAAATTTGATAATGAAAAAACCATCTTTCGGGAGGTGATGTTGGTCGTCATGGGTCAGGATGCACCCCGTGGAATTTACCCAGGAAACGGCGATGATGGTTCAGGTATAAACAGCACGACTGTCATTCTCACATTGATGGTGTGTGAATTTCCTTCACCATCAGATCTTTTGCCAGGGGTCCAATCTAAGGTGATGTCGATACTGGGCATTGAGCTGTGGATATGGATTGTGACTGGGGTTGGATGTGTGGTCCTGATCATTCTTGTCATCACTGCTGTCATTGTGTATCAGAAAAAAAAGGGAACCAAGGTGAGAGACTCTGTTCAATAGCAAGCACAAGGATATTCATTCCATTCATTTCTGTAACTTTGCTGTTCTAGGTTTAATGAATGAGCATTAATTGTAAACAGGGCACAGGGCTGGTGCCGATATGCATCATATATGAGGTAGATGAAGATCTTGATGAAAATGTAATGGCAGTAAACACGAATGGAAAAGGGAGGAGCATAAAAATGGCACACTGTGCTTCCCTTACCAATGGCTCGTTTATAACTGGCATATATTTCTGAGGGGGGGGGGGTCCTTCCTCACAGGGCCAATTTTCTGTTTATTTGCTTGGTTACTGGCTGACTATGAGTAGAGTTTCAGAAGAGAGGAGAATGCGAAGAGACACACGCAGGTCCACGCACACAAAAGCAGCCTCATGCAGACACACGCAGGTCCACGCACACAAAAGCAGCCGCATGCAGACACACGCAGGTCCACGCACACAAAAGCAGCCGCATGCAGACACACGCAGGTCCACGCGCACAAAAGCAGCCGCATGCAGACACACGCAGGTCCACGCGCACAAAAGCAGCCGCACGCAGACACACGCAGGTCCACGC
>JABFEA020000138.1:20802194-20813378 GCA_019775915.2 Cyphomyrus plagiostoma | reverse complement strand
GCTGCCCCCTGCTATGTCACATTGTCACATATGGGTTAAATGCAGAGGACACATTTCGTTGTTGTGCACTGTGTGCTGTGGTGTGTCAACAATTGATCACTAAATTCTAAAAATCAGTAAATGCAGTGTCTACATATCTATATCTATCATTTTCTTAGTCAGGGTTGGGCATTACTGGAGCCTGTTCCAGGCAGAACAGAACACGAGACTGGGGTCCCCCTGGACAGGATGCCAGTCCAGTGACAGACCATAGATCAGATATCATAATATACATGAACATGATCGATATAAATGTAACGATATAAATTAGCAAATTAAAAGCAAAATGGGCAAATTCCAAACAAGTAGCATAAGCTTTGTCAGTCTCCTTATTCCGCTGTTTAAAAGCTCAAATCAGAAAAATAGCAATAGTTATGCAAAACTACTGTTTTATGCTTCTCATGTCTCTTCCTCTTTCTGTGTTCATTCCATTCTGCTTTAACCACCAGTTCCCTCTTTCTCTGAAAAGTCTCCCCCACCAAACCACCAGGAGAAGCAGAGCAAGGGGAGCGGTAAAGAAAAGAAGCAACAGCAGCAGTTCTTGAGGTTTTATCCAAGCAGCAACTTTCAGAAAATGAATTACAAAATCTGCAGAAAATATTTGCAAATGACACACAGCATGCAAAACTCACACAGTACCTGCAACAATGGACCATCTGTGGTTAGAGTATGGTCAGTTAACTGTGGTCAGTTAATCAAAGAATGGCTGGGTGTCTTTACAGCAGGCAACAAGAACACGTGTACTGTAATGTATGTAGGGAAAATTCATTGTTTAACAAATTAATTTTAAGTTTTCTACTTGTTCCTTGTTCTCTTATTTTCTGACCATGTATCTTGCTATCTTTCCCAATAACTTCCTTACAATAGTAATTTGCAAATACAGTGCTATGCAAAAGTCTTATGCAGTCAAACAAAATATTAAATGATCTTCCTGTTGATGAAGACTATCATTGTCTGTATGTCAAAGTGTTTCATCTTAGCCATGTCAAAACCTCTCTGAAACTCAGCACAGTATTATACCCACGTATCCATTCACCTGACCACTGGCATGCCATAGCCATATTTACCTGATCAACACCTCATCATATTATGTCAATCAATCAGTGAAAATGTATTTTTAGAGGAAATGCTGCTCATAAACAGACCAAACCAAGACAAACAGGAACAGGAACAAAAACAGAATAAAAAGCTGCAAAAAAGGCATGAGATGAGACATAAGAAATGGGGACAACAGGTATAGAGCCAATAATACAATAACAAACACTGACACTAGTGAAGAGATGAGGCTTCAATGTCGATTTCAAAGTGCTCAAAGTAGGTGCAGGTGTGATGGAGGTACAGTGGTACCTCGGTTCTCGAACTTAATCCATTCCGGACTATGCGATTGAATCCTAAAAAGTTCGAGTTCTGATCAAATTATTTCCCATAAAAAATAATGGAAAACCGATTAATTGGTTCCCGGCCCCCAAAAATCACACCTAAATACGTTTTAGCATTTAAACACAAAATAAACAGGATAAAACAAGAAGAACATTTTTTTCTTAATGGCTTTGACACACCTTTGTCCTTATTGGCTGAAAAGTTTAGGTACACGCATGACATTTGTATCCCACGCAGTTCCGATGCGTAATCTGCTATTTCTCCCGAATATCACGTAAAGCCGTGAGAACTGGTTTTCAGTTAATTTAAAGTTTAAATAAATGACATAAATGCTCTAATAGTATGTAAGTAATGTAAACTAGTGGTTTATTTATTGTTAGTTATTGTAATGCTCTGCTTTATTTGGTTAATTGTCCAGTCTGTGAAGAAGGCATTCAAGTAAGAATTGCATTGTAGTATGACTCATTTCCGAGTCTAGGTCAAACTGGTTTGTTCGACTTTCAAGAAATTCGAGTTCTAGTGAGTTCGAGAATTAAGGAACCTCTGTGTACCTTTTTCAAATCCACAAAACACATGTAGACTAGTTATGCAAACTCCCACAAACCCCCAGTATCCTTCTGAGAGTCCCACAAGCTAGCCAAGCTTGGAAGACCTCCATCTTCAGGCTGATAGCTCCCTTTAATACTGGTGGGGTTGCTGCTGTGACCAACAAGCAAAAACGGTCACAGATCCGATGATATGACTACAAAATTAATCGTCAGTCTATAGCCTAGTGTGTTCTGGTGCCCGATGCACATTAACATCATTAATTTCAAACATGGCATATATTACGTACAAAAATCTGCTTGACAGAATTCTAATAACAAAGCACTACTCAGGTTCAGATGAGGAAGGCTGTTGCTCCCAATCACAGGTTTTACTGTGTTTACCAAGTTGAGCATTAAAGTCCCCCAGTCAACCAGTGCCCAGAGGGGGCACCTTCCAGCACCCCACCCAAACTCTATCAGAAGGCCCAATACTCTGAACTAATGTTTGGTGGATAAGCAGACAAGAGTTAGAGTACGTCTCCTGACTCTAAGTTGTAGGGGCTATAAGTAACCCCACCCCTACCCAGCGCCTCTCACCAAGGGCAACTCCTTTCCAGGAGCCATGCATTGAGGGGAGTCCGACTGTATCTCTACCTCCCGAAACAGCTCAGGCTCCTATCCCACCAACTCAGTTTTGGTGGCTGGGCTTTGCTCTAGCAGGGTTTTTGTCTTTCACTGCCGCTCAGTCACAGTGCACCAGTCCCTTAGGGTCGTGGGCCCACAGGAGTACATTGTATGTGTTTTAGTTCTAGTATTTGCCTTTGCCTTTAACCTCACCTTAAGTTATAAGGTCGTTTGTGACAGGCTGAGCCCTGCTCTTCCCTCTCCTTCATGTCATGGCTGGTGAATCTGCACTCCACACAGTGACTTTATATCTCAGCAAATAAAGTCTTTTTAAAACGCATTACTTTCAGATACATTTGAGAATTTGCCACTTATCTATTGAAAATTTGTTTTCTGTCCAACATACTGGAAATGATAAATGTTTTTACATATTAAAGTTCCAATGAAACCTTTTTAATAATAAACAAGTCTACAACGACCCTAAAAGGGTTCCATACACCCACAATGAAATTGCTAAAAAAATAAGATAAGATAAATGCTTTATTGCCATTGTAAGTACAATAACATTTAGTTTGGAACATGCCAGCAGATGCACAGTATATTTATAATTAAATAGATTCGAGGCATAAATAGAATGGGAGAGTATGTATGTATATCTTGTACATATATGGTGACTATACAAACTCTCCCATCTTTTTAACAATTTCAATGTGGGTGTATTTATAGAACCCTTTTAGGGTCACTGTAGACTTGTTTATTATTATAATTATGATACATATTATATTTTAGAAATGCATTTTCATGAAATGCGTCTTTTGTGTGGTGTGTGCATGTGAGCGAGAGAGAGAGAGAGAGAGTTACGCTTCAGATAAAATGGTTTCCTGTGAATGTGTGCTACTGTATGTGGAGACCGCTGTCAGTTCAGGACTCTAAACAGCACAGGACACATCAGCTTGGTAAGTACAGCACTGCTCGTCTTTCTCTCTAATTTTCTGAGAGCAAGCACATTGACAACTGAGACGTCAACATACACGTTCGGCAAAGGCCAGACTATCCACCTCTCTGATGTATGACCGAGTTCAGAGCAGCCACTAACATGGTACCTGAGACCATGAACACAGCCGGGGAAAGGATGGAGCATTAACAGCAGGTGGTTTAGAAGGGAGAGAAATCAGATTTTAAAGTGAGCAAAAAGGGGGGAAAAGAGAACAAAAGATGACTAGATATAGAATAAAATTAATAATGAATAAAATGAATAAAAGTGCAGTAGCAGAGGAGTAAGCCAGCTAACAGCCAGGTTAGCGGCTTTTAGCTGCCGCTGAGCCTGCTGTCATCTGGTTCTCACCTTACCACAATGTTTTTGCTTTACATGGAATTCATAAATTTAAATATAATGTACCACAACATTTATTTATATTTCAGTGTCATGAATCAATCAAGGCATATCACAACAATGCATATGCTGAATTATACACAGTGTAGCACAGTAATTAATATGTCATAAGGCCCCTTTCCTCAGAAAAACAGATATAGCCATTATAGTGAAATATCTGGAAATGCCTGATGGATGACATGAGCTGTGTTCAGGAATGGGGGACGGCAAGGTAACGTGTTTTACAAAAAATGATAATGAAGTGCATTTCACATAGGATTTCACAGGTATCTTTCGCTAACTCTCCATTCACGTTTTATTTTGTATTCTTTTGTGGACACTGCAGTTGGCGGTAAGATGAGACAGACAACACAAGGACAAAGTGAAATTTATGGTCGATTTTCTGTGTGGGCATAGCTATTAATGGGAGTGTGTGGAGAGGCCCAGATGGATGACGGTGATTAGGCAGGTAGGCCAGATGTAGCCTGATGATATCCTGGTAATGCTTGTGTTTGTTCATGATTAGCGTCAAAAGCTTCAGCACTCAGTTAACTTCTGTGCAATATAAAATATGCATTATATATACATTATATATACATAAACAAATGCTACTATACATGCAAATATACAACACAGATACATCTATACAATATGCTACTTTTTTGGATACATTCAACCCGTTATCCCTGATCGATGTAACTGTAAATGTCAAGAGTTAGCATGAAGATATAATGAATGTATTTGGACCAAAGGCCTACAACTGATACTTATGTGAATAAGTCAGTTGATTTAGAATTGATCAGTATTCATTCGACATCAGTGTAGCTGGCTCCCTTCACCCAACAACGTTCAAGCGAGTGCTTTGTCAATCTCACTTAGAAACACAAGCAATATCTCATTTCCACTATTAATGGGCACTCTAAAGAATTGATTTCTTATTTATATTGGTATTTTATCCTTAAAAATCTTAGTATTACTAGTTTTAAGCCCCGTTTACTTGATAGAATAAAATGCAGCTAAGCACGGAATGTATCCGTGTAACGGTGTATCGTGATAACCATAGTGTGTGGTGTACATGTTAAAACAAAACGGGACACTTCACTCTCACAGTGTTCTATAAAATATACTTAATATTTCAGCGACCAACCACTTCAAGCAAGCAGTAATCTCTGCAGTCTAGCCACACCATCTCTGTCTGCAAAATGCCAGAAACAGGTTTAAAAAGCACCCTATGGGTCTGTCTCCAAAGAGCAGGACAGGAAACAGGAGGTACAAATCTAAAGCTACTGTCGCAATAAAAACATTACCCTACAATAAAAACATTCAAATTTGGCTAAAGTCGTTAGCAGTCACAATTGTTATAAAACAAAAGTAAAACAGCTCTGAATAGACAGGATACTACATAATTCCATACAAAACATATGCAGTTGTCACAATTTCAGGCATGAATGCAGTCATGACAACTTGCATATGAATTACATAAAATTATGGTATGTATTTTTGTTTTTTCAAGGTCTGTTGTAGTATCTATTATAGTAGCAATATGTGCTTGCTATTGCATAGCAAGTTGAGCCACTGCGTCAACAGATGGTCTACAATCGTTCTTTATTGTCGTTTTTTAATGTGTTAATGTTTTAAGGTAGGCGCTGCATTGTAAATAGGTGAATGAATACAGTTTACCTATTATGTGCAAGACATAAACATTTCAGCTGTTTTGGCAAGAAGCAATCATATGGCAAAATCTGAAAGTTTATATTGACTCATACTGTTGCTGGTGAAGTAGGCCATGGAAATTTAAAATGTAATGTAGTATAGTCTGCGATGGGCTGGCCCCCCATCCGGGGTTGTTCCCTGCCTCGTGCCCGTTGCTTCCGGGATAGGCTCCGGACCCCCCGCAACCCAGTAGGATAAGCGGTTTGGATAATGGATGGATGGATGTAGTATAGTAGTGTAGTATGTAATATAGACTCTAAATAAAATATGAGTGAATATTTAGACTTTTCTCATATTTAAGAGTTGGATTGTAGGCATATTTTATAAATATTTACAAAAAACTCTGTTCTTCTCTACTTCATCATAATGTACAGGAATTATTGTGGGCCGCATCACCAAAGATTAACTAGAATGGCACAAAGTTTAACAAGTGACTATGCCCAGCACTAACAATTATTATGGATGACAATTATTAATAACAATTATTAAGGAACAAAAGGTGCCAGTAGTCCTACGGCATCTTTAGGAGCACAGCATGGCCGGGCAGATCAGCGAAGTGAAACGCTGCGCAGCAAATTCACGCCAGACAACGATGTCTCCAGCTGCTTTTCAGCATTGACATTGACAGCAGTTATATACATGCTCTACACATACATGGGCATCAAACTCGACTCCAAGCGTCTTAAAGACTAGCGTGAACTGTCATCCATAAGGCTGTAATGATCATCTTGAACGCTAATCAATAACACCGTAAAGATTAGCATGAACGTTAATTCATAAGGTTATAATGATCAGCGTGAATGCTAATCAATAACACCGTAAAGATTAGCGTGAATGTTGATTCATAACGCTGTAAAGGTCAGCAAGAACTGTAATCCATAATGCTCTAAAGATCACCATGAATTCTGCTTTTAAAATGCTGTAAATATCCATGTAACATTTGACACAAACACCACTGCATAACATCGTTGCGAATAGAGCAAATGCCACTTGATGACACTGTAAATATCAACCCAGACCCCACTGCATAATACTGTGGAGATTTGTTTGAAGCCATAATGCTTCACGGCAATTTCCACTGACTTTGCTTCTATAAACATTTGAATGTTATGTATCGTATGGGATTTTAATGTAGACTTGTTTAATTCCTCTGGGATTAATGAAATCTTCTGATTCTGATTCTGATTTTTTTATAACTTACATCTGGCCATAATCATAACCACCAGAATACGTAATGTATAATATCATAAAAAAAGATATTGATATGTTTGCAAAATTCCACAATGTTGATTTTCGGTTATTTCTGAATACATGTTAAATAAATGTATAATTCAGAAATAATAATTATGGCAAGAAATGCATGCAGTTATATTTACCGAGAAAATATACAAACGTTCCAATACAATACTTATGTTCACTACATTAATGATGTATGATGTATGCATGTATGATCTATAATGTGTGTTGTTCTTACAGTTGTACTGTAATGACTTAATTTCTTCAGATTTTTTGATTGACAAATGGCAAACTTCACCCCCATGCAGAATTAATGTGATAATAAAAATCTTTAACAATTTCAACAAAAAATTTCGACAAAAGTGGTTACAGGTAAAATAATGTCTGGATACAAATTATATGGAGATGATAAATGGCAATTGGTCATAATACAGTTAAAATGTTTGTATATGTACATAATACAATCTTGTGTTGTGTTTTGCCCCATGTGATTAAGAACAGACTTAAGGCTATACTCTGCCATTTGGTGTAGCATTTCTTAATATGTAGCCTGTAGCTTTGCGTAACATTGTGAATTTCAGCTCAGAGGCAGGAATCCAGTGTTCATTAACTTCCCTCTCACACATTTTGGATTTGACTAAGAACATGAGGGGCGCCCCTTGCTTTATGTGAAGTTTCTTGCCCACGTGTCATGACTTGGTTGCAATGCCTTATTTAATGCATGCTTATTATTAAGGACATTTATCATAAAGCATTATGAAAATAGCTGATAACTTTATTGCAGCGTGTACATTCGTGTGTGTATGTGTATTTTAAGTACACGTAGATTTGTGTGTTGTGCTGATTTGTTAACTTTTTCACATTTTAATAGAAAACTATTTGGACACTAGTCACAGTTACATGTAGCTTAAATATTTTAACGTTGATTGCAAACTCTAACATTTTCTGTCATCTGGCTTAACGAGTATTTCACTATATACCTTTGCATCTTCCTGTAAATATTATCACTGGGATGTGTCTATATAATGACCAGCCTTTTATTTTCATTCATTAAATGTGACGACTGCTCATGATTTTTTATTAATTGCACCGAATTCGGATAACTATCATAAGGCTTGCATAGAGGTCTGGAGTTCCCCTGGGTGTCAATGAAGTTCTCGGTTCCCTCCTGCCGTTCATTTCGAGAGCAGTGCAGTCTCATTGAACATCGTTTTTTGCTGAAACAGGCAACTGGAGCTTGCGGCCCATCTCTCTCCACCAATATGCCGGTTCTTTCGTTGAAAACATCTTTGAGAGCTTTGTGTAAGCCCACCATTACGAACAGAAAGACTTCACTGAGAGCATCTTTGAAAAAAACCAAAATCAATAGCTACTCAATTTGGGCTGAGGTCTTTCCTTGCTTTGACTCGAAAACGACAGTCTTGTTTCAGTCATTAAACTAAGAAGTGCTTTTCAAAACGAGAGGCAAGGATTCCCTAGTACTTACTTTCGGAAACAAATGCATTTCTCAGTTTTTCTTGTTTTCTGAGAGAACCTGAGAGGTTCTCTGATGCTTATTCCTCCCTCTTATATTTCCACTGAGCATCCCACACACTTCTGACAAACAGATAATGCTTATTATAGATATTCACACTTGTACGTGAACATAATGAGGTTTCTGCACACGGTCGTTACACCGACTACTTGAATTGAATGTTTCAGGAAAACAGAGACGACCTGTAGCTTTGACAGAGCAGCGTATGGTACAGTATTAAACAGACTGCGGGTTTCACAAAACGCAGCACAGTCCGGAACTCGTAATGATAGATCAAGTGCCACAGAAGAGGGTTTGCAAGCTACCAAAAACAAAATGAAGGACCTTAAACAAGCTGCAGCTTGAATGTGGCTTGTTTTGATGCTTAAAACATTGATGGCTTAATTAATTTTTTTTGTGCCACCACTGTGTATTTAGCAGTTATTTTCTCTGCTACTGGGTGTCGGTTCTGTACGATAATTTCAGTGACAGAGGCAGTTTAAAATTCTTTGTTATGTTTTTGGTAGCTTGCAAACACTCCACTGTGATACTTGCTCTGTCCAGAATTCATTTTGGCCCTGGAAAACATCATAGCTTGCAGATTGCGATTTGTGACAAAGTTCATGTAAATTAGAGCTCAACCACTAACATGATCATTGCTTATAGGAAAATATAAAGCGGCGACACTACAGTCGTCATTGTAGACTTGCTCATTTCTCAATAATTGACGCAAACAAATGGCAGGCGGGGGCAGGTAGGGAGCCAGATCTTTCAAAACACCAGGGACAAGCCATGTTTTGCACCAAAGGGCCCGTGTGAATTTTTTAAATGAGTGCTTAAAGGGAGAGTGGTACACAATTGCGCAATCCCCTTGTGTCAAAAGATATGTTGTGCAAGTGTTCTCTGTGTACGATTTTAGACAGTTTTGCCAGTGAACTAAATGTCAGATTAGCCGTGTTTCTCTTTCCACTGACATTTAACTATATGTATTTTTCATGCCTTTATGAAACACAAAATGGTGCAGGGGAATTACAGAAAGAGAGAAATCATGTAAAACCAAAGGCCCTGAAAGGATTGGGGGTCCCTGTGTTTCGCTCTCTGTTCTTTTCCGCTTGTGCCTCTGTCTCCTGAATCGCTAGCTAGGTGTCGCACCATTGGCCCATGGGACTGTTTTGGAGAGGCAGGGGGGACACGGCTAGGGAGTGGGAGTTAGGGGGAAGGCCATAATGAAAGCCAGGGACGTCTCACTTGTTTCGTACTCCTCCACCACAGTTCTCTCTTTCGGGCCTGTGAGTGTCTGAGTAATACGGCTTCCCTCAGTCGCGGGGCTTTTCCGCTGGACTGGAAGAGTGGGCTGCAGGGGTTTGTGCCGGGGGTGGAGGGCCTGTGTGTTTTCCTCATGCAGCAAGGGATGAAAAAAGGACTTATACTCTACAGGTCTGAGTCTCTGGAGGGGAACTGGAGATGCTCTCCACTGAAGTTCTTCAGTATCGAATGGCTCAGGTGGAAACATCTCCGGAAATCACGGAGTACAGGTGGCTAAGCTAAGGAGCCAAGTAGCAAAGCCCTAAGCCAACTCTGCACTGGCTCAGCAAGTGCTGGGTTCTTTTTAAGACTGAGAAGAAAGAAAAACAGAAAAACAGAGCATGAAAGAGGGGAAACCTCAGGCAGACAGATGTGAAGGGAGTGACAGGTGTGTTCGGCCCTTTATGTGGTTCACTGCTCCAAACCACACCAACGCCCTCACGACCCCCTGCTGTGTCTCCTTCACAGGGGACGTGCTTATCTGAGTCCGGCATTGCCTGCCAGGGTGGGAGGAACAAGCCCTTTCACAGCCAAATGCTATTGGTGTGGTTAGACGGCAGTTAAAGTAAACATAGCTGGCATCTCATATAAGGAAATGAGAGCCTCCGTGTATCAGCATTAACATTAACGAGCCACAGAGGCAATAAAAGAGAGTGGGAGGTAAATGGTCCACACGAAGAGGTCTGTATTTAAAAAATGGTGATTTCAGAGAAATTCTGGCTGCCAACGGATATTGTCATAGCAACGGTTCACCCAGGAAAGCCAGCCAGAATGATGCAAGGTGGGGATGGCCTACACCTCGCGTGTGTGGCAGGCTGCCCTGGGGGCACAGTGACACAATTTGGATGCGGGGGGCGGGGGGGGGGGGGAAATCCGGTATCAAGAGTGTGTTCAGGGACAGGTGTACAGCTGCATGTCTTGGCAAAAGTGAGAACAACAGGCTGTGCGGAGCATGTGCCAGGTTTGGGTTGGGACCTGGTTTTAAACTTACCTTTTTCTGTCTTTCTTTCTTTCTCTCATTGAATCTCTCCTCCATTGTCCACTCAAAATCACTATTGACATCACATGACCTTTTACACGTTTCCACACACACAAGTAACAATGTCGTCTTTATGTTCTGTCCTTATTTCAGTCCATAGGGTGTATTACCTATGATTTAATAAATCATCTTGCTATTCAACAAACATGTCTTAATCTTTCTAGACATAGTTTCTCACATAATGCCAGTATGTTCTAATATGTTTATAACGCAAACGATACTGCAGTCACATACGTTATAATTTTTTTGTTTTACATGGTAAACAAGAAGTAATCGTGTTAGATTTAGTTATTAACTCAAAAGTCAATTGACAATAATTACATAGGAACATTCCCTGATTGAAAATTACGCGCAATCAAAAAAGAACATTGTTACTGGAAGTAACAGTAACAGTATGCTCAGTATTTAAATGGTGGGACAAGAGCTTTTAAAAACT
>JABFEA020000138.1:20750947-20766368 GCA_019775915.2 Cyphomyrus plagiostoma | reverse complement strand
CCAGTGTGCTGATCCCCGCGTGTGGCCTTCCCAGTGTGCTGATCCCCGCGTGTGGCCTTCCCAGTGTGCTGATCCCCGCGTGTGGCCTTCCCAGTGTGCTGATCCCCGCGTGTGGCCTTCCCAGTGTGCTGATCCCCGCGTGTGGCCTTCCCAGTGTGCTGATCCCCACGTGTGCCCTTCCCAGTGTGCTGATCCCCACGTGTGCCCTTCCGTGTACTGATCCTCATTTGTACCCTTTGTCATGTACTAATCCCCACGTGTGCAATTCTCCGTGTGCTGATCCCCACGTGTGTCCTTCCATGTACTGATCCTCATTTGTACCCTTTGTCATGTACTGATCCTCATTTGTACCCTTTGTCATGTACTAATCTCCACGTGTGCAATTCTCCGTGTGCTGATCCCCACATGTACCCTTCTCCACATGCTGATCCCCACGTGTGCCCTTCTCAGTGTGCTGATCCTCTTATGTGCCTTTTCCCCGTGTACTGATCTCCTTGTGTGCTCTTCTCCATGTACTGATCGCTATGTATGCCCTCCACTGTGTACTGATTCTCTTACTTGCCCTTCCCTGTGTAGTATTGTTGCACAATATCACATCACGACAATAAAGCTTATTTGCAATAATAACGAGGGCTTCAGATGATTCTGGCTTTTCAGTAAGGATGTTTACTTTTTCCCACAATTTGGTAAGCAAATTATCAGTACGCGTAAAATATTAATGAGAGGTGTATGGTGACGCTCAAAACTAGTAATCTGTATAAATTCTGTGTATCCTTATTTTTCATAAATGTGTCGGACTTTAAAGCAAAAAAGTACCGCCAGACCACTTGTTAATGCACAGTATCTCTGCTTTGAAGTGATGTTGTGGTTGTTGAACTGTCCCTTTCTTCACTGACACTTCAGAGATCCTAAATCATTTCCATTATATACCAAAACGTTATATAGTGGCATGCTCCTCTAATTGAATTTAATAAAAATAAGGTTGTGTGTAATATATACAGATTACTTTGTGTATCGTCATGTGCTTCTCATTATTTATTTCAATATTTTAATTGTACTGCTAATCTGTTTAGCAAATTGTGAGCATAAGCAAACATCCTTATAGTATGGAAAAGTTGGCATCCAATAAAAGATTACTGCTGCCATCTAAAGCCATGGAGATTATTACTCATGCCCCAGGTAATCGTGATTATATATGACAAAGTGATGTTGTGCAGCCTTCATGTGTACTGATCTCCTTGTGTGTCTTTCCCTGTGTAATAATCCCTTTCTGTGCCCATCCTCATGCACTGATCCCCTTTTGTGTCTATCCTGTGTACTGGTCCTCTTGTGTACCAATCTCCTTATGTACCCTACCCAGTGTACCGATCCCCTTGTCTATCCAACCCAGTGTGCTGCTCCCCTTGTGTACTCTACGCAGTGTACCAATCACCTTGTGTGCCCTTCCCTGAACTACTGATTCCCTTGTGTGCCCTTCCCTGAACTACTGATTCCCTTGTGTGCCCTTCCCTGAACTACTGATTCCCTTGTGTGCCCTTCCCTGAACTACTGATTCCCTTGTGCGCCCTTCCCCGTGTGCGGGTCCACTTGTGCGCCCTTCCCCGTGTGCAGGTCCACTTGTGCACCTTTCCCTTTGTACTGATCCTTCTATGCTTAAGTGTCCCTTTCGTCCCTTTCTACGTCTTAGATGGAGGTGGAGCAGCTGCTCTCTCTCTCTGGCTCAGCTCTGGCTCAAGCGATCAGTGCCCTGCTGGAAACTCCAGGCCTTTATGTATTCTCTGACATCCTGGAGCTTCCCAACGTCAGAGAGGTCAGTCAAACCTGTGAAACACAGCATGCAACAAAACAGGATTACACTGTATTGTGTGTCTGTATGTTACTCTTTAGGTTATATTTAGTTTCTGTTGTATTAAGTTATGTTTTACAAGGGGGCTTTCTGCCACTGATTTTTTAGTTTGCTTTTGAACAGCTTTCTGAAATCTTCAACCTCCTCAAATGACGTAGATGGGGGCATCTCACTGAATAGAGAACATTATATATTTTTACTGTTTATTTTTTTAAGTTTGTATGTTTGTTGTTGAAATGGCCAACAGATTTAGTGTACTCTGTATTGGAGGTATGGACTTGTACCCAGAATGGTATCCTTTCTATGCTTGAGTGTGCCATACTCCCTGTGTAGCTTAGTGGCTAGGAATCTGTGCCAGTTTCTGGAAGGTCATGATTTGAGTCCCGTCGCTACAGAGTGATCATTTAACTGTTGGGGCCTTGAGCTATAGGCCCCTAATCCCAACCGCCCCAAGAGTACTGGATCCTGGCTGACCCTGCTGTCACTTTGGACAAAAGTGTCTCCTAAATAAATAAATCTAGAGTAAGTATAATTCAAATCCCTGGAGAAGCCCTACTTTAGTACCCTTGGTACTTAACCTGAATAGTTTTGGTAAATTATACAGCTGTATAAAGTATGAGTCATCTTGGACAAAAGTGTAACTAAGCAACTGAATGTAAATAAGTGCATATAGTCTGTTCATATGCTGATATAATATATATGCTAATGTATATGGGAAGCATAAGAGCCATCCGCCCACCCTCACTCCCATCTGTGGTACGCGGCCTTACCGCTTCCTTTCTATTCGCTCATCTATTTCTTCGCTTTTAATAACATTGAGTGTGTTCCAGTCCTGTAAAAGCGCTGCTCAGTGAAGCTGCCTGGAGGCAAACACATGCGAGGTGCCGCAGGAAATTGTAGCGCTTCCCCCCGCCCACGGTGTTTGCAGACCTTATTATTTGATTCTCGAACAGGAGGCCTTCTGTGCAGCGCCGCAGAAAGCTATTACCGCCGCGGCTCAGGTAATTAGGAGGGGGGCGCTGCATGTCGCGCGATTGATGCCCAGAGCCCTTCTCAGATCGCATTTCTTTTTTGGACCTGCACAGTGCAGATTGTTTCTCTAGAGTCAAGGGTCTCTTGCCAACCCATATGCCAGTTCCATATTGTTATATTTAAACGTCAGTGCTGATCACTTAATTACTTTGAATCAAAATGACACGACTCCCCCTGGCTGCCATAGAGAAACAGTGTCTGCCTTTCAATAGTTAATAGAAATCAGATCACTCCACTTCAGAATGTTGAACAGTTATGCACTTTCAGTTTGCTCTCTTGCTGCCATCCAAGAAAATCTTAATTGTTTTCAACAAGAAATGCCACTTGAGGCGCCAAAGTAAATCTCCAGGACTGAAACCCAGTTAGGGACAGCTCTGCAGTAAGCTGTGCTGGCGATGATAGGGATCTGATCGGGGATTGCAGTCAGGATCTGTAACAGACCTTGCATAGAAAGTGGACCTCCAAGTATGACCCTTACGCTTTAAAAGCCGAATTGCATTTGGGAGCCATCTGGTGTTGTACTAAAACTGGTGACTGGTGACATAGATCTGAGTCTCTTTCTGTTTTTTTCTTCATCATCTTTCTTCCCCTGTTTTTGGGTGACTCTTGCAATGAGGTTATCCATGCTGATAAGTGTGTCCTGTTGTGTTGTCCCTGTGCAAGGCATTTAACTGCAGTTGCTTCCATAAAATTTCTATCCATATGAATAGGAGAGTTTGCATCCCAGGCGAGGAGGATAAGCAATAAAATGCTGTATTGCATTCTACCTAATTTTATGACAGAGATTATGTGCTCTGAGGAGGCTCTCCAGAAAGACAGGCCAGCCCAAAACACGAAGTGTGACAGATGTAGGGCGGAATGGTGTCTCGGCAGGTAGCGCTGTTACCTCACACCTCCAGGGCTGGGGGTCTGGTTCCCCTCCCCGCTCTGTGTGTGTGTGCGCGCACGCGTACGTGCATGTTTTTCCTGTGACCCAACTTGAATGGCTGATACTGAGTAATTGTGTGTGCGCCCTGTGATCGACTGGCATCCCGTTCAACCTGTCCCCTGCCAATTGCTCTATGCTGCCCGGGGTAGGGTGCAGATTTTGCCACAGCCGTGTTCTGTATGGAAAATGGATGGATGGATAATAGATATATCAAAAAAACAATGCATTTCAAAGGAACCACTTCTCCATGCTATATTCTTTAATGATATGAATAGTTGTGTGTATATAAAGCTTACCTGAGGATGCCTTTGACATGCATGGCATTGGGTATATGTAGACAGATCCTAACAGACTGCTGTTTGTGTCCATCTCTGTCCTGTTCTTCAGCTGGAGACAGGTCCTCACGCACCAGTGTATCAGTTACTCAACCTTTTTGCCTATGGGACATACTGCGACTACAAAGGTGACAAACGCCGGCGTACGTAATTAAGTGTGGGCCTCCACACCTTCTTGACTGGCATGCAGCTCTCTGTTATGTGATTCACACACAGCCTCTTTTCTCAGAGAGAGCGGCATCTCTCCCAGAGTTAACCCCCGCACAGAAAAACAAACTCCGCCACCTGTCAATCATCAGCCTGGCTTCCACCCTCAAGGTACTGGCTTGGTCTGCAGTGCCCAGTCTGGCTGGGAAGGCTGCCTTGTGCCCATCAGATGATTTCACCCCTGGTTTAATTAAATTCAGCTTCATTTAGATGGTTCTTCTCAGCATATTTTGTAGCTGTATGTTTTACCTAATTTATATCTGTTTTTTCATTTAATGGTGTGCTGTGTGCTCTTGAAATGGGTTTTAAAACAGATGTCAGGTGACGTCATCTTTCTGTGATCAAACTTCTTGTTCAGCCTGCTTACTGGCTGAGGAAGAAAAGTAGAGGGCTGTAACCTCATTTCAAGTCAGGCTGGGAGATTTAAGGAGAATGCTGTACGCTAGGTGTAACTGGGTTGTAAAATGGCCAGAGCTTCCTGCAGTGTCCCGGAGACAGTGTGCTGTGTTCCTCCCCCAGTGCCTGCCCTACTCGCTGCTCCTGCAGCAGCTGGAGCTGAAGAATGTGCGGGAGCTGGAGGACCTGCTCATCGAAGCCGTCTACTGTGACATCATCCAGGGCAAGCTGGACCAGCGCAACCAGCAGGTGGAAGTAGACTGCAGCGTGGGCAGAGACCTGGGGCACAACGAGCTGCCCAACATCGCCAACACACTGCAGGAATGGTGAGCGCTTCCTGGCGGCAGCCGTCAGCCGTCCACGAGCTTCCCTTTAGGGCACATTGTAGAACGAGCGGGAAAGAGATATTTCTTGACGCAAGGTTAAGTCATTAAATAGGAAGATGAATGAAGGACTGAAAGTTGAGCTTGTATAAAAACAGCGCATACAGACTGGCGTTAAAGAATTCGCTCACAGATAGCCGATAATCTAAGAACAGTTTGAGTGGCTTGAAAAAACTGAATAATAAACAAGGTGAAATGAAAAGATAAACTGCACCCCTCCCTCTCCAAAAAAGTCTCCCCCACACTTACATAGTCTTCATACATCATGTTCAGAACATGATTAAAAAAAACTCAACCAATCACATTCATATATATGATGCATTACCCAATCGGAAAAGAGAAAGCCGGTGTTATCACCTGGTGTCCATCTGGTTATAGCCTGCAGGTATGAGAGAGAAGTTTTTTCAGATGCAACTGACCTTGTTGAAGCAGTACAAAGTGGATTCTCAGCCTCCATTCTTAGGCCTAGAGACTCCACCTAGTCAGAATTTGACCCAGACTCAAGGCTGGTACAATTATAGACTAGGATAAGCAATACAGAAGAGCATGAGAAAGGGCTGCAAAGACCCTTCATACATGTCTGTGGTCTGGGCCCAAGTCACACCCTCTAACCTATAGCCTAATTATACTGAATAATGCTTCATCACAAAGTCTAATCATTAATTAATCCCCAAATCATAATTGACTGGTGTTCATATTACTGATATGAAGTATAAGATTTATCACCGGGGGCGAGTCTAGGTTACTGCCCACATGTAGCAGTTATTCTTAGTCTATGAACACGATTTATCGGGATGTGAAGAAAGCTTGCCAAAGCCCCCGATTTTTCAGTTTGTTAGATTTTATTTATTGAAATGGTTTTGGTGCGGCACGGCGGTTAGTTATTTACTGTCACTATTACAGAAATGGTGAAAAACAGTTTAGCGACTCTCTGTTTAGCAACATAGAAGTAATAAATAGCAGCATAAAGTAAGAAATAAGAGAGTAAAGAATGGTTAGCACTGTTGCTTCGCACCTGTGGGACCAGGGTCTGAGTCTTCTGGTGTGTGGAGTTTGCATGTTCTCCTCTGCGTTCACTGGTTACCCCCACCAAAAAAACCTGCTAAGGTGACTTGGAGTTAGCTGGCACCCCATTCGGGGTTCTTCCCTGCCTTTCGCCCATAGCTTCCAGGATGGGCTCTGTACCCCTACCACCCTGCATAGGACAAGCGATTATGGAGTTTTGGAATGCCTGTTGCGGTGTTTCCGGGTGGCGAGGTCACGTATGAAGCCGTGAGGGGTTTCACCTGCCAGCCTCTGTATTGCTCTCTTTCTCACTCAGGTGTGCAGGCTGTGAGGCTGTGCTGTGTGGGATTGAAGAGCAAGTGTCCAGAGCCAATCAGTACAGAGAAAGTCAGCTGAAGGTCAAAGTGCAGGTGGAGACAGAGGTGTGTCCTTCCCCGTGGGGACCCTTGTATACCACAGAGGCTGTGGCCTCTTTTTCATCCTTGTTCTCTCTCTTCATCCTCACTCTCCCTTACTCTTCTTGGGGACCCTCATATGCTAATCTTGTCTTGGTTGCAGCCAGTCATCTAATTGCATTTAATTGAGCTCTTGACCATGGTCTTGCATATCATTGCTTGCTGTTGATATAACGGCGTAATTGAGTCGATATGGTTTGTTGTTTCTGTATTTGATTATGTATTATTACCTAATGGTTTTTTGTTTGTTAGTTTGAGGGCAAGTAACAGAACCTCAATGGTATTTAGCAGCTGCCCAATGAGGTGTACATCTGTTTAGATGAAATAGTTGGCTATTATATATTGTCTATATGAATGTTTTTTTTAATAGATTCAAATAACATTTAAATCATTGTCACGGTTACTGTTCTTTCACCCAGGTCTCAAACCTCCAAAAAACACTCAAGGCTAGCTCCGCCTCCCCATCGTCAGGCCCCTCCCCTGCTGGGGCAGCATCCAATCAGGATGCAGACCAACCCACTGAGCCACGTGACCCCGCATCCTCACAGGAGCCACGGCAACCAGGAAAAAAGAGCTCTAAAGTCAAGGGGCAAGTAGTTAAGCATCACATTAAGAGCAAATGAAACACTTTCATTTGACCAGTATTTAACCTCCATTCATACCAGCATTACCACTGATGGTAATACTTTTTTACTCAGCTTGCCCTGTTTGAATATATTTTATGTGAATGTCACCTATTTTATGTCAATTTAGTAATTCTGAGAATGTTAAGGAGGAAATTTCACTGACTGAAAATAGTTCTGTTACTACTAGCAGAATATAATATACAGTAACCTATTCACATTGTGCATTTGATGTTCATGGTGTAGGATATTCACGAGTTGGCTGTGATCAATTAAACGAGAACGCGGAAACTTGCAGAAATCCAATAAATAAAATGATTCAGATCACACAAAATCATGTAAAACATAAATATAAGGGAAAAAATGTAAGTGCGTACTCTATCTTTATTATTGGAGTCATGACTTGGTTGATCTTTGTCTCATTAACCAGCCTAACCCACATTTGCCATTTTTGCAACCATGGAATCTCACGTTTCTAACAGTAATTTTTAACCTTTTCAGCTGTTAGACTCATTAAAATTGCTAAACTAAAACGTAGTGCTCCCACTGCATACAGTAGTAACTTTGTATATACGGGGGCATAATTTAGTTGGGTTTTTATAATTGTATAAAAACATAGAAATGACAAAGTACAGTACTGTTTGTTTAGAAACTGATAATAAATAGGTTTTTATGTTATGGCAGAC
This sequence comes from Cyphomyrus plagiostoma, assembly GCA_019775915.2. Taxonomy (NCBI): domain Eukaryota; kingdom Metazoa; phylum Chordata; class Actinopteri; order Osteoglossiformes; family Mormyridae; genus Cyphomyrus; species Cyphomyrus plagiostoma. Next base: position 20,758,472 of record JABFEA020000138.1, on the reverse strand, counting down.
AGTTAATGGGTTGAGATTTGGGATGCCCAAGTATTATTTGTGAATTTTCACGTTCACAGGTATCTTCCACCCCAAACTTTCAAGTGTGACAGGGTTACTGGATACTTCTGCGTATGTTTCGGTTAGCACGTTTCTCATGCTCGTATGATTCATATGTCATCTACAGACTCCGTGGAAGTGGGAAGATCTGGTCAAAGTCAAACTAAAGATGGAAACGCTGAGTGGTGGATGAAGCAGCACTTCACCACGCAGGCGTACAGCTTTACAGACAGAGAGGCTGACCGACGGGCTGATGGTGTACATAAGGGGGTCCCATTAACACATAGTGTTAGAGTCGGTCCTGTACGGACCTGTACAGACATGTATAGAGAGAGGCTGCGTGTGCGTGCGTGTGTCTGTCTGTATGTATGTCTGCGTGTCTCAGGCCAATCCCCAGGCAGTGAGTCCTGGCCCAACCTTGCGTGTGTGTGATATTTTAATTTTTATTTTCTCAGCGAGTCATGAGGAATATCGAATTGTGAAATGTTGACAATAAATAGTTCCTTGAACCTCAGCGCTTCGCAGTGTGTCGTGCTTTGTGTCTGCTCCCTCCCTCACGTCCCTTTGGCTGCCAACCTGTCTTGTCCTTGACCTTGGCCAGCAAGCGCACCTGTTTGATATGGTGCCAGTAATTAAGTGGCCTGTATCTAGGATTAAAATCACAATTGTTAAGTCAGTGAATAAAGACCTCCTCACCCACAATGTGTGGTTTGATCAGCACCACTCCATAAAAAGCTCTCCCCCATCAATTAGCTGTTACCTCCCTCTGTATATGCCTTCATTTTCTTCGTCGAGCCCATCCTGTCCATGGCTAACTACCTCTTTTCCCAGTGATAATGCTAGCAATTTAGTCCTCTTGCTCCCAATTGGATGGTGCCGGGGGCTACATGGAAGGAAGCTGAGTTTCTGTCCTCGCTGCCTTCGTATGTGGTGCTGGGAGGCGGTAATTCCAGCCAGCGTGATTCACTCGCTGCTTCACAGCTTCTCTTTGGAGCAGATGGGTGCCATGAACTCCTCGCGTGTTTTGCGTCTTGCTCGTGTGGGTTCCCACCTCGGCGCGAAAATAAATGCCAGGCACAACGTGAGTCTTAAAACACAGACTGGATTTTATTGTCTCCTTGGCCATCATACCGAGCCTTCCCAGCATCCACAGCACGCCATATGACACAGGTTGCACCGGATACCACGGCAACACTTACACTCGGATTGATTAACTGGTTATAATTGTCAAAACCCTTTAGCTGTAGATTACTCTCTGGTGATTGTGGGTACATCTCATGCTGCTCCAGAGTGTCCCACGGTACGGCACGGGGGGCCGCTACTGAATAATGAATTACTAGTGGTAAACGACGTCTCTTTCTGAGGGGTCGGCGGTTTCACCCTGCACGATTGGGAGTCAGCAGAATTTTTTGTAGATTCAACGAGCTACACTGGTATACACAACAGCATATCCTAACAGTGAAGCTACAAGGTGGCGCACGACAGAACCAGGGGAAAGTGGGTGGGAGAGAGGCTACACACATGGGTCTCATGGGGAGTATAAAGGGCTAGATATCTGAAATTACATTTCACGGCTGAAAAAGTCACACCTTGAACGTCTTGTGTCCAGTAGAAATAGGATCAACAGTTGCGTTCAAAGGTTCACCACGGGAATCCTAGAGGAGAAGAGGAGGAAATGAAATTGCACCGTTTGATTTAATACCTGGAAATGCCACGCAGTTATTACAGAGGTCCAAGAACTTTCTCCGTGGGTGATAGAGAGCTGTTCTCTCTGATCTGCGAGTGCGATGTTTCTGCTCTTCAAGGCGAACCGGAACGTGCTGCCTTACAAGTCACGGAGCCTGAGGTGCCGCTGGGAAAAGCGCGGCACTCACTGGCTGTCAGTCTCTCACCTCTCCCTGTCGCCAAAGGATGGGATGCTGTGCAGTGTCTGCCTGCTGTCCTCGGGAGTGAGGGATCGCGGGAGGGCCAGCGAAAGCGGGGGCGCCACCCCCCGGGACAGTGGGGGAGGGGTCTGCGAGCAGCTGCGGTCATAGCTGGGGATAAGACAGAAAAGCGTACCATGTAACTCTGCCAGGAAGTGTACGGTACACCAATACGGAGAACCTGTGAAATAACACTCCCATAAGCCATGCATCACTTAGGAAAGTACTTTTCCAGAAAGGCACCATATCATGAGCTCAAATATACGGCCTTTCATAGAGTATCATGGCAATCTACAGTTAATTCTAACATTTAGAATAACATGTATAAACGTTTAAACACTAGTAAAATGTGCAAAAGCTTCATGCCATGCTTGTAAATGACCCGTGAAATGCTGTTCAGCCAAACAATCAAGGGCAGGTGATGTGGCGCAGAAGGCCGGCGCTAGGTGCACTGCGCCTGCAATGAAGCTACCCAGAGTGTAGGCCGTATTTTCAGTGCTGATACAACGAGAGAGGGTAATCACATAAACATTGACAGACTGGCAAGCTGCTTAATACAGAGGGTCTGTGCAGCGACAGACAAATGGTGTTTGCTTAGGCACAGCCAAAGCCTGGGCCATAACACTCTCTGCATCTGAGTAAAGTCTGACACAGTGTCGATGCAGAGACTGTGGCTCCTAGCTGGTAGGATGTCGAGTTCTTACCAGAGTTTTGCAGTTATGATGACTGCAGTCAGAATTAAGAGCGAGGAGATGGTCACAGTGACGTAAAACTGTGGATCAACTGCAAGAGAGTAACAGAAACAAACAAAAATGACTCAAAAGCCATAAAGTATCCGGGGTACTTTCCGGGGGAAGGTCTCACTGGGGCCACCCAGCCTGCTGACCTACCTTCCTCTACCCCACTGCCCAGCTCCCCCTGTCCCTCCTCCTGCCCCACATCCTCCCTCTCGCCCTGTAGGAGCTGCTGCGTTTGTGTGGTCGGTGGGCTCTGATGCAGCTCCCAAGCCTCCGTCGCCGGCCGGTGGCCGCTTGTCTCCTGGGCTGAGGGGTAATGTGGTGTCTCGTCCTCAAAGGTGTGGGTCGGTCCCCAGACGACCGCCCAGAGTGGCGTGGGTGTGGCTTGGCTGGTGATGGACAGATGAGGCGAGAACGGGCCTATCTGCATCTCCTCCATCTGCTCCGCGTCGCCTTCTCTCTTTTCCTCCTTTCTCTCACCCCCTTCGCACGACACATGGCGTGTCGACGCGACCAGGAGGCAGCAGAGGGCGGCCAGACGTGTAACAGGAGAGCTGGAGCTGAGATGGAGGAATAGAAGGGTTAATAATTTGAAGTGCACACACACACATACATACACACACACATGCCACCCAGAACCGACGCCACACTAAGTCCAACAGCTCCTTCAACTTGCCAGTCTTTCGAGTCTCTCTCACGCCGTCTTACCATCTCTCCATTGCTTCGGCTGCTTACAGAACCGCTGCTTCACTAATCATCTTCCTTAAACGAGACAGAGGGAGGGTGCCAGGGCTTTCTGGACGATGACAGATTTCAAAAACATAAACAGAGTCTTCGCTGTAGTAAAGAAATTTGCGCGCAAGAGCTCGAAGCACGGCACAGGACGAACTCACTTGGAAATTACAGCGAAGTGAACGCACATGCACCCGTGATCACATCTGGAAATTAAACGATTACCGTGGGAAACACGCACCAGGCGTCAGGCAAGCTTATGTCTTTTTAGATTTCCTCACACGTGAAGAGGGGCGTATACCCCCCCACACACACAAACACACACACACACACACACACACACAGAATGAGATCAGGGAACATGCCTACCTCTCAGTGCAAAAGGAGGGAGTGAGGGAAAGAGGCAGAGAGAGAGGGAAAAAGCATTGGTTGCCTTAGCGACAGAGACATGTAGAGACCAAGGGAGAGAGAGTGAGGGAGACAGTGTGGGTGAGATTTAAATGCTAATTATGCTTTTTAACAGGTTCAATTAGATGGACAGAGAAGGAAGGAAAGAACGGAATGGATTCGAAGACAGAAATAGCGAGAAGCTAAGAAGAGCTTATTAATATTCTAATTTGGGGGAGGGGTGAAGGACAATTAAATTATTTTTAGCAGAACAGAAGAGTGGGTGAGATGATCAATATACATTAATTTACCTCGCTGAAAGGCTGAACTGCACGGAGGTGAAAGATGAATGAACAGATATTTATAGACAGGCATGATACGAATAATAAACAGCCAAGGCAGAAGGTCAAAATTTGGCAGATTTATTTCAGACTTGCAAGAACAACATTTGCATATGCAAAAACGAGTAATTTGGTCTCTCTGCGCCTCTCCCCTCCCTCGATCTGTCACACTGGTTTCTCTCTCCATCTTTGCGCCACTCAGATGCACTGTATTTTCAGCCGGGCAGCACCATGATCGATCGTCCTGTCACTGAAGAACACAGCGGACCCATGAAGAGCTGGGCTCCTGGCTGGTTGCAGGTGCATCGTGGGAAATGTAGTCTACCTCGCTTTCACCTGCAAGGAAGAGGTGTGTCACTCATTTTACTGCACGGGTAATTAGTCACGTCTGTAGTGTGGGAGGCAGAGCATGAGTCTGTCTTACCATCACTGTCTTCCTCTGTGCCTGTATCAGTCTCCTCCAGAGAGGCTTCCAGCTGTGAGTTTCGCTTTGCAGTGACGTCACCTCTGTTAAATTGACAAAACACGGAGCTCACTTCAGACAGCATTGTTAAAGTGAGTATCCATGGGAAATACCAAATGTTAACAGTTAATCACACTAAATTACTTTGTATTATGAAATGCCTGAAAGCTTTAGCAACATCCAGTATGTATTAAAGAATGATTATACTTACAAACTTAGATATCTAAATTATATCCTCAGTGCAAAACAAAATATTAAAAATTACTAAAATAAAAATTAACTGTTTTCTCAATGTCATACAAGTTTCTCCTGCAATTAAAAGACATGCAGTTAGGCTAATTCTGTGCGTGTGTGTGTGCATAGTTATTACATTGTGGGGACCAGATTTCCCCAAAAAAATGTTTCATAAAAACATGTTTTTACCTTATGGGAACCTCAATTTTATTAAAATGTGTTAATGCAATCAAACAACAAAGATGCCAAAAGTCTTGTATTTTGTTTGGTTACTTGTGGTTAAGGATAGAGCTGCGTAGGGCTTAGTGTCAGAGTTAAGTTTAGGGTTATGCCCATAGAAATGAGAGTCCCCATAAAGATATGAACACATGGACTGTGCCCATGCACATGTGTGTGTATGTGCACCCTGTAACTGTCATTGTGCCCCATGTTGCCTGGGATGGGATCCAGCACCCCTCCCCACTATGATCCTGAGCAGAGTAAGCAGGTTTAAGATGGATGGATGGGTGGATGGATGGATGGATGGATGGATAGCAAATAGTTGTGTTTTGCGGGGAGATACGTCACCTCTGCTTGCCTTTGGCTGGAAGCTGCTCCCAGACTGTCAGGGCACGCCCCCCCGTAACCCAGCGGTGACACCCGCTTGCAGTTAACCACCCTGTGAAGCACAGGATTCTAGGATAGTCCGGACACGTCAGTGACACCAGGTACTTGCACAGAGGAAGGGAAAATACTGAAAGAAATAAGCAGTATGTTACTGCATATATTCAACAGAGCACATGAGGCTTATAATCACTAAAACTGTTACAGTTAATGGATAGTGATTAAATTGTAGTCGATTATCATCACACTAACAGTTGAGGGTACTCTCTCCAGTGGCAAGATCAAAGCAGGAGCCAATCAGGACTCCCCCTGTCTGACTGACACAGTCCGTCACTCCAGCGACGCTGCTGTGATTTGCCACTTTGGACACGGAACCTGTGGGGACAAACAGCAAAGGGACAATATCAAGGGACAGTTAGGGGAGTTCATGCGTTTCCTTGCCCCAGACCTGCTTATAGCATGTAATAGGAGATGGTTCTGCCTACACTGACCTACCTGTATCCTCTTCCTCTAACCACTCTGCCAGCTGGTCTAAAAAGCAGCCGAAAAGTGTGCTGCCACCATTCTGTGCGAATCCAAAGCCTCCTGAGATTCTCCGTCGTTACATATGGCTCCTCCCCAACCTCTCCCTCAGACTCCCTTCTCATCAAGCTGTCATGATCCCGCCTCCCAGGGCTGCACCCGGTCTGCATCCCTCCCAGTCCTCCTCACCTCCTTCCTCTCTGTATCAATCTGCCCGACACAGAACCAGGCTGATCCTCACCCCCACCCCCCCCCACATCCTTTATGTGCCGCTGAACACCTCAGCGCAGCACACTCAGTCAGGGGCCACGGCGCCCCCACTCCCCTGACGCTTGCTGAAAGCCGCCCCCACCCATGCCGGCTGAGCTGAGCACAGCCATGAGAGCTGCAAAGCTCCTTTGACAGGGACAGAAAACTCACTTAGTCACCGTTCCTGGGATCCCAGCAATGTGGCTTAACACTTGCTCACCACTCCCTGAACAAGACATTACTAACATTCTCTCAGTCTTTTTAGATTTCTTTGTGCAGTTCTTAAGAACAGGGCTGTAGGTATGTGGCGACATACTCATCTGGAGGATCGGGTCTTATTTCATCGATGTTTTAAGGCTTTGGATTCAGTGGAAAACTAAAAATCGGCAGAATTATTCTGCTGACACTTAGCAGGGGCGGTATGTTACCAGTTATTAAAACAGCACCACCCCCAACCTGTCCTCCAGTTTAGAATCTTCAAGCTGGCTCTCCCGTCGGCAAGGAACACGCGGTCTCCACGGGCACTCAGGGCCAGCTGACTGACCGTGGCCCCATTCTGCCGACCGCAGCCAGTCACGGCGGAGCTCCACTGATGCAGCATCCGCAACGGGGCGACCCTGGACCACTGTGCTTCCCACACGGACACGCCCCCTTCGGCCGAGCCACTGAAGAGCAGAGGACCGTGGGACTGTGGAGGAATTCAGATTATGGCCGTGATTCTCGACGCCACTAGGGCAGCCTCAATTCTAAAATCTGAAGGGCTACGAGTTCGCCGGCAGGCGGACACCTGCCTGCAGCGAGGTCACGCTGTCCTCGTGCGCCTTGATCGACTGACAATTTTCCATGGTGTCCCAGCTCCAAACTTCCACCTTGCCACCATCTAGAGATCGAGAGATTTCACAGCACTAGCACAGAGTGAGAGCGAGCATACCAGAAAGGGAAGCTTATGCACTCACACGTCCCCCCTCCCCCCCACACACCCACCTGATCCTGTGACAATGAGTCCTTCTCCGTCGGGGACAAAACACAGAGCAGAAATGGCATTGAATGTGTAGATGGACTTGACACAGCAGCCTAAAAATAGAGATCAGGACTTCTAATGATTGTCTGCTCACCAAACTGACATGATACTGGCATGACCCAAATGGAACACATTTTGCTGGAGGCCATGGGCAGAGAACCTACCAGAACTGAGGGCCCAGATTTTGATGGTGCAGTCCACAGAACCACTGAGCACAAACTGCTCTCTCACATTTTGGTAAAAAGTTTTTGGTGGGGGGGGGGGGCAGGAGG
>JABFEA020000138.1:20725933-20744750 GCA_019775915.2 Cyphomyrus plagiostoma | reverse complement strand
GCGTGGCACACGGAAGGAGCGGACAATCGGGGCAGGACAGGGGTAATGTTGGGATAAGATCTTTATCGTTTTGGAAGTAATTAGGGAAAAAATGCTCTTGTTTTAACCTGTTCATTTTGTGTTTAAATGCTAAAAAAAAAAAAAACATATTTAGGTGTAATTTTGGGGGACCGGGTACCAATTCATTGGTTTTCCATTATTTCTTATGGGGAAAAATTCGATCCAGAGTCCGGAACGGATTAAGTTCGAGAACCGAGGTACCACTGTAATTGGTACAATGCATTCTTGTTTAAATATGTAAAAATGTTCAAGACAGTTTGTGTTTTAGCATTTTTTTTGCAAACTTTGAATTAATTCCACTGTAATGGAAATATGATGAATAAGTGTGAGCTTCCCAATCCTGATACATGTTCACATCTTCCAATTATCTTCAAATGAACAAAAAAATCCTTTCAGGATATTTTAGTCCATCCATCTTTCTGTCCATAAAAGTTTCAAACCATTTATACAGTTGATTAGGTGCATAACTACTTAGTTTAAAAGTATGTAGTACTTGGATATAATGAGAGGCTGTGTAGTAGGAACAGGGTTTGGAACTCCTATCAGTGTTTATCCATGTGCCAGTCACATGACCCTGCTTCTCTTTCACCTTCCAGCTGGGCTGGTAATCACCACTCCTCCAGGTACGCTGGTCTCCCCTCCATCCTCATCGCAGTCCTTTGTCTCCGGACATCCTACGACAACCATGATAGTGTCAACGCTACATGCCCCGAGTACAGGTAAGCTGCCCCACTGTACCGCAGTAAGCACCCAAACTACCTCGCAAGCTGCCTGATGGGCTTTTTTGTGTGAAGATGATAATGGCACTCAGTCTGTTTTTAATCCCCTGATGGATTTCATAACAAGCAATTTAACAGGAAGCTTTTTTTAAAGGCAAACTTTGAAGATGATTCTTAGTGCTGTTCCTTCATTTATTATTTGCTCTTATCCAAAGGCATGACAAAATTGTTTCCCTTGCTACAAAAATGCAATAATTCTATTTTTTAAACATAATAACTGCACTCAATTAGCGTTAGAGAACCAGCCATATGTTTAATTTTTATAACGTAGGAAAATATTTAATAGCATTGTAGGAAAATATTCAGTATTTTTTTCTGTGTTTTTATTCTAATGATATAATTTTACTTGACTGCAAAGTTTGGTTCCTCCTTGCTTCAAGAAATGGCTCTTCTGTGGAAGGTCTGTGCATTGCAGCTGCAAATGCATCACTGCAGCTATGCAGTCAGTTGAGTAATGGTGAAACCGGCACTGTACTGATGCTCTTGCTGGGCTGAACGTGTGTGCTAATAGCAAAATCAAACTAAACCGTTGTTAGTACCAATGATAACCTTACATTAATCAGCACAGAGTGCACCAACAAATGATCCAATAGCAATTGTGTTCAGTTTTTCAGTTTGTTGTTGACTAGATCCTGTGTACCAAGATCTTTTTCTGCAGTCTGCTCACTTCAGAACTTACTTGAAGTGTCATCCAAGACTGTGTCTCAGTTAGGAAAGTTCCTCAAGAACTGACAGTTGTTGTTGTTATAATTTCTAAAATGAGTTCAGTGGGAGTTGAATTAATTCCATGAGGTGTGTGTTTATTGAATGTCAGCGGATACCCACAGGAAGACAGGCGGGTGTTGTGATGCATCGTTGCACTGATTTAACACTAACTCACTTCACCCAGTCACCCGCAATGCAAATAGGTTAATTAGGTAGTTTTTAAAATTGTATCCCTATAGGCACAGGAGGTATAATGTAATGCATTGAGACACGGTAAATGCAAACTGCAACAGGATAATTTTAAACCAGACAGCTATTAACCATTAATCAACACAGTAATATGCATACATGCACAGTACATTTTAACCAGGGCTGCACCCCTGGCTCGTGCCCTGTGCCTCAGCCCTCCTTGACCCTACCGTCCTAGTATTAGCCTGGGCGGTATCCTCGCAGTATGAGCACTGTTAGGGTCTCTGAAAGGGATGAGCATGTTATACTGTGCCAACAGGAGCTCTCTTGCCCCATGTATGACAGCATCATCATACAGCCTGGATTACTGATATCCAGATTTGCTTCGCTCAGTTATCATGACTTCCCATTCCTGCTTTCCCACCAGATAAGAAAGATGACATCAGCATTTCCCCAGCTGTCGTCATGCCGACTCCCTCTAAGCGGGGCCGGAAGAAGAAGTCTGAGCTGCCTCGTGCAGGCCCCACCCCAGGCGGCCACCCCCTCTCCGCAGGAAGTGACGCTCTCATCTTGGCACACCTAGCAGCAGGGGGGCAGGTAAATGAGCTGTATTTGCTGTGTACGAGCAGTGTCATTTGCTAGGGATTGAGCTCCATTGATGAAACTGTGTCAGGTGACTGGGTTGGGCCAGTCAAGGCGCAGATACAAAGGCTACATTTACCTGCCATTCACAACAGTTGTGCTCAGTTATTGGGTAATTTGCTACTTTCACAGGGCAGATGCTTTTGCCCAAAGCAGTGCACCAGTGAAGAAAGCTTGGGGTCAGATCGCAGGGTCAACCAGCATACAGCAGCCCTGGAGAAGCTGGGCTTAAGGGCTTTGCTCAAGGGCCCAACAGTGATATGTTTACTCTGCTGACTATAGGATTCAGACCCTCAAACTGCTGGATATGAGCATGTCCATTCATGGTAGTCTCTGAGGTTGTGGGTTCGATTCCTGTCCCAGGTCTGTGGAGTTTGCAGGTTCTGCCTCATTTCGTGTTAGATTCCTCCTACGGTCCAAAGATGATTTGAATGAATATCTCTAAATTGACCTTAGTGTTCAGGCCAGGATGGACTGGCATCCTGTTCTGCTGACCTGCTCCAAACTTCCTGCAGTGGACCGATAATTCAACATTAAAATGAATGAGGAGAAGTCCCCCCCTTTTTGACTGGGCATGTGTTTTTGCAGCACCACACCGCTGACCCATATGACCTTTCGAATGATGAGGACGACCATGGCAGCAAAGACAGCAGCAAGTCTTACAGGTAGGAGGGCAGAAGGATCAGATAGTGTCATGTCCTTGCGTAGCGTCTCCCTAGAGTGGGGGGGGCAGCAGCCTGCAGATTGCTAGCGGAGCTGGTACTAGTGCAGCGCCCTGCACGCGTAGAGCTCGCACCCCTGTCGTTAAGGTGCATGGCCTCAGAGCACAGCAGCGTCGCAGTGCATGCGTTGGGAGCGAGCACGCGTCGCAGCCACAGGCAGGCCCCCACACACGTTAGCGACCGAGCGCTGGAGCATGCACGCTGTCCTCGTCTCACCGCCACATGCGCTTGCCACACATGCTGGACAACACGCCTGCACTGTCCCACCCCCTAGCCCCATCACTGTCACCATAGTGAACTGTCTCTCCCCCACCCTTCACTGCATCTCCTGCAAATACCAAGCGCTCTGGCTTTCTCCCTCCTCTCCATCCCTGTCTCTCTCCTTTCTGTTCTGTCGCCCCTCCCTGCTCCACTGTGTTATGTTCCAACCTGCTTTTGGGTTTGTTGTTTTGCTTCTGTTATGTTGCCCGTCTGCCATCCCGCTTCTCCTGTCCATCCTCTGCTGCCTTCCTCCTCTTGCACTTCGGCTGTCCCCCCTTTCTTTCTCCACACCCCCAACCCCCCGTCTCTGCCTTCCTGTCTCTGTGTCTCCGCCTTTAGGTGCCGGATGTGTGCAGTGACCTTCTTCAGTAAGTCAGACATGCAGATCCACGCCAAGTCGCACACAGAGGCCAAACCGCACAAATGCCCGCACTGCTCCAAGTCCTTCGCCAACTCCAGCTACCTGGCACAGCACATCCGCATCCACAGCGGGGCCAAGCCCTACACCTGCTCCTTCTGCCAGAAATCGTTCAGGCAGCTCAGTCACTTACAGCAGCACACACGGTACTGCAGCTCCCCCGGGCACGCTGCCTGCTGGGGTGTGGGTGTGGCCTGGCCTGTGTGTGCAGAGGCGTGCCCCCTGTGGATGGACTGGTGTGGGGGGAGGGGCTCTGTGTGTGGGGCTTCCGTCACACGGATTGGTTCAGGGGTGGCGTAGGGCTGGGCGATATCATATCGATATTGCATCACGCATGTGCAATAATCCGCAGGGCTTCAGATGACAGACGCAACATTTAGCCAAGCACCAGCTTTTCAGTGCTATACAGACAATTATGCCCACAATTTAAGCAGTTTAGTAGTATGGCTGAAATATTAATGAGGCTTCGTATGATGTCCAGAAGTCATTATTAGTATAAATACGGCGTATCCTTATGTTTAATAATGTCAGACTTTGAACTGCAAAAAGTACCACCACACCTCCGACGTCTTTTTACCTTGTTTATCCACAAGATCTTTTAAAAGATGTCGTAGCTGCTCAGTATTGCACTGAGGAATACCAAACCGTAGTATTCCGAAACAGTATTATGTGGTGTGCTCCGCTAATAGAATTTAAGAAACATAAAGTTTATACAGATTACTAATCTCAAAACGCATCTCATTAATATTTAAGGCATACTGCTAATCTTCTTACCAAATTATGGGCATAAATAAATGTCCTTATAGCACTGAAAAGCTGGTGTCCGGCCAAATGCTTCGTCTGTCATCTGAAGCCCTGGTGATTATTGCGCATGCGTGATATAATAACGATATGATATCGCCCAGCCCTAGGGTGGCATATGCGTTTGGTCATGTGACCGGTGTGGGGGAGCCTGGCCACGTGAAGCTTTAGCAGCCTAGAGGGAGCCTGTCATCCTGGCTAAACGGCCTACAAAGTGCCATCTATAAGAGGTGGAAATAAGTCTGTGGGGAGCAGCCCTTTGGGTCGTGCTGGGGTAGGGGGGTCTCGTCTGGGCGCTCAGTGCATGACCACTCTCATGCTTGTTCATCTCCGCAGCCTCTCTGTGGCCCTCTGTCCATATGTCTGCTGCCTGCCGTTGTGTTCTCACTCCCATTCATGTCCACTGCTCTCCTTCCCTCAGACATTAACATGATGATACACAGCAGTGGACACACAGGCTGGGGGGGGTTGGGGGTCCGACTGAGCGGCACTGCCAGCATCTCGTTTCCTGCTTCCTTGCTGCTTTAGCCCACCCCCCATCTGCCACTTCCCCTCATTCCCCACATTCCCGACCTCCCTCTACTCTCCTGTGCTTCTCAGTCACCCTGGTCCCCTCCAAACAACCAGCGATAGAACTTCTCGCCATTTATCATTCTGCTAAGTAATAAACATGTGGTTTTTTTTTTCCCCACCTGTTGTTTAATTTTGACATTTTGTATTAACATTCTCTCTTTCCTGCCCCGTTTGTGTGCATTTCAGTGTTTTATACTTCTCAGAGAATGAGCAGCTGCCTGTAGGTAACTTTGCATGTAGCCTTGTGCTGCATTGGCTAGTGTCTCAGGCCCCACTGGGAGGCTGAGGATGATCGAACTGGCTGTGTGTTGGTGTCCCATGTTGTAGGGACCTTCTGCCGCCTGCCCACCCCCCTCCAGATGTTGGCTGGTTTGATCCGACTCGAGCAAGTGACCCTTATCCCTCAGCCCTTACCTTGTGTATTTCTCCCTCCTGGTCAGAAACCACACAGAGGCCAAACCGCACAAATGCCCGCACTGCTCCAAGTCCTTCGCCAACTCCAGCTACCTGGCGCAGCACATCCGCATACACACAGGGGTGAAGCCCTACACCTGCTCCTTCTGCCAGAAATCGTTCAGGCAGCTCAGTCACCTGCAGCAACACAACAGGTGAAGCCAGTTCTGGGAACACCTGGGGAGGTGGGCGTTTCCCTGGGTATATATGGGGGTAGGGGGGGTGGAACGGGTACAGCCAATCACGTCTGTCTCTTTGCAGGATCCACACTGGAGACAGGCCTTATAAATGTGTGCACCCGGGATGCGACAAAGCCTTCACACAGCTGTCCAACCTGCAGGTAACACGCCGACTCAGAGTAGAGCCGGGGCACCCGGCCGTGACGCTCGTCACAGAGACAGTTATGCAGTGTCTCCCTGGGCTCCGCCTCACCCTCCTCTTCCCTTCGCCTGCCCAGTCCCACCGGCGGCAGCACAACAAGGACAAGCCGTTTAAGTGCCATAACTGCAACCGGGGCTACACGGATTCAGCCAGCTTGGAGGTGCACCTGTCCACCCACACAGTCAAGCACGCCAAGCTCTTCTCCTGTGGCCTGTGCAACCGCACGTACACTTCGGTACGCTCCCGTGGCAACGGCACCAGGCCCCTCTCCCAGCTAACGCTAACTCCTCCATCCATCCATCCAATCACCACTTAGTCAGTACAGGCAACGCCCTGAATGGGATGTCCCAGTAAATCAGAATGTGTACCTCGATCTGTATTTTTATGCCTCTGCAGACAGATTCTGTGCTATTTCTGGAAATTGCTTGTGAATTGTTTGATTGTGCCATGCAGGGTAAGAGGTTACAGACAGATGGAGGGATGGATGTTCACAGTGTTTATCTCACCACTTCTGCTGCATCTGCTTGCCTGACCAGTAAGCTTCACTCCTCCCCCCTGCAGGAGACGTACCTAATGAAACACATGAGGAAGCACAACCCTGACCCCCTGAGCGCGGCTGCTGTTGTCTCTGCTCAGCAGTCGCAGCAGCAGCCCCAAGGCGGTGGGGGTGGGGGGCAGGGCCGGGGGGAACGAGGACAGAGTGGAGCGGCAGTAGCGGGATCCAACACTGGGGCTGGGGGTGGCCAGGCTCAGAACCAAGGCAACCACAACACCCCCAGCAGTTACCCACAGGCAGATGCCGTGTCCTGCCCCTTTGACCTCCACCAGTACAAGACAGTGTCAGCTGGGGACATCCAGTACAAGCCAGTGAGCGTGGCTGAACTTACGGCCCACAAGGACCTCTGCCTGACTGTCTCAACCTCAACCATCCAGGTGGAACACCTCAACTCATAGAGCTGGTGGCGGGGAATGGCGTGGAGGGATGCGCAAACTGTACAGAGTGCGCCACGGTGAGCGTGGAGTTTCTGGGAATAAAAATTGACGAAGAGGATGACGAGACGGGTGCGTCTTGGCGGTTGGGACATACCACCCCCCCCACACACACACGCACACGCACACACCTTGCAGTGAAAGGAGAATCATGGGAGGAATGACAGTGATGGAGGAGTATAGATGTGGAAGGATGAGCACCATCAAGCAAAAGGCTGTGAGAGAGAGGGACCTACATTTTTTTTTTTTAATCAGTTTTTCATTTTTTTTTTTATTGTTCATAGTTTAATTTTAATATTTTTCCTTGTCATATTGGGATAGTTTGGAAGTGGAAGGAAGTATGAGTGAGCCAAGTGAGTGACAGAAGAGAATGGATGATGAACAAGGAATAAATGAAGATGAGAGATTTGTAAAGTTTTTTTTTTTTTTTTGGATATTTTATATCTTCCCACTCTTCCCTGGAAAACCTACATCGGCAAAAGCGGCTATAAAAACTATGGAATATCAATAGTATTCATAACAGTTGCCAAGCACTCTGTGAAAGTCTGTTTTTATACTTTCATACAGATAGCTGTAGCTTATTGTTTCTATAATTATTCTCGATAAAGTTAGTCTGAACTGTTAATGTAAAATGTAAAATAAGCTGGCAAAAAATGATAAAAGGGAAGGTTATCTATGCTTCTAGGAAATAAATATATTAGAAAGAAATTATATATATATATATATATATATATATAATAAATCAGGGTTTCCCTTGTGGGAGGGGTAGTTGGTTGAGTTATTTTAAACCGGTAACAAAATGTGAACTGCACATTCCACCAACAGGACCCTTCAGTTTCACCTTGTTTCTTTAAATGTTGCACTGTTTACTATCCCAGATTTGCCCATATGGTGCAGATCGCCGTGCTGACGGAGCTCTGTGGGGAAATCCTGTATATCAGTGTGTTAAAAAGATTCACACGTTAAAAAAAATCCTAATACATGTATCCTGCCATCAGCCAGTTACAGAGTCCACATTTAGCCCATGGTTATGTTTGAGAATGGTTTCGATTGGCTGGTGCTTGTTATGTGTAATCCTTGTAGTATTTCATTATGCTTCGAAAATAACATGGTTTTCAAAATTATTATTCTTACTATTATTATTGCTCACTATGTCTGCTGAAATGAACTACAGCTATAATGATGTCGATGCAGCTATAATGATGTCGATGCTCCATACTGTGTAGCCTGATGCATCTGAATTGACTGTTTCCCCTTACAAACCAATAAAAGACAGATGGATTCCGACTTTGGTTTGTTTTTGTTTTTTTTGCTTTTTTTCCCCTGTCTTTTGTTTCAGTTTTTGGGAGGTCGTCTGTAGTCTGAAACCTGTATAATTATATGACCTTTAAAACACCATTTGTTTCTTTCAAAAAAAAAAAAAATGAAAGTTTGAACTCCCCTGTGGCCACAATGATTTCAAGGACACTGTCTGGCAGAGCGGCGGCGATGTCTGAAGGCTCCACAGGGGCTCCTTGCGTGTATGACAGTTATAGTCACTGCAGCTTTTACGGCATCATTTGTAAGCAAGTCCCTGTCGCATCATGTACATTGATTTTTATGTTATGTGTGTGGCCTCGTAGCTCAGAAAGTATTTTGATCTGAATGTTTCATTCGGAGAAACCGTTAAATATTCTTTACATGGGTAATTTAAATGTTTATCCTTATAGGGAGCAGGACCACCCATACTGGAGGAGAATGGGGAAGACATCCAGGGTCCTTGACACAATTGACTAGGGAAAGGGTTTTGATTCCGTTCCTATGGAGGGAATAGAAATATGAACTGTCTGGGGGTCACTGAGTTCTGGGTTGAGAAACACAGGTCTGAATTACCCATAGTGCATGGTTGTACATGGGGGTACTTGTCATAGTATGGAGTAGCATCCCTTTCAGGGTTAACCCCAGACTTGTACTCTACACTAATTGGGATACACCAACTGGCAGTTCTGTCCACTTGCTAACAGTACTGAGATTCACACTGTCTTCTGAGATAAGACCAGCAACATGTTGTCATTTACAGATTTGATTAATCTGACAGTTGTTCAGAGAGGCAAATATAGATAGGAGTAGAATGTACAGCCTCATGGTCCTCCAGTGTTAAAAGACTCTAGTATCAAACGTGCGCTCATTCACCAGTATCGAGTGGACTAAAACATAAAAAAAGAATTGCTTTTAATGCAGAGCTCGTTTCTTGTTACATACGGCACGGTATAATACACGACCAGACTGTCAAGCAAACCAGCACCATAACTGCGTTCCCGAGCTCCGCTAGCAGTTCAAATACAAGTCTATCACGCTGCAGATTGTACCATTTCCTAAACGGAGGGTTATTACTTTGTGGATGTTAAATTCACTGGCTCAAATTTACACTATAATTTTCAGTATAATAATATGCAGATAATAAAATATAAAAATATGTAACTGAAATGCTGTGAGATTGGTAAATATATCTTATACTTAGTAAAAAGGTGAAACGCTACACTCGATGGTATGATCTGACACTGCGTCTGTGAAGCGTGAGGTAGTCGAGAAACTTCACGAATTCGGTTAGATAGATGTTAAAAAAAACAGATAAAAACTTCCCGATGTAACTCATAACTGATAGCAGTATCATGCCAAGGAAGAAGCCGTTTAGCAATAAACAGAAGAAGAAGCAACTTCAAGTGAAGCGGGAGAGAAGAAGAGGTAGCTGTTTAACACTTACTTTCTCCGCGTAGGACAAATGAAACTTCGTGCCTCCACTGATACGAGCGCGTTTTGCCTACAGCGTTTGGGAACCTCATTTCATTTTACACCTTACTCCGACTCTCAATTATTGTTAATGGTCGTTGGTCGGTAGTTAAGGTTGGCAGCTATAATTTTTGAATTAAAATTGAAATGTCCGGAGTAAGTTTTGGGTGGCTGACTAACAGTCAGGAGAGCATGTTTTGAGCTGCTACGGGCCATTTAGCTTCAAAGCTACATGTGTCGCATGTTTAAAATGCGGTATTGTATTATTGTTGAATACAAACTGCGGCTGTTTACCTGGTTATGTAGTTAAGTACGTTGTTTTGACACTAGGATGACGCTACAGTTAACCATGTCGTTTTGGTTAGCTAGTGATAATATTCCGCCTATTTTGACCACCCGTAAATGGAAAATGGATATTTCCCTGAGTAATGTGGAAGAGTTTATTATATATACCTTAGTTTAAATCGAGTAACATGATTCTTGTCTTTTGACAGCAGTAAAGTCAGATGCTAACAGGCTAGCATAGCAAATATCGACTTATTGCTGAATATGACTGTAGCAAGGAAGGAGCTAGATAACTGAGTTTCCGGGTGAATGTCAAACGAAAATATGAGATCAGTTTCTGAAATAGCAACTGTTTTTGAAATAGCATTTTATAGTGTTTACTAGCTAAGTTGTTACTATGCTAAGTCATTTGCTGCGGCATATAATTAGCTGCTAAAACTATTAGCAGTGTCGGCTTTACCTGGCAAAATATAAGCCCATATCTTATTAATGTTAAACTGCATAGTGAATTTAAGCACCACATAAAGCACGATTATCAACTTCTAAAGCCGTGTAGGACCGTATTGTTTTGATGTGTTCTGCGCGTGCTCGCTAGAAGCGCCAAAACATGAAGATGCACGTTTTAAATTTATATGGGCATAAATCTCCGAACTACTTGAGTTTGAAGCCGTCTATAATTATGAAATTTGTAAAAAAAAATGTTTTGTACCTTTCTCGATCTAGGGGATACTGGCTTCATTGGCAACAGTCGAAATGCAAGTTGTGAACGAGTTAAAGAGAGAGACGGACAATCGGACACGACAGATAGCGAGACTACGGACGTGAAGAGGATCAATCGGCAACCAGCCGAGAGAGAGGGGACCTATGACCTGAACAGGTGCGGGAAACTTAAAGCAGATGTAGGTGATTGCTATCCCGATTAAGAATTTACAACAAATAACTGACCTCATGGTAAATATTACACACTACATTTACACACATGTGTCATAATTATTTATGGCTTTCCTATTACAGTATTCAGTTTTTAAAAGTATTTCCCATTGGCTACCTGTGCTTTATATTAGATGGGTTGTGAAACTTAATGTAGTATTAAGCCAGCTACCCCATCTAATGTCAAATGTCAGTCTGGATAACACATGCTTCACATTTTTGTTCCTTTAAAAGGAAAACCTGTATATTTCAGGCTAGGGCTGGGCAGTTGATAAAATTTTAATTTCAGTTTTGATTTTGGCTTTCAATGAATATCAAAACGATATTCAAAATAAAATTATTATTGTGATGCATGTAGTTTTGCAATGATGCCCGTTTTATCTTGTGTTATAAATCCCCTATCTGGCCCCTTTTTGTTTATTTCTCAGTTGAATTTATATTTACAGGGTTTTTTTAAACGTTCAGTAAATGCATGTTATTTCCAAAGTCAATGAGTAATCATATTAAATAATTATTATTTTTGTCATAGTCAAGTAGCCATACTTCAGGCCTTTGCAGTAGAGTGTCTTTGAAACATTCGTTCCACATGTTTAGATTCCGCTTGCACTTTGAGAGGGAGAGCAAGGAGGAGATTGAGAGGCGGAAGGGAGTAGCCAGAGAGAGGATTCTTCGCCCGGTGGCAGAGAAGGACCTAGAGATGGATATCAATGACATCTATCCACCAGAGAAATGTGCGTGATGTTGGGGCACCTTGACTTACCTGCTGGGCGCCCTCTGCTGGACCTGAGCAACCTTAGCACATGCCATAGCAACCCTAACGCTCTCATGTTCTGGATTTATCAAAGGTCTGGATTTCCCGCGCAGACCTTCCTGGCATTATGGGATGGCTCGTGAAGAGCTCCTCAGGAAGGAAGAGAAGTCATTCCGGGAGTTCCTGACAGCGCTACATGCTCGCAATGAGCCAGGATCCCTTAGCCACTTTGAGCACAACCTAGAGGTCAGAGGGATATAGTGCAGTCTGGTCAGCCGTTTTAAGCTATCCTGTACGGGTTTCTGTACGTCTGGGGTAAGTCAGGTGACAAGGAACACAGCTTCCTTACATCGTTCTGTCTCTTTAACAGACATGGCGACAGCTGTGGAGAGTGTTGGAGATGTCAGATGTTGTCCTGCTCATTGTAGATATCAGATACCCAGTTGAGTATTGTATTATTGCTGTACCCATTGTCACTATCCTGTTAGTCTACAGAAATACGTTGTTATTATACTTGGGAGACACTGTGTTTTCTCTCTGATTTTCAGGTTCTCCACTTACCTCCAGCTCTGTACAATTATGTCACCAACGAGCTCCACAAGCAGGTGATCCTGGTTCTGAACAAAGTGGACCTTTGCCCCGCTCCTCTGGTCCTGGCCTGGAGACACTACCTGTCGTCCCGCTTCCCCAGTCTGCACTGTGTTTGTTTCACCTCTCAACCAGGGCAGGCTTATGACACAGGTGAGCTCAGAGAGTGGGGCTAACCTGTGTGCACGTAGCTCCTAGCAGCCATGGAGTAATGCTAGGACTGCAAAAAAAAAACCCAACATGCATATGCTTTATATAATTTATATTCATATTTGGTTTGATGCAAATAAAGAGTACTTCCCTTTACATATATATTTCATTACTTCTGATTTTAAGGGCAAAGGTCTGGATGTTTTTGCTGCTGTATTAACGGAGCTTTGTTCTTCTCATTCCTGTTGTGTTAAGTGTTAATAGTTCAATTACAGTGTCAAACTGGGGCTAAAAATGTCAGCTCTCATTCACTCGGCTGTGTGTTGTCTTGCTTTGCATGTGAAGTGCTTCAGAAGAGGAGGAGGAGGAAGAAGCTTGGCTGGAATCAAGCAGCAGGACCAGTACAGATCCTGCGAGCCTGTCAGGACATCGTCGCTGGGAGAGGTGAGGGCGTGTCCGAGTGCTGAGCTGAGGCACAGCTGTCCTAAGGCACGATTTATACTGACTGAACGGACTAACGCACTAAGCTGAGAGAGGGGTAATAACTGAAATATCAGCAGTCTTTAACGCTACGTAACAGAGTTTGGCTGGTAATTGACAGTTCATGGATCAGGGGATCTTAACTTGTTTGCTGCTATGGACCCCTTTGGCAGTGTAGCGAGGCTTGTGGACTCCTCCTCTGAGTGATCATGAAAATATCCTTCATCTCTGTTGGTGACAAAGTCACAGGTGGTGACAAGACTGGTGTGTTTTGTGGCCTACATTGATAATTGAAGGAAATGCTACATTTCAGCTAAAGGTTTATGAAAATAAAGATGTTCCTTTCATGATAGATCAGTGAAGTTCAGGAACGTAGGCTTCTGTTTGTGGTTCTGTGCATTGTATTTGATTTGCTGTGTCAAGGGCCCTGTGCTTCCTTGCAGTGGATCTAAGTAGCTGGGAGCAGAAAATACAGAGAGATGCTTCTACTAGCTGCCTGGAAGAGGATGTACCAGAAGACGTGCAAACTGTGTTGGTGGAGCACCAGAGCGATGTTGCCATGGAGATGCAGAGCTCTTCCCATGAGCTCTACAAAGATGGGGTGCTCACCCTTGGCTGTATTGGTATGAGTGTATCCATCCGTTGACGCTTTTAAACAGCAGCCTGAATGTATCCTGCTGCTTTGCTTGATTCTGCTCTGCTGACTGAATTTCTCTTCCTCTGTCCCTCTCGCTCCAGGATTCCCGAACGTGGGAAAGTCTTCTGTGTTGAATGGCCTTGTGGGAAGGAAGGTAGTGAGTGTATCACGCACGCCAGGCCACACAAAGTACTTCCAGACTTACTATCTGACCCCCACCGTCAAGCTGTGCGACTGTCCTGGCTTGGTTTTCCCCTCGCTCGTGACCAAGCAACTGCAGGTAATCACAGAGAGTCGCCACGCTCGGCATTGTGCCTTTGTGCTCTACTGACCGCTTGCTGACAGGATTATCAGACACAGTTGCACACTCGCTGCTTCTGTCCCATAGATCTTGGCTGGCATTTACCCGGTGGCTCAACTCCAGGAACCCTACAGCTCTGTGGGCTATCTGTGTGAAAGGACCCCCTTCCACTCTGTCCTTAAGCTCAAACACCCCAACCAGGAAGGGGGGGATTTAGGAGGAGAGGACCAATGGACAGCCTGGGATGTGTGTGAAGGTACTGGAGGTTGTTGCCTTTGTATTAGATCCCAGTTGCTGATTCCGGGTGAGCGTGTTTCACAACCTGGGGAGCCTTTGCTGTCATTCCTGCCCCCAGAAAACACGTGCCATGCTAAGTCCTCTCCTTCTTTCTCAACTCTCTCCCAGCCTGGGCTGAGAGGAGAGGGTACAAGACAGCCAAGGCGGCCAGGAACGACGTGTACCGAGCTGCAAACAGCCTTCTGAGGCTGGCCATAGATGGCAGGATCTCCCTTTGTCTCACTCCCCCAGGGTACTCTGCCCAGAGAGGTGAGCAGGAGTGTCAGGCTCCATTTGAGCAAGGCCCTTAACCCCCAGTTTCTGGGGTGCCGCATATTGGCTGACCCTGTCCTGTGACCCCCAAGCTATGGAGCGCAAAATGGGGTAGGCAAAGAGAAGAATTCCAAAGTACCTGTATTTGTACTTGTGCAAATAGCAGATAAAGGATTTTTTTTTTTCATTTATCAATCAATATGCAGCACCATGAATCTGTTTGTATAACTGTCAAACCGATTTTTATCATAAATCAGGGTTATTTTTTCCTTCTTTCTCATTCATTTATCTTTGGTTATTTTAGGGTTCATATTCATCTATTCTTCAAAGAACATGCAGATTTTTAATTTCCTAGTGTGCTTTGCATTGAATTAAAAATGCCAACACAACTTGTGAAACACCCATCGCTTATAATCTAAACTAAATTTGTTAATTAGGTGTAAATGTATAATATAGTGATTTTCATTCCCAGTCCTGCACCATTTTCCACTGTCTTCCTCCAGCTGCATGGGAGTCCCACCCGGATCTCTCAGAAATAATCACTCTACAAGGTAGGAATGATGAAGAAGGGCTGGGAGAAAGGGATGAAGAGGATGGTGAGTCTAGCTCGGAGCCGGAAGAGGAAGGGGATCGGGATGCAGATGAAGATGATGATGACAGCGATGAAGAGGATGGCGAGAGCCTCAAGAATCCCTTGTGGAAGGGAGGCCTCCAGGCCAAGCTGAGGGCCAACATGTTCAGTGTCCTGGGAGAGAATGAGTGTGAATGAGGGCCAAGGGACACCCTTTCTCATCTAGCTTCCAGCTAATCACCCCCCCCACTCTGACATTCATTCCTGATGCGTTCCTGACTACATTTTTCAGACATTCCCATCCGGTCACATGTTGTGTTCCTGTTTGACAAATGCCTTTTAAATCCCAAGCTCACTCCCATGAATCAGTCTCTATCCCCCACCTCAGACACACTCCTTCCCATTCTGAAAGAATCACGCTGAGTTGCCTGACCAAGCCCTTATTTTTCCCATAAAAATGTTAGCATCTGCCCAGTGTCTTTCGACATCTCCAGCTTTCCCCATTTGATTTGGCGTGTTACAGTATTGTGCATTATTTAATGAATTTGTCTGTCCTCTTGGTTCACAAAGTCCCAGATGATGCAATCATTGATTGGTTAACAATCAGTAATCTTGCCAAAGGCTGATTTGATGCTTTCCAGGGACAGATCAGTTTCCTGAAGCCCTGGATGCTGGTGTGGGGGCTTCTAGTCCTTTACTATAAGTCGTGTTATAGCTACAGCAGCACTGTACGGCTCTGTTGTCCACAGGACTTTATTATGCCATGTAATTTCTCGTGCATGGTTGTACAGGTCTTGTATGAACTTCCGCAGTATTGTGCAGTAGTTCTGTGGTGCCTTGCACATTTTTTACTGCAATGCAGTACTATATTACAATGATATAGTCCTGTATTACCAGATATTTGCTGAAATGTATTGCACTGTATAACGTACAGTAGTGCTGTGCTGGGTCTACTTTTGAAATCTGAGTCGCATTACTCTGGTGTCATGCTCTGTGTGAAAGTGTGAGACTAACCTGAGTTTGGGTTCAGCGTTCCTGATTGCATTCCTAACATACCTGAGTGAAATAACTGGATATTTTCTGCAATAAAATGAATGCATTGGCATGATTTCTTGTTTCTGTCTCTTTGATTTGGGAAATTTTGCACATACTGGAAATGCTGTGGGTGTTTGTGCTGTGTTCTGATTTCTCCTGTTTACAGTTAATGATCTTTATATCCAAAAGAGTGAGCTTACTGATGTGAAGTTAAGTTCTGTAAAATTCCCTCTTTAATTTGTTAAGTGGAGCTCTAGTCAAGGACTGCAAGGTTTATGGTACTTTTTCCTTCACTTTTTATTTTGGAACTGATGTTCTTTGATATGCTATGATTCGTAAAAGAATAGTTTTTCCTTGTGTGATGGTTTCGATTGATTCAAATTTTTATCTTCTAGGTTTTTGCTCTTGGCTAAATAATAACATTCTTAGAAAGTTATTTAATGTGCCAAACATGGATAATTTAGCAGGGATTATATCTTAATATAATCAATTGCATTGAGCGTCATAAAATTTAGAATGAATTGCTGGCACACTGAAAGGTTGAATGTGCTCTGTTCGGAACTGCATATGGTTTGAATTAGCTGGAGCGAGTCGAAGATGAGTGCTTTTCGTATGATGTAAGACCCTGGCGTCTCCCTCCCTCCACGAGTATGACTCCGCTATGGACCAGTAAGCTGACGTCTGGAAACTCTTCTCGGAAAGGCGACTCACCTGCGTTCTGAACTGATGAATGAGTGGCCATGAAATTAGAGACGGTTTGTGGTGGGTCGACCCCCAGATTCACTGGAGTGACACACGGGATACGCCGCTGGTTATCCAGTCTTTTAGTTGGTTTTTGCCTCTGATAAAATCCTAAAAAGGGATGCGTAACAGAATTAAGTCAACCCTGTCTATATACACTGAATGTACAGAACAGGAGGGATGCCAGCCTTTTCCATCTAATACACTGATTAGAGAACTCTGATGAAAGCATTGTTCCCTTGTTGATCAAAGTTAAATCTACTCAGTGTAGTTTGTGGGCGACATTTTTATAGGTTATGAGGCAAATTGTAGACTAAGGGTTTGGGGTCTAGGTGCCTTTGAACAGAACTGCAGTGTTGCTGGGCAGGTGCCACTGGAGATTTTGGGCCCCATGAAAGCACATGATATTGCTTCCAGACCAATCCAATTATGTTCCAGATATTTTAGGGCTTCTGTCACTCAGGGGCACTTGGAAACGTTCTAACCCACCTCCCCTTATGGCGCCCCTGTCGCTGGGTTCTTCTGGGCTCAGCAGGGTTTCTGCTATCTAAAACGGTCCTTCTGGCTCAATGATGACAGAACTCTGCAGATCAACATACAGTTCACTGAACACCACTGAGGTCACATGACCCATTAAAAAATGTTGCATTTTCATACATGGAGTGTTGCAGCCAACAACCTTACATAATTCTACTTTTTTCAGTAAGTGAAGGAAAGTGAAGTTGCAGTGGGATAAATGGTGGATATATTGGATGCTGGAAGACGGGGAAAGTGTCAGCTAGATGGTGGTTTGCAGTTAAATGTTGATGGGTGGGCTTGGGTATGCAGAAAAGCACAAGTTCATGGCTCCATCACCTTGCATGTGACCATCCTAGGCCGGTGCTGACGGGGGGCTGGTGTGGGCTGTGTTTTCCTGGCCTGCACAGAGCCCCTCGATGAAAGCGTGATACCTGAAAATGTCTGGCCAGCAGGTGCAGTGCTCTGTGGAGGCAGAGCATCCAGTGCATTCGGCAGTATAATGCCCTGTCCCCAGTAATGGTTCCACGAACATGACAATGAATTCAGCTTAATGCACTGACCTCCCCAGTCACCAGATCTCAATCAATTTAAACATCCGCGGAACGAATTGGAACAAGCTATTTGGAATGCAGATCCAGCAGCAGGCAGCTCAGCTGTGGCCAGAGCAGGGGTCAGCATGGACTAGCATCCCCCTGGAATGCTTCTGACACATTGTTGAGTCTATGCCCTGATGAATTGAAGTGTTTCTGAGGGCAAGAGGGGGTGCAGAATAAGATTAGAAATGTCCCTAATGTTTTGTGTACTCAGTATATGTCTCGATTAATTCATATTCCATATATGGAACGTGTAGTGACCCTGCACTAGATAAGTGGTTATGGAAAATGATCCCTTGAAAGCAGTTTATCGTATGCACTGGAGTACTCTCCATAAAGACATCTCTCACTTACTAAGAACAGTATTTGTTTAGGAGACCAGCATAACTTTATGCCACTTGTCCCCCTCTCCTGAAAACTAGGGGTCAGTTACAAGTTCAACAAAGTTAATGACAGCTCATTGCAAACAGCAGGAAGACGTTCAGGTATGTTATCATAATACGTGAACTGTAGAGGGCGCCATTACGCAGCATCTTTTTTTTTAATAACCAAACGCTCATTGAAAGTATAAAAATGTGTTTTTGCATCTTATCCAATGCTGATATGGGATACAGAATTTACAGGTGCATGTGTATGTGTATTCGTGTTCTATGTCTGTTTTGTGTCAAGTTAAGTCTGTGGGGTAGTTTGTGTCTGAATTTCCAAATGATGGAATGCATTTCTCTGCGGGAGATGTGAGCTGACTTTTGCAGTGGTGTCTGACTGCCGGAGTCTGTATGTCAAAGTATATTTTTAGCACGTTCTCTCACAGCATAGTAATGGCACTCATTTGACTGGGGGGGGGGGGGGGGGCCCGGGGGCGGGCGGGGGCCCCCGCGGGGGGGGGGGCGCCGCGGGCGCGCGGGGCGGCGGGCGGCCCCGCAGAAGGGGGATGCGTCCGAGGG
>JABFEA020000138.1:20692532-20707570 GCA_019775915.2 Cyphomyrus plagiostoma | reverse complement strand
CGCGCGGGCGGGGGGCGGGGGGGGGGGGGCGCCCACCCCCCCCCCGTCCCTTGTAACCCCCCCCCCCCCTTTCCCTCCCCTTACCCCCCACACCCCCCCCCCCCCCAACTTTTTCCTCCAGACCCCCCCACCACGCACGCTGCGAACAGCACCACAGACAACAGCACGCTGTCAGGTGAGAGACAGGGAGAGCGGGTTGGTGCGTCGGCTCATGTGACCTCATGTCCGGCATGATAGACCAGGCGGAATCATAGTCCTGCGGAGCTTTCGACGGCATGCTTGCATGTGGCCGCCGAGCCTCGCACGTTCTTGTACTGACTCTGCCCTTTAAATTTTGTTCTGCGTGAAGTGTGCACTTCCCGTTTGAGGTATCTGACACCACACGATATCCATTGCTGGAGAATGCTATTATCAGTCCTCCCATTTGATGGCAGGGTCACCTCTTCAGCGACTCATTGACCGTGGACATGATGCTGGTGTGACTCTGTTGACCGGTGGCGACTCTCAGAAGCAGAGTCACCAGAAAAAACCCTGACTGACTGACTCACTCACTCGTTTGTTTTTTTTTTTTTTAACAGAGATGGGAAAATCCCCAAGACCCGGCATGCCCGTCGCCAAGGACGACAGCAGCGACACTTCAATCCTGATTGGCTGCCTGGTGGGAATCATCTTACTGTTACTGGCAGTAATCGTTGTCATTCTTTGGAGGCAGTACTGGAAGAAAATACTGGGCAAGGTAGGTGAGGGAAGTGGGAGTCTCTAACCTAAGGTGTGTGAGAACTGTTTCTGATGACTGTTTAGCTTATGTTCCAGTCATGTTTACATTAGAAAGCTTAAATATGCCTGTGCTGTACTGTGATGAGTAAACCATAGCATACTGTGCTGAGTATTGTAGTGAATATGCTGCACTGTAATGATTACACCTGGAATACTATACTGTAGTTGGTATACTGCATTGAGTACTGAACTGAGTATATTATACTGTAATGCACATGTCTTCCTCAGTATAATATACTGTAGTTGATGTACTGTACTGTGTCACATTGAGTGTACCTGTGGGCTTACTAATGTACTTACTAATGTATTCGTCAATGCACTGAGCTTCCTACTTTCAAAAAACTTCCGAATACTCTTTTTACTGGCTTTCCATACATCACCCTGAAATTTTCAGTGATGGATCAGTTTTCTTTTTACGTTGTAAATTGTTTTTTATTTTTTATTTCTATTTTTATTCATTCTTATTTTTATTTTTACTTGTATTTCGGTATGTACTTATTTCACAGTTTTTTGTGAGGCATGTTCTTATTATTATTGTATTTATTGTTTAGTGATTTTACTGTTTCATGTACGGTGTCCTTGGGTGACTTGAAAGGCACTTTTTAAATGAAATATATTACTATTATTATTACAAGGAAGTAGTGGAGTAGGAGTACTGAATCATGCATTGTAATGATGTCTTGCACTGCAGTAGGTATACTTCAGTAGGCTGGCTTTGCTGTGTTGATTATAGAGTACTGAGTGTTTTTTTTATGGTGAGAATGATGGACAGAAATGAGTTTAGTGTACCAAGTCATTAGTGTACTGAAGTATTTATACTGCACTGAAGTCAATATAATAATGTGAACATGCTATACTGAAATGAGCATACTGAATTGAGTGTATTGTATGAAGTGAGCATCTTATACTTAAATACTGATTATTGATCCCCATGGAGAAATTCTCCTTACACCTCCCCCAAGTGCTCCCACCTACAGAGAGCATGGTCAGCCGCTAAGGGCACCTGATGCAGCACCCAGGGAGCTGGGGGTTAAGGGTCTTGTTCAAGGACCTGCAGATGTACTGAGACCGGGCTTGAACCGGCAACCTTCTGATCAGACACAGAGGCTTAGCAAACTCAGCCACAGTGCATTGAAGTGAGCGTACTGAAATGAGCATACTGTACTGAAATTAATATGCCAAACTGAAGTGTGCATACTGACATGAGCACTCTGTACTGAAATGAAGATACTGTACTGAAGTGAGCATACTGCAGTGATTATATTATACTGAAATGAGCATACTGTACTGAAGTGAGCATGTGAGTGAACTGTATGAAGTGAGTATATTCATTGAGCATACTGTACTGAAGTGAGCGTACTATCTTGAGTGAGTGTACCGAGCCTGTGTTATAGCAGACACGCCATGCCTTTCAGGCCCAGGGTAGCCTCTCTGGTGACGAGCTGCGCGTGCACCTCTCGGTCCCCTCGGACAATGTGGTCATCAACAACACACACAGCTACTCCAGTCGCTACCAGCGCATACACACCTTCCCCGATGAGCGGGACCGCGACGGTGACGCCGAGTACCAGGAGCCCAGTGCACTGCTCCGGTCCAGGGGGGACCGCGACAGCACAGGTAAGGGTACGGGAAATGCCGAGTCCGTGAGCCAGCATCTGCATGGTCTGTCTGTTGCTACCAGCGTCAGTTAGACGGAGTGTGTCCCCTTAATGCTGTGTTCACCGCCTGCTGCGCGCTAACGTAGCGTAACGGTCCTGTGGTGGGACGTTAACTGCTGTATGTTGGCGTAGCGCAGGGGTCTCCAACTCCGGTCCTGGAGAGCTACTATCCAGTAGGTTTTCCATCCTGCCCGGCTTCTGATGAGCCCACACCTGTTCTCAGGTACATACCAAGAACACGTGTGGGCTCATCAGAAGCCAAGTGGGACGGAAAACCTACTGGATGGTAGCTCTCCAGGACCGGAGTTGGAGACCCCTGGCATAGCGCGACAGTACCATAGTACGACGCTAACTGCCGTGTATTCGCCCTGCATTGTGTGCTGTGACCCCCCCCCCCCCCGACCTCCCTAGCCCTGCTGTTAAACAACCCAGCCTATCACGTCCTACTGTCTGACCAGAGGCATGCCAAGAGCTGGCCACACGGAAGCACGAGTGTGCCGGAAAAGATGCACAATGTAAAGCAGGGTAAGAGGCATGGACCCCCCCCCCACCCCCCCATTAATATGTGTGTGATGGCTCCACTCTTCTTGCAGTATTAGTAGCCTGCTGTGTCAGAGTATGTGTGTCAGTGACTGATTTTCACTCTCCCCCAGGCTGTGGGTTTGACCTAGATGAGAAGGCAGTGCCCACGCAGGAGGATCCGCCCCCTTACCCTGGAGCTCCACCCCACCCTCAGTTACCCTCTGTTCCCCCACCTTTCTCACTGCCCCTGGGTGCCGCCAGCGTGCCCCACTACGCTGAGGCCGACATTGTTAGCCTCCAGGGTGTCAGTGGGAACAATACCTACGCCGTCCCTGCCCTTTCTGCCCCAACGGACTGCCACCCGCTTCCCGAGCTGCCCCGTCAGTATCTCATCTTCAAGGAGAAGCTGGGAGAGGGGCAGTTTGGAGAGGTACGTTGTTAATTACACAGGCTTCAGCTGTGTCATTCTTATTACTACTTGTACCATTGTTATCGTCATTATTAATCGTTCTGTCCTTTTCTGGAGTCTTTCCTGGCAACACACTTACTACTCACGGTTCTAGTGTGTCGTGATTTAGACCAGTGTACCTGCATGCTACTGCCTGTGCCCTCCGCAGGTCCACCTGTGTGAGATTGAGAACCCGCAAGACCTGCCCAGCCTGGAGTTTCCGTTTAACGTGAGGAAAGGGCGACCTCTGCTGGTGGCGGTGAAGATACTGCGGCCCGACGCCTCCAAGAACGCCAGGTCTGTGTTTGTCTGAGCCAGCGAGGATCCTTGGCGCTGTTTGTGTAGCATCTCAAACCAGTGGGGACCCTTAGGGATCACTGCAGCAGCATTCCTTGCCCATAAATAATGCCATCTTTGTGTGCCATTGCCAAGCCTGTGGGCTGTCACCAATACATTCCTGTTAGTGGCTCGCCATAAAAACCGGATCAGGATGAAATCGGGCCACTTGGTTTTAATTACGGCGATTTCAGCACTCTGTCATGAAACACTGTGGCAATGTTCTGCCTAGACTTCCTTAAGGCTACTTTTAATTCCTGGATTTTAATAGTATCAGCTCCGGATTAGAATGTCAGCCAAAGACTTTATAAAGCATAGTAGGGCCAGGCTGGCTATTCTCCAGCACACAGCACAATGAGCTGCATTGAGTAAACACAGCGGCGAGCTTGGCCGGGCAGGGCAGAACACGTACTGTGCCACTCTGTTTCTGAAGCCTCTGGTTGCCACACTAGCTATTTACAGAGTTGTTTACTCTTTTGGTCTCCTAGAAATGACTTTTTGAAAGAGGTTAAGATCTTGTCTCGACTGAAGGACCCGAACATCATCCGGCTGCTGGGTGTGTGCGTCAGCAGCGACCCGCTATGCATGGTGACTGAGTATATGGAGAGCGGGGATCTCAACCAGTATCTCTCCAGCAGAGTCCTGCTGGACAAGGCGGGACCCTCGCACCATGCCCCAACCATTAGGTAGCGAGCGCCCTTCTGTGGGAACTGGCCGTCTTCCTTAAATGATTCCCTTCACATATCGTTCCTTCCGCCTTACATAGCTGCCCAGCCAGTGTGAGGCAGTCGGGGGTCTGAAGTCTCTCGAGACACGGCAGGCTCCTGCAGGGGGATGCACTGCATGCAAGTCCCTCACACACTACATACAGACCCTGCTGTATTTAGCCACACGTCATTGGGCTGCTATACTCCATATGAACATGGGGAGAATGGCAACCTCACATGCAGAACCAGGGGGGCGGGAATCAACCCTGCACCCATGGTGGTCAGAGTCTGTAATGTTCCTGCTGAACCTTTGTTTTTTGTGTGTGTATATATGTATATCCACCCCACACATCTATTTAATTTTCGCTGTATATATGTATAGTTGTGTATAGAGCTGACTTTCACGTGTAGATGGCAGACTGGACCATGTAGCTGCTTCATGCTGACCAGTATAATGTCTTTGTTCCTTTCTGCCAGTTACCCCGCCCTCATCTCCATGGCCAGTCAGATTGCCTCTGGCATGAAGTTCCTCTCCTCCCTGAACTTCGTGCACCGTGACCTGGCCACCAGAAACTGCCTCGTGGGCGGGGAGCGCGACCAGGTCGGGGGCGAGCGCGAGATTAAAATCGCAGACTTTGGGATGAGCAGGAACCTGTATGCTGGGGATTACTACAGGATCCAGGGGAGGGCCGTGCTCCCCATCCGCTGGATGGCCTGGGAGTGCATCCTCATGGTGAGAGGCGCCTGTATTCTGGGCATTTCCGTTTCGTTGAGATACGCTTAGGAATGAGCTAATGTTTGGTCTCATGAGGGTCAAGTCAGGAGACCGTTTCACAAGCTTAGCCAGATAAATATGCGGATTTAAGGTACTCTGGGCTACATGTAAGTGAAGGAAGATAAAGTCTGGGATACCTTATATCTGACAAGTTATCCAGCTAAGCAAGAAATCCTTCTTTGTGAAACAGGCTCCTGGATCCTGGATGTCTGTGTGCGTGACAGAGAGAGAGATTTTACAGAAGGATATTCAGAAGAGGAGTGTGTATGTGCTCATGAGTTGAGTTGTTGGTTGATGCTGACCACTCATCCCCCCCCCCCCCAAGGGAAAGTTCACAACGGCCAGTGATGTGTGGGCATTCGGCGTGACCCTGTGGGAGATGCTGAATGTGTGCCAGGCACAGCCCTACCCCACCCTGACGGATGAGCAGGTCATCGACAATGCAGGCGAGTTCTTCAGGGACCAAGGCCGACAGGTAAACCCAGCACCCCAATTAAGATATTGTATCCTAATTGGTGGATACCTTTGGGTGTCTCCGCCTCCCCGGTCCTGGGCATGCTCACTGCGCCCTGCCTTGCTCTCCCCCATCCCAGGTGTACCTGAACCGGCCGGCCGTTTGCCCCCAGGGCCTCTATGAGCTGATGCTGAGCTGCTGGAGCCGGGACTGCAAACTGCGGCCCTCCTTCAGCTACATCCACTCCTTCCTGACGGAGGACGCCATGAACATGGTCTAAGTGGCAGGAGGGGGTGTGACATGGGGGCCATGAGTGCAGCACATGGAGAGAGCTGGGCGGCTGGGGTCTGCCGCACGTTTTTGTTTTTTTGGGGGGTGGGTCTGAAGCACCGCTGGCTCGGTTACAAGCAGACCCCTCTCCCCCCGCCTTTCTGCCTGCAGAAGAAACTAGATTTGAATGTAACCGCGATGCTGGGTGATGGGTGTATATCTGCATAGTGCGAGTCGGGCTGTGAACAAAGTTCCTTTTACTTGCACCAGTGTAAATGTGTACTGTGTGAGGTCTTTATCTGAATATATTGAACTGAAATGTGATTAAATCAGCAGAATGAGATGTATGTAATATCTGATTAAAAAAAAAACAAAAAAATTGAGTAGGATGACTAATAAATCAGCAGTTACCCTCGAGGCCGTCGGGGAATAGCAGAAGCTTTAATATGATTCCTCTTGTCGTGGCTTTGAGAAATTAGGTTTACATCAGACTAGCTGAGGGTTTCTCCACTGCAGTTTGCACGTGGAGAGCATGGTGTTCTCCCGTCACGCTAGTAACACATTAGCTACCTACTGTAATGTAGTTCACTAGAGCTTTTGTTGCTATTGTTGATTCAAAGGCTAACGGTGGAGGGTTATTCTGATCCTGTACTTGCCAGTATGTTAACCTAGTGGTGTGCGGTATATCCTAGTGCCCACTGCGCCAAAGCGCCATGGCCAAGGTGTTAATCTAAACTGCAGCATGAGGTAATCCTAGATTGATGACAGCTTTGGGAACAGGCTGGAGGATGAGTCTGTTGCATACTTGGAGTGGGAGCCACACCTGATCTCCCCTTGGGAAGGTCCCTCTGGATTGGCCCTCGTGTGGAGAAAACAGCATATGCACTTTGCATGCCCCCATTGTTTGGGAGAAGATGGGAGAGACAACCCAGAATTCGTGCGGCCGTGTCCCAGGGCTGTGTATGTTGCT
The DNA here is from genome assembly GCA_019775915.2 of Cyphomyrus plagiostoma. Lineage (NCBI taxonomy): Eukaryota > Metazoa > Chordata > Actinopteri > Osteoglossiformes > Mormyridae > Cyphomyrus > Cyphomyrus plagiostoma. The sequence goes on along the minus strand of JABFEA020000138.1, from coordinate 20,700,653 downwards.
GTTAAGTACTCTGGTGCTTAGTACAGATGTGCCATATCTGTACAGGACGCGTTAAATGTACAAGCACTACTGAAATCTCAGTACAGATCTCTTTTTAACCTTCCTACGCCACCATGTTTATAGGGGGGCACTCCAGGACCTAGGTGGAAGTGAGGGCAACTCACACTATATGGCCAAACGCATGTGGACACCAGCTTGTCCAACATCTCATTCCAAAACCTCGGGTATTGATATGACGTTGGTCACACTTTGCTGCTGTAATTTCCTGTGCTCTTCTGGGAAAGCTTCCCACTAGGCGTTTGTAACATTGCTGGTGGGATTTGCTGCCATTCAGGGTGGGTAATGATGCTGACTGATCAGGTCACTATCTGTGAGTTTGTGTGACTGACCACTTGACAGCTGAACTCACTCTCAGATGTGACCATTTCACAATCACCTCACTTAAAGCTGTCCAGGGCAGCTCTAGCAGGACAAATTTGAACTGCCTTGATGGCGTCCTATGATGGTGCCACGTGGAAAGTCACTGGTCCGATTCCATTCTCCACGATCAAGGATGCACATACTTTGAGGTGCTTTCCTATTAAGTCCTTGAGGACTTAAGGTTGTCCCACTGTCAAATTAAGTGCATGCGGGCTCTCGCAGACATTTTGAACCATTTATACACACTATAAGGATAAGTGCCTGAGGGAATTACCCACAGCTCATAGTGCTGTGACATGAAACATGGCTTTACCAGGGGAAGCATAAATGGTAAAAAAGAAAAAAAAAAAAACACATTTCTTTTAGTTTTTGCTTAATGATTCTGTTTTGACAAAAAAAGAACCATTTGATAACTACCTCTCATCCACTAAAAGGCTAGAGGCTGGAACGCATTCATATTAGGCAGTCAGTCCGTCCCTGAAGTGCTTTGGCCGTGAAGAAAGTACAAATTTCATTTTAAAATGTCCCAAATCCGTAATAGTAAGGAACATGTTTTGGTGTTGTCAAGGTAACATCACAACATACTGTGCCAATCCTACTTATACTAAATTTCAGACCCTTGCAGCCTCTCAGTCGGTGACTTGCCAGGTGACGTCAGTTAAGTCTGGGAGGGTTCAGGGCGTAGATCCCAGGAGGACATTTGGACGGGCCTGTTAACAACTTCTATAGAACCACCCATTCTGCTGCTGTTTGTTGCCGGAGATTGCGTGCTTAATTATACACCTGTGTCAGCATTGGGCGTGGCTTAATTAGGCAATTCCACTAATTAATAGGGGTGTCCACATACTTCTGGCCATGTGGTACATCTGCCTCATTAACTGCTGGTGAGGTGAGCATACAATTAAAATAATCACATTTTGGAGAGATCAGTGAAACAGCTTGTCCGTGCGTTAGTTTAATTTTTGATACACTGTATTTCCCGACTAAACTATTTTTTTATAAGACATGTATCGTCCTCAGTCTTTAAACCAGAACTAATATGTAAATATACAAAATAATTTTTTTCTTCACTAATATATGAAATTTGATATTCTGGGTCTTTTTGCCATTTTGTTGCTGTTTTCTTTCTTTGGTGTCCTTTTTGTAGATGTATTAATAAAGCGATCTTTTCAGATAATATGCAGTGTTTGTCATTCTTGATTTAGAGGGCCGTTCATTTTCACACTTGTCAGCATTTTATCCATTGCTTCACATAAATGCTCATTATAAAGTGGACCACTGTACGTTTCAGAAGCAAGGTACGTTTACTTGCATAGTAAAATCTTCTGCTACATACTCTGGAAAATGCCTTGGAAAATGTTTTACATAACAAAACCAAAAAGGACAACCTAAAAAGACAACCTTGATGTGCCGGCATGTGGTAACCTGCAGTAAAATCGCTTACTGCACAGAAGAAATATGAGATGTTAGAGACGCCAGTCAATCAGTGTAGTAACAAGATATCAGCATATTGTGTCCATATTTGACGACGATCGTGGGCAGGGATGTGTAGGAACTGATACTGTTACACACATTTATGTAGGAGGTATTTCTTAAAACAGAAGGAACTTCACAGTAGACATTTAAAATTAACCTGCACACATTACAGCCCTCAGTGAACAAGCTGCTGGACAGTTTACTGGACTCATGAATTACAGAGTATATAAACACTGATCTAACTCAGCTACATAATCAACTAAACAGCATAATGTGGACTTGTGTACTTTCTTAAAGGTGCAGGTTTTGTGCTGTATAAAATTCTTGCCCCCCCCAGGACGACTTACTGAGAGTGTGACCTATAGTTTAAAGCAGTAGGAGCCACCCAGAGTGTGGTAGGCCTACTCATCGAAGCTCAGCCTTTCACTGTCTCTTCCATTCCTAGCCTGGCCAAGCCACACTTGAACATTACAGAACAGGTGTAGTAGAGCTAGCCGTAGATGCAGCTGACAGAAAAAGGCATCACTGGCTACAGGGAATCTCGCTACGTCGTATAAAATGACAAAAAAAATAACAAAGCAGTCTAAAAAACATGGCCGCATCATTATTGGCACGATACTAAAGGCCTTTACATGGATTCCGGTAAAGAGATGTGTGGATTGTCACCCATTTGTCTTGAATGTGAGCATCTGCCCTCATCCCATCCTGGATGGCTTTCCCGCCATCTGCGGAGGAGGCGAGAAGAGACGCACGTGAGAGACGGGGGATGGAAAGGAGAGGAGAAGAAGAGAGCAGTTTAAGGGAGGGGGAAGCCGCCAGCTCACCTGCGAAATGCTGACGCCAGTCAGCCTCTCTACAGTCTGTGGCAGCCTGGTCATGATGTCCAACACTTCCCCTGTCAGCTTGGCTGCCCCCACCTCGCTTCCACCGTTAGACACCATTGTGACCTTCTGGGCACTTGAAAGGGGTTTGCTGATCTCCTCAGCGATCTGCGGGAAAGAGGCCGCGTAATGGATCGCCCTTCCCATTAGAATATCCAAAGCTGTTGTGATAATATTAGTATTAATATGCATGATTATGTAAGGGTGACAGGCAGAGCATAGGGGCTTCAAACTGATTGGTCCCTCTGGTTGTTACTCCAGTTGTAATTGGTTCAAAATGATGCCAGTCTCAGAATATGGACAGTTTTCCCCAATGCACATGAGGCAAGTACTATTTTAATAGTACCCAGAACTGAATGAATATGCCATCCTACTGTTTCTGTGTGTAGGATTGGTGGTTCTGTTAAAGTTAGTAGCTAGCTAGCTAGCTGGACTTTTTGCTCCATGTTAAGCTGTATTTTCTTTGTCTTGCCCTTAGAGTCATTAAAATACCTAAATTTATGGTAACATTACTAGTCACTGCTTGTGATCTTATTAATCTTAACATGAAATAAGCTTTACAGTAAGATTAGTCAAATATTACAAGAAATTGGCATAATATTTTTCTATAACCTCCATTAAATACATGAACAGTACACATCATACATATCGTGTCATGTATTTTATGTGATGACACGTCTCATCACTGGAGAAGTGCCTTAAGACCCATCTCTCATGAATTTGTGTACTAATCTTATCTACTGCTCTTACTCTGCACTAACTGGCCCTTGAGTAGTCTCAAGACATTCTTATTTTGTTAATAACTATATGTATAGTTGTGCAGCCATTGAGTAACTCATGCTCCAGTATGATCTCCCTTGCTTGTAGGTCGCTTTGGAAAAAAGCGTCTGCTAAATGTAATGTAATGTAAATGGTGACAACCTTCATTATCTCTCTTTGGATGCTCCACCCACTTTACTGTTGCTCCTCCCGTAAGTATAACCTGGATCAGCCCCTGAGGGGTGAGTACTATTTCACAGGCTCGTTAACTCTCTCAAGCAGCCTGTTCATCCCTTTAGTTACCATAAGTGCTGAGACTGAATCGCGAATTATAGCCTGCTGTGTGACATTACAGTGTGGCTGATTTTGTGTACTAGTTAGAAATAGATACTCTTCAAAAATATAGAGAAGGATCTGCAGGGGAAGGGGGAGGTCAGGGTTTATTTATTGCCTCGGTCTGCCGCTTCCGCCCCATGCGCCAATCACTTCTCCACCTGGTTGCTCACCAGAGGCAGTTTCTCCAGCAGCATGTCCACCATGGCACCCTCCTTGTACTGTTTGAAGGCCTCTGCCTTCTTGGCCATCTGTTCGGCCTCCGCCTTGCCCTTGGCCTCCACAGCAAACGCCTCGGCCTCACCTTTAATCTGAGGGGGGTCATCAGGGGCGGGGCCAAACCAGACACAAACCAGATAAAACATACTCAAAGTCAACACATCATACAAACACAGAAAAATATAGCTAGACTGGTACATAAACACAGAGAAAGAGGGTTAGAGAACATACTAATGGTGAGGAAAAGGCTTAATATAAAGAACAAAATGCCCTGTACAGGTGAGATCAAGTACAACGAAACTCTTGGCAGATTCTATCTTGCACATACAAGTGAAAGCAAAGCTTGGGGTCAGCCATAGGTACAGGATCAGCCACTTAACCTGGACTGGAGCTGTTTTTTGGGTTAGGGACTTTGGGCATGGGCCCAATGGTCACACGATCACTATGCCAGTCACAGGATTTGACCCAGCGACTATCAGGGTCTCAGGCACAGACAGGCAGTTAATACTGTGCATGGAGAAAGGTACGGCGTGTCAACCCTGATAAAGAGGAGCGGGAGTCGGGGGGGGGTGAAGCCTAACGGAGATGAGAAGCGGACAGCGCCGGGATGCCGCTTCAGAACTCACCCTGATGGCCTCTGCTTCCGCCTCGGCCTCCATGATCAGCTGTAGGCTGAGCGGATGAAGGAGAACGGGGGATGAAGGAGAACGGGGGAATGAGATCAAACACTGGGGTGTTCAGCAGACACAGGAAGGGTGGGACTTACCGCTCGGCCTCGGCCAGCTTCTCCAAGCGGTAGCGCTCGGCCTCCGCGGGCTTCTTCACCTTGGCCTCCAGCTCCCGCTCCTTGCGGGTGATCTCCTGCTCCTGCAGCGTGATCTGCTGGGCCCTCTCTACCACCTGCACCTGCATTTTCTCCTCCTCGATGCGCTGCTTGGTCTTTGCCACCTGGGGATATTCAGCACGCTCGATACTGTGCTTGGGGGATACTCCCCAGTGCTCGCACACACGCTCAATGGCCGTGTGGTGTCAAATGGCTCATCGGTCACCGAGTTTCAGCAGTACCTGCAGCTGATAGGCCATCTCAGACTCTGCCTTCTTGGTATTGACCTCAGTGTCATATGATGCTTTCTTGAGTTCAAAGTCCCTTTGGGCTTTCGCCATTTCAATCTCATTGAGGTACTGAGCAGACACTTTGACCTGCAAGGCCAGTGCCTCCTGGAAATAGGCAGAGGGAGCATTAGGCAACTGTGTGCTGATAACGACAACGGTTCCTGATACTCAGACTACAACAGTCAACCAAATTAGTGCAAACATAGAAGGAAAGAGGAACAGCATAGTGAGAAGAAACTGGACAGATCAGGAAATAGTACTGATGATCTTATTAATGACTTCCTGGAACACATTTACCACTCCAGTCTTGCAGAAGGTGGAGACACAAAAGGGTGGCTCACCTTGATGACTGCGTCCCGTTTGTACTGTGCTTCTCCAATGCGCGCATCCCTCTGTACCTGAGCAGTCCTAGCCTTCCCCAGCGAGCTGAGGTATTCCTGGAAGACCATGGTCCAAAGTGAGTTCATGATGCACTAGAAGCATAGAACTCAGCGACGGGAAGGACGACAAGCCCACCTGATCATCATGGACATCTTTCAGTGTGTAGCTGACCACGCTGATGCCCATGTTCACCAAGTCAGATGACGCCACCTTGAACACCTGCTCAGAGAACTTCTTGCGGTCTTGGTAGATCTCCTTCAGGGGAAGACAGGGAGAAACTGTGTTAGTACAGCATGATACCGGGTCTGACACAGGCCCATGCAGCCAGGGGATCAGGGCGCTCAAGCACCTCTACGGTCAGGTGGGCGATGATGGCCCTCTGATGACCTTCCAGTGTCTCCAGGGCAATTTGGCCAATCTCATTCTCAGACTTGCCCATGAACATCTGGCAGGCTGCAGACAGCATCTCCTTATTCTGGCCCTGGATCTTAACCTGGAAGGAGTTTCCACACCATCAACACCATAGACGAAGGAAGAAAGTTGACACAGATCATGCAGGAGAAGTGATTTAACAGGGAGCCAATTACATCACCCAGCTTCCAATCTGTCACGCAAAGGAAAATCACTTTGTTGGAAGACCAAATTGCACATAAGACTTAAAAGCACCTGAACACAGTGCGTTCAGGCATTTAAGCAGTAAAGTGTTAATGCAACAACTTTATGAAGTTGAATTATGAAGAATTCCCCCTTTTATGAGCACGGGACAGCTAAGCTTCCTTTCCAGGCAAACAATATATTAACACTGAAACAAATGAACGAATAAGGTGCCCCTACAGTCACACACACACACATTAGTATAGACATGGTAACTGGACTATATACACACTGTTACAAAGGAGAACGGACAATTTACATGGACACAGAGAGATGTTGCTGCAGTAGGTTATGATATGCGACATACCTGGGCAATGCCAGTGACGGAGATGGGGACACCATGCCGGGTGTACACTTTATCACTCTTCACATTCAGAGTTAGAGTGTTCAACGTGATTCTGAAAGAAGTGAGAGGATTTACACTCACTGACCTGAAGGTAAAGCACATGTACACAGCGCAGCTACTGGCAGCCTACGTACTAGGAATAGAGCACAGCTACTGACAGACAGGCAGATACACAGCAGCAGTAGGAGCCGAAACTGTCACTGTCCCGAGACGCTCGCCCGCCGTCCCGAGACACATGCTCACCGAGCCACACGCACACTGTCGGGAGCCACTCGCCTGCAGTACAGAGTAATTGGACCAAAGCTAAATATTTTGCACCAGCAGAATTATGTCAGGTAAACCAAAATCTTTCCTATTTTAGTCTACATTTAGTAGATGGTATAATTATATGCCTAGAATATGTTAAATTACGAATGATAAGTATAAGCAACGTGTTGGCCCAATATATCAGAGTTAGAACAATTTTAAAGGCCCAGCGCTAAAGGAGGACTTTTGCCTGAGAGTTTTACTTTGGGGGGTGTGATCCATAGGGCCCGCATTTCATTGGCAGCGCATCTGTGTGTGAGATACAGTATATTGGGCAGAAGCTTCAATTCTATTGTACAATTCATTATATGGTAAATGGCACAAAATTTACATAATTATTTGCAAAAAAAGGATCTATAAGTTCTTAAAAATACAAACGCTAACCCTAATAGAGAATACTGTTTTGATTTTAATTCTGATCTGAGAAATGTACCACGGTAGAAGTTGCAAGAACTGCTGGACACGTACAACAGCTGCAATGAAGCATTACATTTATTATGACATTAATTTATGTGAGGATGAAAAAAGTAAGCCCTTTTGATGCCACTGGTACCACTTGCCTAAATTCTGAGGCATGCAGTGATCCAATCAAGGTTTGCTTGTAAAATATGTATAATTTTTGATGAAGTAACTGTTTAGAGTTTGCACAAATATTTGTTTATTTTTAATATTTTTCTGATTTTTTTTTGTTATTAAATCCTCAGCCAGATTGGAGCTACGTATTCTTGTCATACACATCAACTGAATAAAAAAAAAAATCATCACATCAGGCCTTGTGACAGCACTGTGTAACATGGCCTTGAACATTAATGTATTTGTTTCTTTTTAATATATGTATGGCATATAATTTGTTTCTTTTTAATATATTTATGGTATATAATATGTATGGCACATTTAAACATTATTTAATTAAGACCACCATGTAAATTTAATGATGTTTAATGTCTTGTCATACTCAAGCAAAAGTCCTCAAAATATGCAAATATGCATATGCAAATATGCAGAACTTTATAATAGTAGTCTAATGTTATACATTAATATTAAGATAATTAGTCATTTGAAACATATAAATGGCAACTGTAACTTAAAGAACACAAAAACACATTTTCCCTGCATAATCTTTTTTTGTCCTGCATCATCGAAAAAGGTGCTGTCTCAACACGATCGGTTTGGACACACTAGACACTATCATATAAAATTTAAAGTTGCTTATATTTCTTAAAAATATGGAAA
>JABFEA020000138.1:20674490-20692432 GCA_019775915.2 Cyphomyrus plagiostoma | reverse complement strand
ACCCTATTTTTTAATTATTACTTATAAAATATGCTGGTGAAGCATGTGTTTCTCATATTTTAACATTTTCACATGAAAATATGTATATATTACATTTATTATTGATTATTGATTTTCTCCTTAAGATGTTTATCTTTCGAAATACGAGGTTCAGATAGAATGACCTAAATACTTCTTGATTCGTGCCGACTTACAACTTGTACAACCCACTGCGACACACACCACCACAAACTGTCCCGCGGAACTCTGTCTCAACCCATCATGAATTGTCCGCGAGCCACTGCGAACTGTGCTGCCCAGTGCCGCGAGCCACTACGAACTGTGCTGCCCAGTGCCGCGAGCCACTACGAACTGTGCTGCCCAGTGCCGTGAGCCACTACGAACTGTGCTGCCCAGTGCCGTGAGCCACTACGAACTGTCCTGCCCAGTGCTGTGAGCCACTACGAACTGTCCCGTGACAGAAACTGCAGGGCGGTACAGTTTATGCTCTAACTTCTTCTCCAAATACAGTCCAGATGCTGCCAGACTGATGTGCAGATATAAAGTGTTATACAGTACAAACACTGACAGACTAATGTGTAGATAGTGTCATACAGTATAATGACAAACTGATGTACAGAGGCAGACACATATAATACAGACACTGACAGACTGATATGTAGTAACACACTGGATGTACAGTACATGCTGTGCAACAGACATAACAGAAATGATACAGCAAAATAATGAACATTAACTACAGCACATGCACACAGAAAGCGGAAAAGGCGAGTGGTTAATGGTCACATAATGAAAGGGCGCCACGGCAGACAGATACCTCTGGATCTTCTGGACGCAGGGAACGACAAACACTCTGCCTCCGGCAATCATCAAGGGAGGGGATCGGCAGAAACCTGAGAGCCAGACGGTAGGAAACTCGTCACGTGGAAACCAGAGAAGCAATTTGGTAGGAAACTCATCCGTATATAATTCCACCCAAGTGTGAAGGAATACTGACTACATCACTGTTACTGCAGCGAGGGCCACAATCAATTATGATGATGCTGCGGTATGTTTCATAAGGCTGATATTCTCAATCTCATTACAAATGTAAAATACGGACATTTTGTAATTCATGTAATTATAATTAGCAGCATATCTTACCAGATACTACCATCGCCTCATTTGGACCACAAGTGTAAAACATCTTTGGTTTGATGAAGGAACTACAGTAAATGACAAAGAGTTCAGTTAAGCTCATGACAGTTCATTCCCAAAGGCTGATTTATAAAGTCTTTATCTTGCTTAAAATCAAAGAAATACTATTACTAATTCTGCATTTAATTAATTTCCCTAATAATGCATAAAATACACATTTCAGAATTTCCTGAGAGATGAGATTAAACTTTTTTTTTTATCCCAAGAGGGAAATTACAACATCTTTTCTTTAGGGATGGAGAAATATACACATGACAAGACAGCTACCAAGGGGAGTAATACTGAGGTGAGGGAGAAGTATAAGGATTTTCTACAGCCCTGACACTCAGTTCTTTGATGTTGGAGTTTTCAAAACAATTAGTCCATTAAAACAATTCTAAGGAGGCCAAAGAACTGGCGTCCAGATTTCAGGTTACCTGGGGCAAAATTATTTACTGTGTCAAAAGGAAACCCTCATATCGCAGACAATATTTCCCTGTCTGTCTTATGTCTCAATATGTCATGCTTAAATGTTTAATTATTTATATCCTGTTTGTTAATGTTTTTACATTATTACCAAGGAGATCAATATCTCATCCCATGCATTATAAAGCTGAAGGTAGTAATAAAGTTTCTTTGACTTGGAAGGATCTATAGCAATAACTCAAACTCTCCAGCAGGGACAGACGGACACAGATGGTCACTGTAAACCAAAAAAGTGCAGCCTAAAAAAAAAAAAAAATCAACAAAAAATCTCTAGGGGACCAAGTGCCAACAAAGCACTATGTTGTAAACACAAAGCAGAAATCTATTGCAGGGCTGCAGTCTGGAAACCTGTAGAATGTAAGGCCAGTGCACTTATAAACTGCGATTATGGGGCACAGAAAATGGAAGCCAGAGCAAAAGAATGAAGTGATATGGTTAGATGAGGCATATTTCACTTTGTTACATCCAGACAGGTTTACACCTGGTAAAAGGCAATCTCTCTAATGGTACTTGGCAGTCTTACTGGAGTCATCGGATATAAAGATTACTCTGCGTGGTCATATGACGGCCAAGGAATATTTGTACATTTTTAGACCAGGTGCAAACATTCATCTCTCGTGATGCTCCCATATTCCAAGATGACAGCAGCCCTGTGGTTTCAGGAACACCATCCCGATACTGAATGCCTTACATATCTTGGCCAATCACCAGGACGCTGAAAGTCACTGAATCTTTAAGGCAGTTTCTGGAGTGCAAAGTAGATTCAAGATTGCCATCTCCTTCACGCCTGAAAAAAACTTCTTGAAGAATATTCCAATGTCAAGCTACACCTACGTCAGAACTTGCAAAAGAGAATTCCAAGACGGATTGAAACTGATACGGAGGCGAAGGGCAGCACAGCTAACTAGGTGGCTGATAATATATTATTACGTGTTCCCATCATCTTGCACACACGTCCATGCTCCTACCGCTCGACCTAACGAAAAGTCTCCTTCCTCATTTACACACCTTTGTGTTCTACTTCCTGTTCCCAAAGTTAGGCCGTTGGTGCATGATGGTGGAATCATGCGGTAAATTGAACCCCTATATTATACGATACTTCTTACCCAGGGCTAATTACAAGCCAGTTTGGAACCATGTCCTGAATCTTTACGTACGAAGAGCGCTTTTTAAAGTACCGAATTTTCTTTTAATTATCAGACCGATTTCATCATCAAAATAAACTATGTTTAGCTATGATGTTCAATGACTTATGGTTATTTAGTCCTTTTTACTACAAAAATATATTAAGACATTATCTCTAGAATCCGGACACCCCATAACCATATTCATAAATCAAATATTTCAGTGTAAAAAAACGGGTTGAGAAAGATGAAAGAATCTAATACTTTTGAGATGATTTCCGGGTTTTGTTCACCTAAGTAAACTATGCACGTTAGTAGTAAAAATTTACGTTTTAGGTGGCTGCTGCTCGCTAAAGCAGTAGTAGCTCGATTTACAGCAAAACTGGAACAGAATAAAGCGAGTTTGCCAAATTAAGATTCAAAATAGGGCATCTCACCAGCTGAACTGTAAACTTTGCTGGATAGTTACTAGTTTGGAGGTATTTCTTTACGCGTGGCTGCATTTTGCATGCTTTATGGATTATGATGACCGATCGTCACCCATTGGTGACACGGTTCGAGCTGGCCACAAAACTGAAAAAGTCTACTTTTACACACCACTTTATTAACTGCAATCACGGTAATGGAAATTATCTAAACAATGCATTTAAACGCGGCAACGATAAGTCAAATTCAGCTTACCAATCGTATGTCCAATAGATTAATACAAAATGCTGGCGACCGTAAGATGATAAACTTTTAAAACGCGTTTACTTGACATTTGCTCCTTCCGATCACGAGTGAGTCAGTAACCCCCACCCAGCCGGAAGGTCAACACCCCCTGTTTCGCCCCCTAGTGGAGAAGACAGTGTACTTCAATAGGCATCTTCTTGGCTTCATGCTGCTATTTAGGATTCAGTGATGGTGATAGGAAAAAATACGTGTCAACTCAGCAAATCTGAAGAAGCGCATGTGCAGGATAGCATAGCAAGTAATGGATAAATGAAATCCAGTTATTTACCCTGTTGCGCCGACGTAAATGTTCGCTTCGAATCGCTGCAAAATGTGCCAACTTTATTGTCATATCACATATAGATTAAGAGTGGATCGATTCCATCAGTCTGTTCTACCCATTAGCCAGGCTAATCTTTTGCTGGATGGGCGGGGGATTCATAAAGCAGTGAGCCTGTAAAACATCTGTTTGAACAATTGGTGCCTCGAGTGTAGCTTATACTGTTACCAAGTGGCAGGAATGACATACTCTGAAATCACAGACATACCAGTCTCTGGCTTGGATTACATTGAAAAATTCAGACTTCATTTTGTGGTTTAGGACTGGTAGATTGTATCAGACTACGGAATATATTTGCATACGTGGTTCTGTTTCTTAATGATTCACAGAAAACGTTTTGGAAATTTTTTATCGGAAATATATTGCACTACAGTACTCTGTTTTTAATTTGGAAGTTTACATCTTGAACTGAAAATCCTCAACGTAAAACTGGAGACAGATTAAAACAGTAGTTGCTATCACTTGACTTCTGATATAGTCCTATTAATTATTTATACAAAGAAAGTAGTCAATAGAAGGAAAACTTCCACAAAAAGGAAACATACATATTAATTACTGGAGGTGTCAGCTACATATCATCCGGTTCTTGTACAAATAACGTCTGTTGTATTTTTCTTTTTTTAAAAAAATAGTAATGCATTTCATGGTATTAGGAGGTTAAAACGGTGCTTCTTAAACCTGTCACGTACTCATTATGTTGCCTGGGCAACTACTGCTCGAAGGTTTTTTTAATAAGAATTCCACACATTCTAATTTGATGTTCCTTTAAAATGTACTTACGATTAAATATTTTTAATTCACTATTTTTATCAGTCTATATACTTTCTAATTGATTTGATTGAATTCCTAAATTCTTATATTAATGTACAGATTGTATCTCTTGAAGACAAGTATAAGGGCAAGAGTAAAAAAAACGTTTACAAAATGTACAGGGGTCTAGATGTCACTGAACCTCACTAAAATCAAAGATATCGCCGTACTTATTTCTTTTTTAACAGTAACGTTTATTGTTGGTCTTAGGCGTGTTAAATCTCCAATCAATGAGTAGAGCATATAGGCTATTAAGCTCATCGAGTAGTATCGTTTTAACCAATTTAAATGCACTGAAAAATAAAAATACAAAACACTTGTTGGTTTCTATTAATAGAATAGAAAGGAGAAAAGAACGCTAATTTTAAAAACGAATTTATTCAATGATCAATGTATCGCCAATAATAAACCACAATTTCCTCGTCCATGCAGCTGTCGGCACTCCCTGTCCCCTTCCGGCCCTTCCCCTTGCAGTCAAGAAACCCCTTCGCAATAGACCCCTGGCCAATTAACTGCGCAGCTCTTTGGGATTCTATCGTCTATGTCCAATAGCAAAACACAGCCTCGTTCTGGACATAGTCCAGACATATAAAACCTTTGTCCCGCCTAAGTATTCAGACAGCTGCGCCTCGCTGCAGTACAATTGTAAAATCTGGGAACGTAGAAACACTCCCTCTTAATCTTAATATTTTTTATTGATAGCACATCAGAGAAAATGAGAGAAATCGTGCACATTCAGGCTGGCCAGTGTGGTAATCAGATCGGTGCTAAGGTAAGGCTATTCACGAAATAATCATGAGCGTGATAATATTTTATAATAATATTCCATTTGGTGGACTATTCATTTAATACCATTGACAGTCAGTTTCAGATCTTTAAATGTAAACTAAGTGAAGAAATAAAGTCAAGAGGCATCATTCTTTGATATAACTACTGGTTTATCAATAGTTAAACATGTTGGAAAAAATTGGCGATTTGAAATTCTCAAGTATGTTATTCCATGAAAAACCTCTTACTGCAACAGTTTAGTATAATTGTTATAACCACATACTGAGATTTTTTTATAAACAAAAATACCGACATTGATTATGAAAGCAGAAGACTTTTAAACTTTCATTTCGCGAGTCTATTACCATTCCTTTTTTCATCAGCATCGGGCATTGTGTGTCGCATTGTCTTTTCTTCAGGCGTTGTAACATTATTAAGTGACAATCAAGTAATACTTGATTTTATCTTTCACCAGATAATCTTTCACCTCAAACTAGCACCTCAAAATACAATATGACATTTCTGTGACAACCAGTGTTTTCTAAAGAGTATGTTGCTGTTATAAGATACGTGAAAATTGCACAGCTGTCCAAAATTAAATGTCTTAAACGTCTTGCAGAATCTATAAATTGATCACGGTGGATCAATGCGAATCCATCGAGCATTCTGCTGAAATTTGAGTCAATGAGATGGGGCGAGGCGAGGGTGGGGTGGGGTGTGCATAATTGACAAAGGCAGAATAGCATTTTCATCTGAAGTAAATCCTGTAACGTCCAACATCAGATCAAATATCTAATTTAATTAAATCACGTTATTTTCCTCACTATAAAGGTATGCAAAAGATTTTTAAGACTTCAAATTGAATAAAGAAATTTCTCTACTGGATCTGATGATACATTCGATTATTTAACAGTGTTCAAATTTCGAAAGAAAATGAAATCTATGATAAAGCATTCACACTATACATCTAGTGGGAGGAGGTTCGCCTTGAATGAACTTTTAATAATGACAGAAGGCAGGCTGGTCTGGAGAGCAGCCGCATTAATGTCGGGGGATGGGGGGAGAGATACTGGGTACTATGGTGTGCGAATGGGGGCAGGGAAAGAAGAACGGGAAAAGAGGGCAGTGTGATTGAGGCTGGAAATAGGGGGGAGGGGGTCCATGTCTGCAAGTCTGAAGGATGAAGGAAGTCCATTTGTGATATTCGACATACGGTATTTTAGATTTATTCCAATGTTTCTAAGAAAAAATACCCATTGCTGCTGAAAGTATTCTAAAACACTAAATGTTTTAAAGTGCGCTGTAATGGAAAGTAATGTAGGACCAAAAATAGCGGAATGTATCAGCAATAACATATTATGCTAATCATATAGGAAGCTTGCTCTGCATACGGGTCTATTTCTCCTTTTTTATCCTGCCATTCTATCCAGTTTTTGCTTAGTCATTCCAAAATGTTTGAGTGAGGATTACTTTGATCCAAGTATAGGCTGTGTTGAGCCAATCAAAATGTTCCCCTATGAACTACACACAACTTGGTGTTTCTTGATGGCCCAGCTCAAACGCCGAAGACTTAACCAGATTACTGAAATCCCCCATTAATTCTGCATATTACAATCTAACCCATTATACATTATGTACAAACAGCGCTGTGGGAGAAGCAAACACACACTTGGATTTCAGAAATAAGGACCTGCATACAGAATTAAGCAGTACAGTGCATCATTGTGACCTGACACAAGAGGGGTATTGTGCCTTCAGAAAGTGCATATCACACTAATGCACAGGTATTCAGAGAATCAGCCCTTTCCAAATTCAGTTTTAGAGACCATGATCTGTTCAACAGCCGTCTGCAATCGCTATTCACTTATCATTCAGTAAAGAGCTGTAACTCTTCAACATGCATGTGATCTACTGCTCAATGTCAGATTCAGGATTTCTATAGCTAATGATAACCTGGGTCAATAACCTGACCCACGCTGACTCTGCTGCTGTTAAAATTTGTTTTGGTGGTCCCATTTTCCTGGATTAATTTGTATTTCTTTGTGCTTATGAGAACACTTCTCCTTAGATGGGAAGGTCTGGAATTTGATTGCTCATTTTTTCTGTCTATTGGCAATTGGTTTTGGTACATATTTCCTTTTCACTCTCTTCTAGTTCTGGGAGGTGATCAGTGATGAGCATGGAATTGACCCCACTGGTACCTACCATGGTGACAGTGACCTGCAGCTAGACAGGATCAGTGTCTACTACAACGAGGCCACAGGTAAGCAATCTTCACTCAAAGGTTCTCAGTATGATGAGGGCTTCACCAGTAATACAAACCCTATTAATATCTTTACTCAACAGTTAAATAATTAAGTGAAAACAATCTAAAGAATTATTCAGGTCTCCCTGTATCGCTGTGCTGAATCAATCCCTACTTCAGCTAAATTATTTAAACTCGCACATGTTTTTCTGCAATATTGAGCTGGTCTGTTTCTCTCTTTCTGATTCTCATGGAGGAGGCAAGTATGTGCCCAGAGCCATTCTGGTGGACTTGGAACCTGGTACCATGGACTCTGTGAGGTCAGGACCTTTTGGCCAGATCTTCAGACCAGATAACTTTGTGTTTGGTAAGTGGTGATTAGCTAGCCATCTTACAAAATGTACAATACAAATTGACCAAATCAGTTTGACAAAATCATTTGACTATGTGGAATCAGTTTGATTACCAAGTAAAAGAATGTGTGATGGTTAACTCTCCCCCAATACTACTTCATCAGGTCAGAGTGGGGCCGGCAACAACTGGGCAAAGGGTCACTACACGGAGGGGGCTGAGCTGGTCGACTCTGTCTTGGACGTGGTCCGTAAAGAGGCAGAGAGCTGTGACTGTCTCCAGGGCTTCCAGCTGACACACTCCCTGGGCGGGGGCACTGGATCAGGTATGGGTACCCTGCTGATTAGCAAGATCCGCGAGGAGTACCCCGACCGCATCATGAACACCTTCAGCGTGGTGCCCTCCCCCAAGGTCTCCGACACCGTGGTGGAGCCCTACAACGCCACGCTCTCCGTGCACCAGCTTGTGGAGAACACTGATGAAACATACTGTATTGATAACGAGGCGCTCTACGACATCTGCTTCCGCACGCTGAAGCTGACCACGCCCACCTACGGCGATCTCAACCACCTGGTGTCGGCCACCATGAGCGGCGTTACCACCTGCCTGCGCTTCCCTGGCCAGCTCAACGCCGACCTCCGCAAACTGGCCGTCAACATGGTACCTTTCCCGCGCTTGCACTTCTTCATGCCTGGGTTTGCCCCACTCACCAGCCGAGGAAGCCAGCAGTACCGCGCCCTCACAGTGCCTGAGCTCACTCAGCAAGTCTTTGATGCTAAGAATATGATGGCTGCTTGTGATCCGCGACATGGGCGCTACCTGACAGTAGCGGCTGTCTTCAGGGGTAGGATGTCCATGAAGGAGGTGGACGAGCAGATGCTGAACGTGCAGAACAAGAACAGCAGCTACTTCGTCGAATGGATCCCCAACAACGTCAAGACCGCCGTGTGCGACATCCCACCCAGGGGCCTCAAAATGGCCGTCACCTTCATTGGCAACAGCACGGCCATCCAAGAGCTCTTCAAGCGCATTTCCGAGCAATTCACTGCCATGTTCCGACGCAAGGCCTTCTTGCACTGGTATACCGGCGAGGGCATGGACGAGATGGAGTTCACCGAGGCCGAGAGCAACATGAACGACTTGGTCTCCGAGTACCAGCAGTACCAGGACGCCACAGCTGAGGAAGAGGGGGAGTTTGAGGAAGAGGCTGAGGAAGATGCTTAAGGTGAAAGATTCAGTAGCAATTAGGTAGCCGTGGGAGGGAAAATGGGATGGGGGGAGATTTCCAAATTACAACTGAGGCAGAAGAATAAGGACACAGAAGAAGGGGCTGAGAGAAGCAAGTGAAATGAAGAGCTAAAAGTATGACAGCAAATTTGTAGAGTTCATGAAAGAAGGAAAGGCATCACAATCTCTAAACAGAAAGGCAGGAGCTACATGAGACAAAAGCGGAACAAAAGAAGCTGATCCAGACACAGGAACCAGAAAACAACTTCAGATGTGAAGAGAACAGAAAATAATAGGCATGCAGCAAACCGTCTGAAGTGTTCAGTACATCCAGTCCAGAAACAAAGATTAGGCCACATCATTGGTTCCATGCATTTGTTCTTTGGTTCCTGCTGTCTACTGAAGTTCTGACAGTGATGGGGGCGGTTAGGGACCAGCCACTAAACTAGGTAGTAAGTCGAGTGACAACATTACTGCAACCAGCCTGTCAAGGTAGTCACAAGAGTCAGAGAACAAATGCTTGGAGACACTGAGATCACTGAAAGTCACATGAAAGTAAACCAAGTATTGGATGATTTTTGGATGGTTATGTGAGGGGGAATCATCAAAAAGAATGAAAGAGAAGGATTTTTGTTTTATATTTATTTATTACCTTACATTTAGTTTTTTTTAATTTTTATGTCTTGTGACCAAGCTTCGCCCAGCCCAATGTTGATCTCAGTGACCATCAACAGAATATCTTATCACATCATTTCTTGATTTGGAATGAGAAGAGATTTTGGGTTTTGTAAACGATTTCTCAGTATGAGAGTTTTTTTTGGCTTGAATTATTCACGCATAAAAACTCCCCTAAGAGAGCGATGGATAGGTCCCAGATTGGTAGCGCTCAATGAACATAATGGAATGAGTGGATTACCCAAACTACACAAGCAAATGCCTGGTAGTGGTATGTCACTGTGCACATGTACATACTTTTGGACTGAGAGACGTGAAGTAATTTTAGCTCTGTCTGATCAAACAATAAACCTCACTTGAACGCCAGCCAACGTCTCGGGTGGGGGTAGTCAGGCAAAAGATATGCATGTAACATCAAAGACACAAAATGTCACAGAAAATACTCCAGTCAGGTGGACATGTGCATTGTACATGCAAGAAGTATTTGTGTGGAAGGTATGTTTGCTAGAGTACTTCAATAAAAATGGATGACAACTTGTAGTAATGGAATCTCTTGAAAAGTCTCAAAAAGGTTTGCATAGGTAATCATGATTAAGATTTATGTTCTTTTAATTCCATTTTGTTTATCAGTTATTAAAGACGCTTAAAGCTTCCTTTTTGGTTGTACTGTTTTTTAGTTTATTCTTAATATTTGATGCTATCTATTTTCTATTTCCTTTTTTATGTTTTGAAAAGAAAGGAGCCTCTGTGGGGAAAATAAAAGGCATTTTTATAAAATAAAACCACTGATCATTTTTGTGCGTACAATCACTCAGTGAAAAGGGAAAAGTAATTCACATAGGCCTCACATTCTGCACCATGAGCGTTATGCTCTCAGGAAATGCATTTATAAAATTTGTCAAAGAACAGCTATATTACATTGTGCGGATTTCAAATACTATGTCAGTTTACAGCTGCTCCAGTGAAAATATTATGTGGGACACACATCTGTCGCAATGATTCAATTCGGATTTCTTTGGCAGGTATGAATACAGATTTTTTATCTACTTGGGTGACCATATAGAAATAAGGAGAAAAATTTCCCTCATCATACTGAAGAATCAGTACAAAATGAGTAAATAAAGCTTTTTGGGCTGTGTTTGGAACTGGAGGTTTTTAACTGGATGAAAAATACCTTAATGCTCCCAGTCAATAAGATTACAGACTACAAAATGCTGATTTACACTTTAGCCTTGTTTATGGGCCTAAGGGGACCAAACAAAGCTATTTTACACATAGTATATTTGCCATAAATAAGGAATGAGTGGTTACAGTACTAAAATGAGCATTATTTTATACATTCACCCTGCCCCAGTCTGGTGTCCCAATGAGGTAGAGACTCCTGCTAGACCACCATGATTACTGTCTGATTAGGCAGTTATAGGAGATGAACAGAGGACAGCGCAGCTGCTCATTGTATAACACTGTTGTTTTACACCTCCAGGGTTGGGGTTCAAATCCAGGCTCCAGCCTGTCTGTGTGGACATTGCGTGTGTTTCCCATGATGTGTGGGTCTACCAAACACATGAAGTTAGGCTAACTGGTGCCTCTAAGTTTCCCATGGTATGTGGATGTGTGTACCCAACAATGGACTGGCATCCTGTCCAGGGTATCCCTGTACTGCCTGGGATAGACTCCAGGCTCTCTGGGACAAACTGGGAGAAGATTGGTGCAGATGGGTGTCAATCATAATGTCAAATCCAATTTTCTACAGAATTTTCACATTTTGTCTCAACTTGGTTGCCAATCATGTTAAATTTCTGGCCACACCAGGCAGCTGAAGATCAGCTGTAACTTTTTATATGAAATTTTTTTTGCTAAGAACATCACACAATATAATAATAATAACTAACATTCACAATAGCTCTCCTTAGCACATCCAAATTGCAGCTTATATATAGATATGTTATGTTTTACAGCATTAACGATAAGAATACACTACATTTAAATTGTAAATACAGTCATTGTGTTTACTTTCAGTGATTGACTGGTGAAACTAGAGATAGTTGGTGTCATCAGTGAATATTACCATAATGGGCTTGCTGAGGCACAACACCTGTTTACAGCCACCAGACAGGCACACTTATGTGGGCTCAAATACCAAATAAAAACAAAGAGTATTGTTGGTTTTGAGGTTTTCCGAGAACTTCTGAAAGGGCCTTTTGTTTTCCAAATTGCTTTGTGGTTTGAGGTTGTTCACTGTTTTGAACATCAAAAAAATTATAATGAACGTATCAGCATGGCCTTAAACTTCACATCTGAATATCCCTGCGGCAAGATGTGAAGATGAAAACACCAGACATAGCAGGCTAGACGGAAAATTAGTATGTTCTGAATGGATTGCATGAGCAGAATTGTAGGAGCGCTGTGAGAGGATGGACACACAGGATGGATCTAGGTGTGGAATGTGAGAGGATTTCTGCTACTAGGTATTACAGCAGTGGAAAGGCCCACCACCCATCCCCACCCTCCTGCCCTCTGGGAAGCGGCTTTGCAGAGTCAGAGCCCAGCCAGCCAGATTCTGTAAGTTTTATTCCTCAAGCCATTAGACTCCTGAACTCTTAATAACTTATGGCAACCCCTCCACAACCCCCACCCCACACTCTGCCTCTCTTCATCCATGCACATGTCACTTTTTCAAGAACCTTTTGCATTATATGTCTTGCACTATAACCTAAATGGTGATGTACACTGGTTTTTGCTGCTATACCCGTTCCACATATATTCTATTTCTTATTTATTCTCTCTTTAGACTATATTCAATATTAGACTATATTAAGTTTAAGTTTTTTCTAGTATTAACACACTCTGCTAGGCTGATGAGTCTGTGCAATGTAATTTCATTCTAATGTGCACTGACCACTGTATGTTTTGAATGACAATAAAATGTCTATTCTATTCTATTCTGATGATCTTACCTGGGGCTGGGTCACCTCACTGGATACTGGTCACTTCTGCTTATTGCCATGTGACCTCTGAAGAAGCATGCTGTGCTCCACTGACACCCAAGTAGGGAGCTGCTCACTGTAAATTCTGACAGGGCAGGAGTGTGCTATGTAGGGGAGTCACTTCTCTTTGCTTGAGCGGGGCAGAACAGAAGCCAAGTAGAAACCCCATTGCAGTGGCTGCATGTGTGTTGTTTTTGCCTCAGACTTCCATTGTTGTGAGTTTGAATCCTGCTCCCAGCTGTATGTACTTTGTGTCCTGTTAGACTCCACCCCTTCTTTCTCAGCTAACACTGACATTAAGCTATATTAAGGAATGAAATTGGAATGAGGTAATTAGGAGGATCCCAGCTCCATGTGGAGTGTACCTTGTCTTTCAGGGGTCACTAATTGTTGCACTATTATTTATTCTATTGTATGATTATTGCTACTGTATGTCTGATGCTTGCGCTAGGAGAGCCTACTGTCTCATTTCATTGTGTATGTGCACATTGTGTATGCTGCACAATGACAATAAAATTTCCTTTGATTTTTCTCTCTACCGCTCAGGTGTGCTGCCACAGTGTGTCCCTGTGTAAGTGTTTGCACGTTCCTGCTCAGTGTCCTTTCCATAGTGATCCCTGTCCTCTGCTTCACAGGATGGACTCCAAATCAACCCAACAGTGAATGGGTAGTCAGCTTAACAGAACACTTTCAAAAGTCTCTCCAACATATGTTTTTTTTTTTGTCAGATGACAGTTAAGTATAGGTCATATATATAAATATATGTCCAGTTTTGTACTTCTAGCGAAAAAAATGTTTTCTAATCCATCTATCTGAATCGCTTACCTACTACAGGGTCATGAGGGAGATCTAAAGCGTATCCCAAACAGTCTAGGGGACAAGTTAGATGAGCATCCCTAATCAGGGGTACTCAAATGACAAAATTGTGATCGACCACATTCCCCGCTATGGATCTTAGTTGATGAAATTTGATCAGATTTGGGTCTCTGGGAAAATAAAGGAGTAACCTTGACCTAGAGGAAATCAGTAGGCCACTACAGGGGTCATGCACTCTTGCACTCACACCATTGCAAGGTTTTCAGGAAACTGGAGTAGCCATCCACCCTGCATTATAACAGTGGAAAACAATGTTGCAGTTTGTATAGTTTAATACAAACTTCGCACCTCAAAATTGCAAGGCATCGTTCAGCTTAAATAATCACATTATCCCTTATTTTGGGAGGGTGAAAAGTATGGATACAACAGGATATATTAGGAGTAATATGCTTGAATGTATGCAGTGGTATTCAGTGTTTTTTTATTTGAGCAAGCAGACCCCTTACTTGTTCTGGAAATAATGAGGATGACCAGTAACTTTGGCAAAAGCTTTAAACTTTTTCAGAACTGCTGAGATATTTAATATCGTACGCAAAATTTTAGTTATGAATTCGACCTATTTAAAACCTGAAATTTAAGTCCGCACAATGTTTAAAAATATATGCTGCTATATAATATAAATGTTATAATAAGCCAGTTTTCCAGTAAGATGTGTATTCCATCCATCCATCTCCTACCGCTTTTCCGGGTCGTGTATTGTTTTATATTAATGTACAAACCTGCGAGTACTACAAAGCACACAATGCAAATCGAAGAAATTCCAGCGTCACCCTTAACGCGGGAAATGTATCTGTTCAAACAATCACCTCGAATAGCTTATCGGTGCTCCGAAACAGACATAAATTTTCTCCAATCGTAAGTAGAAAATGGATAAGTGACGTTGAGTTCAACCAATAGAGAGACGACTTGATGAATATGCTTTTTATGTTCCGGAAATAGAGTGTTACAGTTTTATATGTAGTTGGAAACAGATGAGGTATGTTTTCATTTTGCTGCTCGCGTACTATATCGACCTAGATCGCAGGCGTAGAGTGGAATTTGCCAGTGCAAGCTATGGTTTCTCGAAAATATTCTTCTATGCATGTATTGTATGGAAAAAACACGAGCGCACATACTTTCCTTGCACGCTGCTCATTGCTATGCCCTAGCATACCCAGTTGGGTGCAGATTTATAGTCTTTGTAATCTAAGTGTATTTCTTAGCAGGCGCATTACTGATGGAAGGATAATATCGATGATTAGCTGGTTTGAATGTCTATAACATCGTATAGTTGACTTGTGGTAATCTACATTTACATTTGCCTGAGTGATGGTCTTATTGATGTAGCATCAGTGGCGATCAGTATATGATTCAGATGTGTCTAGTTAATATCAGACATCTCCGGGTAGTTTTAAAAATATAAATGAGGCATCAGGTCTCGTAAAATTAGGTATAACTCTTTCCTTGGTGTGTATAGCCTACTGATTCGTGTTAATGATAGTTGCGTTTCCCATCCTGAAATAACTTCTCGTATCGTTATCGATTCTCAGAGGCTATGGATGAAACCCAGCGGCTAGATGACTCATTCATGGACGATGGGTTTGAACTAGACGGAGACCAAGCTAGAAAACCTCTGGCTAAACTCAGGGTGTTCAAAAATGAGCACATTCCCGAGACTGGTGAGTGATCTGTGCGTGGCGCTCAGCGTTCTACTCTCTGAATAATCAACGCTTTACATACCAGTGTTTAGTTTTTTTTTTTTACATCAGTTATAATGTACGCCTTTGCATTTGACAACTTGCATCACACTATCGAGTTTGTGAATGTTTTTATTTCTCCAGAATTACTGTCATGTCTTAAAAATATGTTTTATGAAGGCTCATTCACTGATAAGTGTGGGTGGGTCTGCACTGTAATCAGCTAAATGGGATAATCTACTTCGGTCATTCTCCTGGTTAGGGGCTGGTCACAGAAAGTGTGATGTCTAATAAAGGTAAAAGCAGTGCCTTAAACAGGTTGTGGCTAATTAATATATCTACACTGCTACTATTAAATGCGCACTGTTAAGTAGGATTAATGTCGTTACTCCAGACACTGGCCACTGAGTGAAGAATCTGCAAGACCGTTTCTTGATGTGAAGTTTCAAAAAAGGCAACTGCCTACTAATATAGTCAAAAAGCATCTATCGACTTGTCATTTGTGTGAAAAGTTTTTGTTAATGTATGCTTTTATTTGAGAGTCACTAGCTTGGGTTGTTTTACACACCACACACTACAGCTTGTTATACATGGTGGGCTGGTATTGCAGCGAAGTGTAAATGACACTGTTGCCAGGGGAAGAGAAATTGAGGGACATTTTAAGCATTCACCATTTGTGTATACTCTCTTAGAAGATATTCACATTGAAATGTGAATGCCTCTTAAATGCTAAAAACAAGATGTACAAACGAGGTGGAAGTGCATTATAACTATATTATAATATTCAGGTTAATAGAGCTTTCGTATCAGTATCTGTATCTTATTGGCAGTTATGTGACCATCACTAGTTTTTATGTTTTATGTAATGAAACTTAAAATTTAGTCTTTTTAAAATAGTAACAGCTTGACCTTCTTTCCACTGATCTCAGTATTGTGGTATTGATGTAAATTCTGAGAAGCCTTGAAAGATATTTTGATTCTCTCTGATTCTCGCTCTCTATCTCACTCAGAGTTACCCCTCTACCTTGGAGAAAATGTGCTGGGCCGGGATCCCACCTCCTGCTCTCTGCCCCTCGACGCTCGAACCGTGTCCAAGCGGCATGCTGGCATCTCTCTCTCTGTGTTTCCTGGAGACAGGATTCATGCCAGCCCTTTTGTGGAGGCGCTGGTCTGGGACCTGGACAGCATGAATGGGACGCGGAAGGGTAGATTCCGTCTGACGCCCCATGTCCGGTACGCCCTGACCGATGGGGACAGTGTGGTGCTGGCCGACCTGCCCTGCCAGTATATTGACACAAGCGAGGTGCTGAGGGAGGGGTCGGCGGAGCCCGAAAGGGTCGTAGGAGGAGGTGAACTCCGGGCAAAAGGTAGGAGGCGGAGTTTGAGGACACAGACGGGAAAGGAGAGTGAGAGCACAGAGGGTGGCTGGAGCAACGGCATAAAAAACACAAACTTGAAAAGAAACATCAAGGGTGGACAGATGGGAAATGAGACGGTGACGCCGAGTGTGGTCAGGAGCATGAGCCTGTCACTGGCTCAAACGCCGGCATTTCCGGAAAACTTGCATGTCCTTGAACTGGATTCCGACTCGGATGATAGCACAAGAGCAAGTAAAGGTAAGGAATGTGAATTTCCAGTATTTTTACTGATTTGTGTATTCGTAGTACTTGTCTGACGTACAGATGTTTGTTTGTTGTAGTTGTTGACCCCTTCCTATTCCAGCATATGACAAATTCTCTTCTCTTTGTCTGTTCTTCAAATGCCAGGTCCCACCTGCTCTACTTTCTTGTCTCCCATGAACAGTATTGTTCCAGAGAGGTAATGGCACAATGTCATACAGCTATCTACTCGGACAACATTAAATGAACGACACCTTAGTTAAATGGTGTCTGATTGTTGCCAG
Source organism: Cyphomyrus plagiostoma (assembly GCA_019775915.2). NCBI lineage: Eukaryota > Metazoa > Chordata > Actinopteri > Osteoglossiformes > Mormyridae > Cyphomyrus > Cyphomyrus plagiostoma. Next base: position 20,675,077 of record JABFEA020000138.1, on the reverse strand, counting down.
TATATTGTAGCTTGCATGCTGTAGCTCTGATATTGTTGTACAGTGGTACCTCAGATCTCCAACTCATTATAACTCGAATTTCTTATAAGTCGAACCAACCAGTTAAAAGAAAGACCTAGAACTTGATCTGAATCTCAGAAGTCAAACTGTGAACGCCGAACTAAGAACTTGTATGCGTGGGGAAATGAGTCACGCGGCACGTCTCAGTAGGAACAAAGGGTAATGCTTCAGTCTCAGCCTCGCATTCGCTGTGATAACATCGTGCATGTACACTAACTGAATACATATATTTAGATAGTAAAAGTACATTTAGACAATGATAGACAGTAACAGTATTATAATATAATAGAATACATTTTAAAATAGATTTCTTAATTATTTTAACATTAATAATAACCCATTCATACATTTAATTATAATAATAGATGGAGATAGATAGATAGAACTTTATTAATCCCTCAGGAAGGTTCCTCCGGGAAATTAGTTCCAGTAGCAGTGCACCGACACATTACACATCACACATCACACATTACAGTTACAAGAATGAATACACATATATAATATAAAGGGCTAATATATATAATATA
>JABFEA020000138.1:20647761-20674390 GCA_019775915.2 Cyphomyrus plagiostoma | reverse complement strand
CCCTGTGGTGCTCCTGTACTACTGACCACAGTGTCGGATGTGATGTCCTTTAGCCTGACGTACTGCCTTCTGTCAGTAAGGTAGTTGTAGATCCAGGCCATACAGAGCTACTAGGAAAGGCTGCCGTCACTCCCGCGCCATCTTGACATTTTTTTTAATATTGTCGTGCGGAGCGGGGACGGGAACGGAGACAAAGGTGCAGACGTCAGGGTATCGGGGAATACGAGGTTTAATTACAGGTAAGGCAGGCAGAACTCAGACAGACAATACAATGACCCGACTGGGGAAACAAACTGAAATGCGGACTAAATACAGAGGGCTAATGACAACAACCAGAAACGGCTGATCTCACGGACACGGTATTAATGAGGGGGCGTGGCACATGGAAGGAGCGGATGATCGGGGCAGAACACATTGGATACATTTATTTTCTTACTTTCTTACTAAAATTCTTGATTTGATTAATGTGCTTAGATGTGTTTGGTACAGTAAATGTTCTTGTTTTATCCGGTTCGTTTTGTGTTTAAATGCTTAAAAAAAACATATTTAGGTGTAATTTTTTGCGGCCGGGAACCAATTAATTGGTTTTCCATTATTTCTTTTGGGGAAAATTCAATCAGAACTTGAACTTTTAGGATTCGATCCGGAGTTCTGAATGGATTAAGTTCGAGTTGTGAGGTGCCACTGTATATGATGAGTAGGCGTGAGAGACGTTTGTAAGCTGTTGTTTCACCTTCTTGCAGTGAGGATGAGAACTCTGTTACTCCCTCTTCTTCTGTGAAAGACGATAGCCACCAAAGAATGAATCAAGGAGAAAAAGGTCCGGCTGCAACTAAGAGGAAACCTCAGATGCTGGTGTACAATAGCGACTCAGAGTTTGAGGAGCAAGAGACATTAAGGAAAAAGGATTCTTCGAACTGTCTGGGGGACATGGCAAATGAACAGGAAGGGCTGCCTGAGGGAATGGCCATCAATGCCACTCCGAATGGAAGAGCTAGTCCAAGCAGAAATGTAGGAATGGATAAGAGTGAAGCTGAACCGTCCACTGATGTGCCACAGCCTTGTAAGCCTGGCAGCCAAGTTTCCAGTGGAGGTGGAAGCCACACTGCTGACAATGAAGAGGAGCGGAAAGACCCTCCACAGAGGTCAGATCCTCATTCTTTGGGGAACAATGATCCCAACAAATCATCCATAGAGGATGGCTCCAGTGCAAGCAAGCCAAGTCTCAGCATGGACAGTGACACTGATGTCGACTGCAAGGAAGGATCAGAACAAATGCTTAGACCTGTCAGTGGCACAGAAGCCACAGACAGGACCTGTAAATCTTCCAGATCTTCTATGGTACAGCCTGAGGAATTTCATCTAGACAGTGATACTGACATAGAGGACAATGAAGATAATGCACCTAAGTCCCCCTCCACGATTAGTCTGAATGTGAAGACTTCATCCACTGCAGTGATAGTACCGACCGAATTCCATCTGGACAGTGACACAGACTCAAAAGGAAGTGAAGACAGTCCTGGAGATCTGGTCCCACTGAACCCAAAACCCAGCACTGGGCTGACTGAGCCCCTCTTGGTGAAATGCCCAGGGCTCCACTTGAGCAGTGACACGGATGACGAAGCCACAGATGATCCATTTGCAACTTCTGTGAGAGAGACTCATGGAAAATGTGGGACCCAGCAGCCTGCTGGTGGGAGAGACCTGAAGATTGATTCCAGCAGCGATAGTGATTTGGAGAGCAATGCCACACAGCTGTTTGCCTTCACCTCAAAGCCGGAGCTGGGTTCTCTCCTTCATCAACCAGCCTCACACAGCTCTCCTCTGAGGGGAGCTGCCAAGGGGTCCTCCTCAGACAGTGACACGGACGTGGAAGAACCGGGATCTGTGAGGCCAGGCCCAGGACTTCTCCTTCCATCTGTGCACTTGTGTCTTGAGAGCGACACTGATGTGGAGGATGGAGGAGAAGATGGAGCAGCTGAAACGGCGGACGGGACCGAGGTCTTGCCTGTTGTTGCCGGTGGTGCGATGGCTTCTGGTGTCGTCGATGAAAAGTGCTCTACGCCCGTGACATTGCGTATGTACTTTCTAAAATATGTTTTTTTTTATATCCTCTTGTGTATTCTCTTTCCATACTCCTACGCTTCTGATTTTTGTCACCTCATTGCCGATGACCCAGAGCATAACAGACACAGAAACACAACTTTGATTAGCTTTTTCCTTTCTCACATCGCACTCCCTTTGTTTCTGATAACATTCAGGCATGTGGTGTGTGCTGAGTTAAATCTGAAGAAATTATTACTGTGCTATTAATAGCACTGGGATCCCGTGTAAACTCAGTATTTAATGGTTTCAGTTTGGGAGGATGTCAAGCCTATTACTGCCTCAGGGTAGTTGTTCCTTTGGGAGAACAAAGAGCTGTGATATGTCGGGGGATGAGCACCTGCAGGTGCGACGATGAAGCCTGAGCTTAATCGCATCTCCAATGGCCTGCCCCACCTGGTGCTATCACAAGTTATTTATGAACCGGTTTGGTTGGACAGCTCGGAGCACGTTGAGCATTTGCTCACTCCGGTGAAACACACTTTTCAAATGAGCCAGATGGTTGAGTTGGCTTCACATTCGACCGGCTGCTTATGGCATCTGTTGCCCACATGGTCATAACACCAGGGTGACAGGAGGCATATCTGCAATGGGCCTAAAACTGCTGTGCCGTGTTCTCTGGCAATATGAGAGAGAACTCACTCGTGAACCAGCTAATTATCGCACAGCTAGTGGAATGTTTTTAGGCCCCTGTCTGCTGTAAATGCCCAAAAATGAAACTCAAACATGAAGATTGTGGATGTCCTCGTTGACCATAGTAGCAGCCATGGTGCTGATGTCTTAGAATAAGTTCCAGTTTTTTTACATTATTTTGGGAGTGTAGGGTATATGAATTTGCTTGAAGTATTTCAATTTCAAAACATTTCTAGCTATTTTTGGCGCAGGTTTTATACTTTAACAGATGTGTGATTTTTTTTTTTAATGATTTTTTCAATTTGGTTTTAAAAAGTAGAAGTTTACACAGTAGTGAAAACAGTAGTATATTGTTCATTCTTTTGAAAATAAAATCGGGAAAAAAAACTGGCAGTTTTTGGTTTTTCAGTTTTAAAATCAGAACGGGGAAAAGAAAACGGCAGGTTTCATGTTTTGTTTTGCTGTTTTAAAACCAAATGGGGAATCTGTAAATCACGTCATACTGTTTCATTTTTGTGATATGTGCTGTGAATCATGGAGGTGCCAGACAATACAGCATAGACCAGCATAGCCGTGCTAGTTCGCTAGCTACACCAGCACCGAACCAGCACTAACCATCATGGACCAGCATGGAAATAAAGCTGACCTATGCTGTTTATTTTTAGAAGGGATACGGCTTATACACTGACCAAGAAAGTACTTAAAATAATATGTTTGGAGGGTGTGGCAGCTCTATGGGTTAAGAAACAGAATGTTGCTAGTTCAAATCCCATGATCAGTTGAATGATCTCATCATTGGACCAATGAGCAAGACCCTTAACTGCTCTAGAGACTTGTCATGTTTGCTTAGTTTTTCTATTACAAATGAATAGAGAGTCCCCACAAAGATATAAGTATGATTACAAACCTGTGTGTGTTTGGGTTCAGTTGCAACTTGGCAAACCCAAGCCATGCTGCTATGTTCTTTTTATTGAACTGTAAATGCCTCAAAGCGCTTAAAATAAGTTATACAAACAAGGTGGAACAAAAAAATATATAATTCATTTATTATATTAAAATATTAAAGAAAGCTCTTCATCAGAATCCGTATCTGTACCGGTAGTTGTGCATTGGAATCGTATCAGAACTGAAAAATGTGGATCAGCCCATCTCTAATAATACTTTATAAAGAGCTGGTGTGAAGAGCTTTTCTTGTCCGTGGTTGACCCTTTCAGACATAAGTGCTCTTTCTCTTTAATTTCCCTCACTCTCAGCTGTTTCACATTACACCTGTCCCGCTGTCGTTAATGTGAGTTTTCTATCATTGGAATGCAATTGCTCTTGTTCAGACCCGTGATGCACTTTCTGCCAGTGATTTAATTGGGTGCTACATAAGCACCCCCTGTAGACCCTTCAGAGGACTGCAGCTTGCAACGGTGTTTTGCTCCTCTAGAGGGCACCAACTCCAACATATGGTGTGTGACTCTCTCTAAAGGCCAGTTCGTTTCACTTTTCCTCATGCGCTTTTGATTGTGGACAAGGGGATATGATGTAAATTTTGTAATGGGGGGTTGGCTGCCAATGACTGTGGTTGGTGCCCATGCAGCCCAGATTTTTATGTCTGGGGGAAACCTTACACCTCCATGCGTGTTGACCACACATGTGCGACATAATTGATTAGGTACTTCCAGTAGGTGGCAGCGTGGATTTTCATAGATAAGCAGTCAACAACGAAAGAGTAGGGGAAGTATCACAAGCTAATTCTAGCCAAGCTTTGACTAATAAGTAACTGTTCGTAAAAGTTTACCCAGTACACGACTTGTATTGCAACAAATACATCTGCCCTCTACTGGTCTGGTGGAATATCACTGCTGAATGCACAATCATCAGCATCCATAGCCAAATGTAGTATGACTACAATCTGCCACACGGATGACCGTCCTCAGCTGAAAGTGCATGAAAGCACACATGGGAAAGTGAATTATGAACTAGGCTTAAGGATAACTCAGTGTGATAAGTGCCCATAGTTTTGCAATAGCTTTATTGCAGCCACTTTATGGCTGCTTGGATTCTTGAAGCGAGCTAATGATGTCTAAAGGAGAGTGAGCACTTGGTGCATCTTGTGCCCTCCAGGCCTGATTTCATAACCCTGCACCAGCAGTCTGAATGAATCGGCAGCTCCCGGGAATGATAACGGAAAAACGGATGTTTTCAGGGTTTGAAATTTTGGTTTTATTTGTGATTTGAAATGATTTTGCATAACTTCATCTTGTACATTTTGTTCCTAATTTTTCTGTCATTCAAAAAGTACATAATACAGTCGTGAGAGAGAGTTCACCCTCTTTCTTATCAGGACATTAAAAAAAAATTGGCATCGCTTTACTTAAGGTCATGTCGTTAGTAATTTCTAAACATTCATAGTGTATTATAATACATTCATAACGCATTATAAACATGGCTAAAATGTATAACACATTAAACCAGAGGTATTAAAGTCAAGGCCTGCGGGCCAGATCCAGCAAGCGAATGAATTATCTATGGCCCCCGGGATGATATTTGATTAGTATTAGAACCAGCCCGCAGGCCATAGCCACCTGGTGCTGTTTTGCACGCACCAATACTCCATTCCCCACAATGCAACGGTAGCCCGCAAACTCACTCTTCTTCGAAGGAAGTTTGTTTTTGTCTGTGAACCTGTTGAAAAATGCTTTCACTTTAAATTAGCGAGAAGCGACACAAAAATGTTGGAATGTTCATTTATTTATTAAATAAAATACAGTACACTGTGTTAGGTCTTGGTTCAATAGGTTACGTGCAATCATTTTAATGTTTTAATAAACATTGAACCAGTTCGGCCCTTGGCTTGTAGCAAATTTGTTTTTTTGGCCCTCTAATGTATTTGACTTTGACATCCCTGCATTAAACCCATGTTTATTATGCATTATGCCTGGCTTATGAACCGTTCATCTATAATGAACTATAGATACCTTGATGGCATTCATAGTGTTTTGCAAATGAGCATTCCAATCAAATTCCTTGCATATCTGGCTCCCCACCCCCTTGTGGCATCTAGGGCATATATCCTCCCCATATCCAATTGTATTGAGTTCCAATTCCCACTGTTCTTTAATATGAAAAGCGTTACCTGATATGTCTGTCTTTAGTTTTTTGTAAATATAGGATATTTGTTTGTTTGTTAATGCGAGTTGATCAAATATATGTATGAAGCAGGTCTCAATATTAGCTGGTTTGATTTTCATATTGTCCCAGTCTGTTTAATTTGTAGATATGTATAAAAGTCACATTAAGGTAAGATTAAGGTAAATTGTCTTGAAGTTGTGAAAATTTTTTTAATTATTTAAAAACATTTCAATCAGTTGAGTATTTTCCGCCCATGTATCAAGCATGGATGATAGAAACAGTATATTTCCCTGTAAGGGCTTGACCCAAGACAGAGCTACAGTTCCCTTTGTATTTGAGGCCTTTAGTGTGTGTTTGATCCACACATTCTTTATTTTTTCTGACACTATTGACTAAGAAATTGGAGAGTAGATAATGATATCCCTGGTAGAGAATTCTCTTCAATAGCTACCCAAATAAGGTCCTTGTCTTTGATCATCCCCTGCCACCATTGCTCAAAGCTGAGAAGCCCAGTAATACCGTTTTAGATTAGGCGGCCTAGACGTCCTTTAATATTTTCAACTGGATTCTTGGTGTCCTATTTTGCCAAATACATTTTGATATACATTTATCAAACAACGAAAATGTGGGTTGTGTCTTGGTGAAACGTTAATTCTAACGGACTCTATCCTCCTAAAAAGGGTAACACATCCCATCTGTTTAGGTCTTTAATTTCTTCAGTCAGTCTGTTGTAATTTATGGAGGATAATTGTGTAGATTTTGGAGTAAGGTCAACACCCAGATATGTGAGTCGCCAAATGAGATGGGCCAACTGCAATTTTCTTAGCAAATTCAGATTTCCAATTTTGTGACCGACTGATACTAATTTTTGCCGATTCCTATTTTCTTTCCAGGAAGAATAATTGACAGCGTATACAAATAAAAATCAGATTTTGTTCAGTGCAAAATTTTATTTTCATAATAAAAGAAATTGTTAAACTTTACAATTTCCCACGAACTGCTGCAGGATCTGTTACAGGATCTTCTCTCACTTAAACATGTCACAAAATAAAGTGCTCAGTGACTGTAACGAGGTGCAAATAATTAACTGAAAATGAGTCGCTGTACATCCAACTTTGTCTGACAGATTTTACTATTTCACAAGATAACAACACGAAATTGACTTTTTTTTTTTCCCGTCTTAGAATTAAAATGTCCATAGGATACAAACCTCCAAATAACACTAGCTTTGCAATTTTAATGATTATCCTTTTTCAAGTTTATCTAGTATATGTTTAATAATAAGTTAACTTGTCTCCGATGTTTCACCACGTTTTTGTGGTGGTTCCCCCACGGTTTACTTTGGCTTTAAATATATTACATATTCCAAGCTTTATGTCATCTTCACTCTCAGTGAAAAACTTCCAAGCTAACAACACGTTAGCATGTAGCTGTATGCGTGCCCACAACTGTGAGGCTATTGCCTGCACTGCTGGGCGTATAATGTGTGTAGTGCATGTGTAAAACGGACTGGTTCGGTATTGTAAATGCTTGAGACTGATCACCCGGTCTCCAGTCTGGGCCAAGCACACTGAAAATCAACCAAATTGGCCCGGGGCAGAAGTTATGGGGTTTTATAAGAATAACAGTATGTCATCAGCAAATTGCGCTAGTTTGTGCTGGACCTGTCCTTCATCAAATATCCCATCCCTTGTATGAGAGGATTAGTTATTAATTCATCCAGTGGTTTAATGCTCAGTGCAGATTGGGAGGGTGACAGAGCATCTCTGGCATATTCCGTGTCCCAGGGAAAGAAAACAGGAACGATGCTCATTTCCTCAAACTCTAGATCTTGGGGTTTTATAGACTATCTTAATCCATGAATCTCAAATGCCTCACTAAAACCCATCCAGCTGAGGCTCTTTTGGAGGAAGGTCCAGTGATCCCTATCAAATGCTTTCTCAGCATCTAAGCTGAGCATTGATGGGGCATCTCTTCTGGCTGCAGTTGCTTGCAGGTTCAGGGCTCTTCTGACACTGTCAACCTCCTGTTGGTTATTATCTGACCTTTTTATCTTCTGTAATATCCTGTTGGCTTGAGCTTTCTGTAGCTGAAAAGGAAGCAGACTGCTTGTTCTATTCCCCATTTCATAGTATCTCTTGTTTATGGATTGCTCCCTCTGCTTTGTAAACAAACTGGTCATCTAGTTTTTGCCTAGCTTCTTTTAATAGTCTCATAATTTCTTGTTTCTGTTTGTTGATGCTCTATTTCTAATCTCTTAATTTCTCTCTTTTTCTACTTTAACTTGCTGAGCTAGCCATTTTTTTAAACTCTGGAGGAAATAAAAGTAATATCATCCCTCATCACTACTTAATGCCATTATCATTTAATACGTTATAATTTATTAGGTTTATCTGTATTTCTTGTTGAATTTCTTCATCATTTAACAGTGACACATTAAGTCTTCAGCAATTGAATTGCTTCCTTGGTCCAATCCTCATCTTTAAGGTGACTGGGGCATGATCTGATATAGCAGTTAGTTTTATATTACATTCACTGGTCCTAAAAAGGTCTCTGCCAGATATCAAAAACAGATCCAATGTAGATTAACTGCCCATGTACCTATGACATCAAAGTAAAGTCCCTTTCCCTGGGGTGTAGGTGGCACCAGACGTCTATTTAACCCAATTTGCACATCACTGAATAGTATTAGATTTTTTAGATAAAGAACCTACTTTGTCTCAGAGCACAATTGAAGTCCCCTCTTATTAAAATTATCCCCTCTGCTTTATCTGCCAATACATTTGCTGCATTCTTAAAGTGTTATTTTAATACCACCAGTAGTTCCCACTACCAAGACCTATCTGCCATCTCTATCATTAATTGTTTGCTAATGATTAAAATACAGCGGTACCTCAGTTCTCGAACTCATTAGAACTTGAATTTCTTAAGTCATACCAAGTAGAACTCGATCTGAATCTCAGAAGTCAAGCCGTGAACACCGACCTAAGAACTTCTACGCGGCAGGAAATGAGTCACGCGGCATGTCTCTCAGTGGAAACAAAGGGCAACGCTTCAGTCTCAGTCTCGCATTCGCTGTGAGAGCATCGTGCATGTTTCCACTAACTGAAGACGTATATTTAGACAGTAAAAATACATTTGGACAATGAGACAGTCAAAGTAATTATATAATAAAATACATTTAAAAATAAAGATTTCTTGTTCATTATTTTAATATTAATAATAAACCATTAATACATTTAATTATTATAATATTGTTGTGCCGAGCTGGACGTAAGGGAGACAAAGGCGCAGACGTCAGGGTATTGGGGAATACGGGGTTTAATTACAGGTAAGGCAGGCAAAACACAGATGGACAATACAATGACCGGACTGGGGAAACTAACTGAAACGCGGACGAAATACAGAGGATTAATAACAACCAGAAACAGCTGATTACATGGCGATTCCACATGGGGTTAACGAGGGGGCGAGGCACACGGAAGGAGCGGACTATCGGGGCAGGATACATTGTTTGGATACACTTATTTTCTTACTTTACAAATTACTGTTTGATAAATGTGCTTAGAGGTGTTTAGTACAGTATATGCTGTTCTTGTTTTGTCCGGTTCATTTTGTGTTAAGTGCTAAAAAAAAACATATTTGGGTGTAATTTTTTGGGGCTGGGAACCAATTAATTGGTCTTACATTATTTCTTATGAGAGAAATTCGATCACAACTCGTACTTTTTAGGATTCGATCCGGAGTTTTAAACAGATTAAATTTGAGTTCTGGGGTACCACTGTATACTGATTTATTGGCAAGATTAGGAACTCCTCTTCTCCTCCCACCACCAAACAAAGTACTATACACTAGAACTATCCCGATAACTCGATTAAACTCGACTTGTTAAAAAGATTTTCCTAATTGATTACTCAGTCTAACGGAAGACCACACATAGAGAATTAACATCTAAAGAATGCGCGATAGCATCATGTGTGTGTAAGTACTTCACTTTAAAAGTAAATGAAAATCCAGTATTCTAAAGTAGAACTTTAATAACAGTACAACAGGATTGCGATGCAAATACGTGTTAAAGGAAGACATTCAGGTTTGATGGACTCACCCAATATTGCAAGCTTAGCCATACGTATGTGCCATTTAGCCTCTCGGAGTAGCCTGGCCTATCTTTGTCATTACTTTGACTTAAATTCTTTTGCTTAATTTACTTTTTAAGATGTCAAAATCATCGCTCTCAAAGCCTAGCCCCATCACTTAGCCACATTGTTTTACATAATGCAATACATATAGCTAACCAATTAATGTATTGTGTTAGGGCTGAATGACACTGGAAAATTTTCACATTGGTATTGAAGTTTTTGCATTTATTTAGGAGTTGAAAATATCTATATACACAAATAGAACTTATCCAACAACAGAGTCAGGCAAATAAGTTAGAAAGTGCCTTGCGTTGTGCCAGCAGACCCAAAGCAAAGCTTACAGTTTATGCTATCCATATCCTGTGCATGGTGTATACCTAATAGCAGCCATATCTGTCCCTCTCAGGTTTTTCTCAACATAAGTGAAGCTCGGTAGTGTATTGCAGGAAAATAACAACAGCCCTGCACTAATCTGAAGGTGAAAAAAAAACAAAATAAGCCTAAGACAGAACAATACCAACATAAAGGTAAACAGTAGACATATTTTGTTTAAAGATTATACAGACCAGTTCCTGGTGTGGTTTGGGTAGACTAATCATCTGTGGGGAACTACACACAGTGTCTGCTGCTGCCATCTGGCTCGTAGAGAGATTGTGGTATAATTTGTGGATGTACTTGCAGTCTCTGTCCAGTGCAGTAAAACTTGAACTTGTCTTAACAATGCTGGTTTTAAACTTAAAATAAGAAAAGAAAAAAAAAAACTCGGTGTGTGCTAAGGTCACTCAGCTCTGTTGAAGAAGGTCATAGATTTTCCTCTCTTCTCTTCCTCCGTATCTCCCCTTCCATCTGCTCCTGCTTGTCCACCAGTTGGGTTTTTTGGTTTAGTTGCTCGAGATCAGTGAGCTCTCTCTATTTGCAAGTTCACTTCAGGTATCCGTTTGAGGACTGATTGAATCAGCTCCTTCAGAAACATCTGAACATCTTTTAACTCGCTCCCCTCAGACACCCAGTATATTTTCAGGTTGTTACATCTTGACCTACCTAGCCGTTAAGTCCATGTCTTGGCACAGCAGATACCATATTGGTCTTTTCTGTCTTCTCCCATTGTCTTCTGAGCACTGATATGGTTTTCTCTGGTGTGGTTCTTTTCTCTAGCTTTGTCATTTCAGCTTTCAGCTCTTCCATTGATGATCCCAACTTTGTTGGGATGGATAGTTGGGTCAGATGGATAGTTGAGTCTGGTTATGTGCCTCTCAATTTACTGTCCATAGGTTCTCCAGCTCGGCTAGCATTTTACATTCTAAGTGGTGAATGCTAGCATTAGTCAAGTCACTATCGTGACGTTGGATCTGCTTCATTTGTTTTTCTCCTTTGAGTTCTCCTGTTTAGCTGAGCCTTTGCTTCTGGAGGATCCTGCCATTGTAGTTTTTAGTTATTTTGAATTTTCTATAGTTTGTTAAGATATTATTTATTCAGAAGGACAGAGCTCAGCTTTCAGGCTGCTTCCTTCAGCATGATGCCACCGCAAGTCATTGTGGTGGAATTTTGGCCCACTCTTGTTGCTTCACTTCAGTTCAAGGTGTGTGGGCATTTATTTACACACTGCTCTCTTAGGGGTCTACCACGTTTTTGTTGGGTTGTGGTCTGGACTGTGTTCTTTGCAAATCTAAGCTGTGTTGCCATGTTCTTTTTAGGGAAAAGAGATTTTCTCCTTGCAAGCCTTCCAAACATGCCATACTTGTTAATTTTTTTCAAATTGTACTGCCATGAACTTTAACATTTAGCATGCTAACTGTAGAGTCTGAGATGTTGTTTTTTTTTTTGCAACTTCTCAGAGCGTTGCACGGTCTGATCTTGGTGTGAATTTTCTGGAATGTCCACTCCTGGAAACTGTCCTGAATGTTTTCTCCTTGTGAATAATCTTTCTCAGTGTAAAATGATAGACTTCAAATTGTTTAGAAATGGCCTTATAAGCCATTACACATTGATGAGCAGCAGCAATTTATGTATTGTTCATCTGAGGTTGTACTAACCTCATTTTAAGACCTGCTAAGAACCAAATGAAGTCCTTATGCGTAAAATCTTACAATTGAAAGAAGCTGCACTTTGCTTGTCACATGACGGTTCATGCTGCTGGTAGGAATGACAGCATCTCCTTCTATGTCCAGGTCCTCCGATACCACCGGTATTGCCAAGCAGACCTTCTGAAGGCGATCAGGATGACCTGAAAGATGACGACTTCTTCATAGCGGAAACTCAGTCATTTGTGTCAGAGGCTCCAGGTGGAAGCAGCACGGGGGGCCCATCCGCTAAGCAGCCCTGCGTGTTGAGCAGCCCCCCATCCTCAGGGTCGTCCTCTCCTCCAGGTTTTGAGGAGCAGTGCACCATGGAGTACTCCTTCCAACTTGGCCTGTCAGACAGCGTCCATGAGCACCCTGGGTCCTCTAGCCGTCCGGCACAGTTGGGCCTCATTACAGAGGATGAGCTGAGCGCCACCCAGGCTTATACAGCAGACACTGTTATTTTAAGCAGCAGAACTGTGGAGATGGATAGAAATCTGGAGTCCACCCAGGCTTACATTACGGAAGCTGCTGGGGAGGCTGATGGGGCCGTAAAAATTTGTGCTGATAACATTATGAATATACAAGAGGTGGTGTGGGGGGGGGACCATCAGAGAGATTTCCAGGCAAACTCCCACCTCTCCACGGCTGACACTCAGCCGGTGTCTGTTCTGGAAGTGGTGGGAGTGGCAGAGTTGGTGCCTGAGAATGAGAATGAGGAGGAGGAGGAAGAGGAGGGAGGGAAAAGGAGTCAGTTGCAGAGGCAAAGGGGGTCAGGAAGAGGAAAGGAGGAAGACAAGCAGAAGCAGCCAGGTAGAAGCACTAGGAGTAAGAGGCGAGCTGCAGTTGATCAGGAACCTCAAAAGAGAGAAGCAAGAAGGATCTCAAAGGCTGGAAGGATGCGGAAGGGGAATGGGTCGAGAAGAAAGGCTGTGCCAGATGAAGATGTGGAGAGTGATATGGAGGAAGATGAGTCTGTGCAGGAGACAAGCAGAGGGACCAGAAGGACATCTTTCTCAGAGGGACCAGAAGAGAGGGAGGAGAGAGCGAGGCAGGAGGAGGAAAGGAAGGAGCAGGAAGAGAAGGAGGAAAGAGAGAGATTGAAGATGGAAAGGAAGGAGCGAGAAGAGAGGGAGGAAAAAGAGAGGCTGGAGAAGGAAAGAAAGGAGCAGGAGAGGAAGGAACAGGAAGAGAGAGAGAAACTGGAGAAGGAGAGGGAGGAGAGAGAGAGGCTGGAGAAGGAAAAGAAGGCGAGGGAGGAGGGAGAGAGGCTGGAGAATGAAAGAAAGGAGCAGGAAGAGAGGGAGGAGAGAGAGAGGCTAGAGAAGCAAAGGTTGGATAAGGAGAGGAAGGAGCAGGAAGAGAGAGAGAAACTGGAGAAGGAGAGGAAGGAGAGAGAGAGGCTGGAGAAGGAAAGAAAGGAGAGGGAAGAGAGGGAGGAGAGAGAGAAACTGGAGAAGGAGAGAGAGAGGCAGGAGAAGGAAAAGAAGGAGAGGGAGGAGGGAGAGAGGCTGGAGAAGGAAAGAAAGGAGCGGGAAGAGAGGGAGGAGAGAGAGAGGCTAGAGAAGCAAAGGTTGGATAAGGAGAGGAAGGAGCAGGAAGAGAGAGAGAAACTGGAGAAGGAAAGAAAGGAGAGGGAGAGGCTGGAGAAGGAAAGGCTGGAGAAGAAGAGGAAGGAGAGAGAGAGGCAGGAGAAGGAAAAGAAGGAGAGGGAGGTGAGAGAGAGGCTGGAGAAAGAAAAGAAGGAGCAGGAAAGACTGGAAAAGGAAAAGAAGGAATGGGAAGAGGAGGAGGAGAGAGTGAGGCTGGAGGAGGAGAGGAAGGAGCAGGAAAGGCTGGAGAATGAACAGGAAGAGAGGGAAGAAAGAGAGAGACTGGAGGAGGAGAGGAAGGAGAGGGAAAGGCTGGAGAAAGAACAAGAGAGGAGAAGAAATGTAAGGAAAGGAAAAGGAAAAGATCGAGTACAAGTGAAAGAGAGTGAAGAGGATTTGATGAAGGAACAAAAGAGAAAATCAGCCAGAGGAAAAAGGAAACAGGAACAGGTTTGCAAAGAAAGAGAGAAAGATGAGGAGGAGGGTGAGGAGGAAGAGCAGAGAAGCTCCAGTCAAGCCAGAGGGAAGAGGACCAGGGGGGGGCTTGCTGTATCAGTTGACGAACCCAGGCCTTGTGACAATGACACAGCCATGCCTGAGCCCAACCTGAGGCGGGGAACCAGATCCAGCTCCCATTGTAATTTGGTTACCTCCGTCAGCTCTGAGAAGTCCACATCCAGTATTGGCACACAGGAGCGAAGCGATCTCAGAAAGGGTCAGAAGGGAAATAGTCAGAGTGGGTACACTACTCTCAGTATGCAGGGAGAAGGAAACTTGGCCTCCAGTGGGGGACTGGGGAGTTGTGCAACATCCAACCCCATGGGAATGTCTGCAGAAAGGGCCATGCACACTGAAAATGTGCTGGAGAACAACAGGTCCAGCACCACCAAGGGAGCTGACACCAAGGACAAGGAAACACATCACAGTTCAGCAAAGGCAAGTCAAGTTTTGGATAGAGATGTTCCAGGGCCAAATATGAATGATGGAGGAGATTGCAAGGGTGGTAAAGTGAGTGCCTCAGATACAGAAACCACTGAAGCTGACCAAACCATCAAGGACTCAGAAGCTGATGGCGGAAAGGTGTTGCCTTCTAGGTCAAAGAGTCGGAGCAGGTCACAAAAGCAAGACCTGAAGGGAGTTCTGGATGAGGTGGAACAGGCCAACAGTTTCAAGGTGCCTATGGACAGGCGAAAATCTCAGAGGGGTGGGAAGAGGAGAGGAGAGGAGCTGGACGGGGATGAAAAGGGAGTGGAGGGGGAGATACCACAGCCTGCCTTGAGGAAAGGAATGTCAGGTGCAGCCTTGGCAAAGAAAATGAAGCAGGAGGAGAGGATAGAGGCCCAGGGGGATCAAAAAGAGGATCAGGGCAGTACAGGTTCAGTACAGCTGAAGAGCAGGGGGAGGCAGGCAGTAGCCCAAAGGAAGAAGGAGAGCCAGGTAGAGATGTCAGAAGAACAGGAGACCAAAGATAAAGCTCTTGACCCCACCTCTGAACAGGACGGGCCTGGTGTGGACACAGAGGTGATTATCTGTCTATGATGCTGATTCATTGAGTGATACTTGCCTCCCATGTACGATATTAATGAAATATCCAGCTATGACCTTAAGCCTTTGGCAGAACTTAGCAGTAATTGTTATTTGCAATGAATGACTGAACAATGCGTGTAATTATAAAACAAAAACAAGCAGTCAGTATAGTTCCTTTATAAAATATTAATTATTACTGAAGCACCTGGATCTTTTAATCAAAACACGATCTGCAATTCCGAAGTAGTGTTTTCTGCAATTTTTCCGTCAGGTCTGTTTTCACCGCGTGAAATATAGGTCACACCCATACATACTAACACTCTAAATAATACATGAAAATAATGCATATGTAACACTTATGACCCTATTTAGGGTCCACTTAGTATTGCTACTGGCCAGTTCTAGATTCGATGGGAGTGGTGGGGGAAAAGATAATGACACCTCAAAATTTAGAACAGCAATCTTTAGTAAATATTAAGTGTAGAACATGAAGAATCATGAATACATTTACATTAAGGCTGTCAATAGAATAAAATATTTAATTGTGATTAATCGCATAACTGTCCATAGTTAATCACAAATTAGTCGCAAATTAAATCATGAATTTATTCAACATTTAACACAGTGCAAAATGGTACTCACCACTCCAAACTCAGCTGGCTATATAATATGTAAAGCTGAGAAAATATAATAATATACACAATAATAATCTGGAAAAGTTTATGAAAGAATTACGAATTCCAATAAACTTAATCAGCCTGCATCCAGTCTCGGATACTGAAGAAAACTCCGGAAATCATACCATTTGACTGGAGACACACTCTCGTAGAGAATGACTTTGAGGAAGATGTAAATTATGCAGTTAAGACATCACAGATTCGGGCAACGGACCACCTCATTCACATTTAGCTAAAAGAAATACTTAAATGAAAAATACAAACAATTAGCCTATAAATAAATTATTTATAATTACGAAAGTATATGAGCCGCAGCCTGGAATGGTGTTTGAGACTAGATGTACTCTGGTGGTACCTTATTTCACATCGACAGTAACTGCAAATAACTGTGGTCTTTTCGATAGACCCATCTGACAGAGTTTTGAAGATGAACCTGCCGTTCAAAATACCTTTTTCTTTGTTCATTATTTTTCCCAAGCTGCCATCCGACACAATGGCATCAAAAAAAAAATTGTCACGTTATAATGAATTCCGGTTGACGCACTATTTGACCACCCTAATTTACATATATTTGCGTTTAAATGGAAAAGTTTACCTCTTTATAAAGTATGCATTTAAATAGTTTTTTTTTGGGGTTCTGAGTCCAGTGGTTAAATTAGTTATTCCTACTTAATCCTAACCCTAATTATATCCTAGCTCAGTTTTGCTAATTTTTCACTGCGCACAGATCGTATAGAATAATTATTTTGTATCTATTTATAACCACCTAATAAGTCCTTATTTAAATTCTCTATCCAGTATCTTTAGTACCTATTTATCTTTTCTTTAAATCAGTAACCTCCCTCCACATATCAAAAAACAGAATCACATGGTATACTATTCATGTATGTGTATAATATCCAAAGGATAATATATAGTTCAATTCAGTCCATCATTTCCTAACTGCACACGTTATAAGACATTCAAAGTTCCCTCTACTCATCCGTCACAGTTGCTACATGGGTCTAGCTGCTATGAACTTTGCCGAACAGGGACCCACCGAACAAAGCATATGCAGGAATATCTGTTCCAAATCTTAGGAAGTGTCAATGTAGCACGGAAAAAAAAGTATTTATCGTGGTTTAAAACATTTCTTCCATCTTCCTTTTCCTTTAGTTAATAAAAAAAAAATCTTCTTACACCACATAACCTGCTAAACTTGATTTTAGAGCTTTTCTTTTGACCATATTCTAAATCCTATGGCAGCGCTGCTCAACTGGTCCTACAAAAAAACGTTATGTCACAATCTGCATACAATTGTCTTTTCTCTTAAATTTTCGTTTTGTTAATATACTGTAAATGTGTTTTTGTTTCTATTTGACCCAATTTATAAATTATTCTTTTGTATAGTTCTTTTGTAATGGATTTAATGTGGATTACACACGGCCAACAGGGTATGAAGCATTCATTACTGTAGTATGGGTTTTTTGAGACAGAGCTTATATGAGCGAAACAACCACGTGATATCTTGGTTGATATCGGAACAGTCCGACAACGGTGTCGGGGTATTTTTTATTGTGATATCGCAATATTACATTCGTTGCATCCCTAATATATGTAAGACCTTCAATAACAAGACACATTTCACATTTAACAATTAATAACCTTAGATTGTTATGAAATATTTAATTCAGTGTTAATCATCCAATCTTCTGTTAAATTTGGCGTGTATTTTTGTTTTGTTTCTGTATGTTTTTGTCATTTGTCATTATAAGTGTTTACTTTGATCTGGCAGGCAATTTTGTCTCCCATAGCGAATATGGTATAATCCATTTGAAAGGACATTCCATGAAATCACCCACAAAAGCATTAAAACAACCAAATCAGTGGCAGTGAGACTCCTTCAACAGGAGATCCAAGTAGACAGTAGCACATATTTCTCTGACAAAAATAAATATGCTAAGCAACCCCTGGTTAATGGTCCCCAGTGTGAATAGACCGATTTTGAGACTGTGCCAGATTCTGAAGTTGCCACTTGTCATTCGCCACTGGGGGCAGGAGAGATTAGTTGTAGGTACACTGCATTGTAGATAACGTTTTGGTTTCTTAATTAACCCCCCCCCCCACTCTTTTGTTTTAAGGTACCACAAACTCCGGTGGGTAGGGGTTCCCGAAAACGTGTAGCCTCAAGCAAATCCCCTCTTGCAGTCAAGACGCCTCGTCGTACCTCTGTACAGCCCACCTCTCCGACTGTCCTGAGCGGAAGCCCTCAGGCTCCTAAGGTAGGCCCTTCCCCCTCCATGCTCCTTGGACCTGTGGTTTTGTGTCCCATCGCCCGTCCGGAGACTAGCAGAAGTGCTTTTTGAGAATCTGAGCCTTATGGGTTACAGCAGAGTTCTCCTTCCTCTAGGTGACGCTGCTTTTTCATTGGACTCTTAGCCAGGGCATCAACTTGGCTCAGTGGGTCAAATCATGAGTAAAGACCCTTCTACTTGTCCTTCCCAACCCAGGTGCTGTTCACCTGTGTGACAGACGAGGCTGGTGAGGCTGCTCTATCTCGCCTGGGAGGCAGCCTGGCGGGGGGTGTGGCCGACATGACCCATCTCGTCACTGACAGGGTGCGACGCACAGTGAAGTTCCTCTGTGCCGTGGCTCGTGGCATTCCTGTGGTCACCCCCTGCTGGCTGGAAAAAGTGAGCACTTTCAGGAAGCTGTGTGGAATGCCGTGACATCATAATGCAGATTATGCAGTCGTACATATTTTCCAGGCCAGCAGATGGAATAATGAGGCCTTTCAGTGGAAGGCCATCCTGCTATTACTCTTCAATGATTTAAGCTCCTTTAGATCCAAATTAATAATTCTGCTCTCCATCTGACCTACATCCGATGTCCATTAATTTTTAAAGACCCAACTTTACTCTCTCCGACTCATTTAGTGCAGTAAGAATGGTGCATTCCTCTCACCGCAAGCCTTTCTAGTAAAAGATGTCGAGCAGGAAAGGAAGTTCAACTTCTGCCTGGAGGAGACCCTGCAGACAGCACGTACCCAGCCCCTCCTACAGGTACTTCCAGTTTTCCTACTCCTCTCACCCTGCTGCACCTCCTTGTTCACTGTTCCTACCCGGCTGTTCTTACTGATACTCCCTGTCTTCCCCCTGATCCAACTTTCTTGCTCCTCCTGGTTGTCCCAGTCTTGCCACTGCTTCCACCCTGCAGCTGCTCCTGTTTCTCCCAGTTTAGCCAGTTGCATGCCATTATGAGTTACCTCTGGGCCTCTTCCTCAGGGGTATGAGATCCACGTGACCCGCTCTGTGAAGCCTGATCCGGCCCAGATGAAGGACATAATTACCTGCAGTGGAGCTCGCTACCTCTCCAGGATGCCCACCGTCCTCAAGGTGAGGAGCCCCTACCGTCCATCACCCCTCAGTGCTTCAGTATGGAGAATGGGAGGTTACTCACCATTTAGATATGAATACAGTGGTACCTCGGTTCTCGGACTCATTAGAAGTCAAATTTCTTAAAAGTTGTACCAACCAGTTCGAAAAAAAATGACCTAGAGCTCGATCTGAATCTCAAGTCAAACTGTGAACACCGACCTAAGATAACTTATACACGCAGGGAAATGAGTCACGCGGCACGTCTCTCAGTGGAAACAAAGGGTAACGCTTCAGTCTCAGCCTCGCATTCACTGTGATAGCATCGTGCATGTTTACACTAACTGAATACATTATATTTATACAGTAAAAATACATTTAGACAATGATAGACAGTAACAATAACAATAGAATAAACAATTAATACATTTTAATTAATATTTAATATAATTAATACGTTTTATAATATTGTTGTGCCAAGTGGGGATGGAACGGAGACAAAGGCGCAAACATCAGGGTATCAAGGAATACAGGGTTTAATTACAGGTAAAGCAGGCAAAATGCAGACGGACAATACAATGACCAGACTGGGGAAGCAGACTGAAATGCGGACGAAATACAGAGGGCTAACGAAAACAACTAGAAACAGCTGACCACACGGGGATTCCACATGGGGCTAACGAGGGGGCATGGCACACGGAAGGAGCGGACAATCAGGGCAGGACATTGTTTGGAAACATTTATTTTCTTTCTTTGCAAATTACTGTATTGAAAAATGTACTTGGATGTGTTTAGTACACATCTAGTTTTAGTTCTTAGTCTGTGTTGAGTTCTTGTTTTATCCGGTTCATTTTCTGGTTAAATGCTTAAAAAAACATATCACAACTCGAACTTTTTAGCATTCGATTCGGAGTTCTGAACGGATTAAATTTGAGTTCTGAGGTACCACTGTATATGGAAATAGAGTCCCTGTTAGCTCCCCTTTAAAAGTCTCCAACCACCCATCTTCCAGCCACTGAAACAGCAATTTATAGGCACCAATTAGCCTAAATGCATGTCATCAAACTGCGGGAGGGAACTGGAGTGCCTAGGCGCAACTCTACACATGCTGACAGGAGCTGGGACCTGAAACCCCCCCCCCCAGTACTGCCCGCTGAAGTGTTTCCTTTGAATTTCATCCATCTCCCCGGATGTGGTCTGGTTAGCTGAACGCCGTTGAGGGCTGTGTCAGCTGATGCCTGTGATGGCGGGTGGCACCCCTCCTGTCAGTCGTCGGTGCTGACCCACTTGCTGCGCGTCTCTGTAGCCGCAGACGGTGGTGATCTCCTGTGCAGAGGACGCCTCGCTCTGTGGCCCTGCCCTGGCTGCCTCCATCCCCGTGCTCAGCGCAGAGTTCCTGCTCACCGGCATCCTGCAGCAAAAGGTTGACCTCGTCACTCACAGCCTCGTCGGGACCGGATTTGGGGCCCCCAAGAATGAGACTCCCAAGGGACGACGCAAGCGATGAGGATGGGGGAGGGGAGCTGGCTCCTTCGGATGTAGCGAGCTGCAGCGTCCCCTGGGGGACTTGGAAGGTGCTTGGGAAGAAGTGAGCCGGAGATGAAGAGTCTGGGGACTGCGGTGACGTTATGGGGATGTGCGGGGAATGGAGGACTCAGTAGCTATGTTTAGTAAGCCTAAAAAGTTGACCATCTTTCTTCTCTTCTAGTATCGGGCCTTTTTATAATCCTTAGTCTCACTGTGTGATTTCCCCACTTTCGGCCATTTTAAAGTGACACTTTTTACACACATATTTATTATTTTATAAGGATGAATGACCGCTGATTGTAAACACTTTATTATGTGTGACATCAATCCTTCCTACCTGCCTCTGGCCTCTCTGAGGTCAGTGTGTCTTTTGGAGGCAAAACGGTGTGGTTCTGCCAAGCTGCTATGAACCTGTCTGATTCCGAAGGATTCTTATTCTGTCAGTGAACCTTTTTTATACTGGACAGGGAAGGAAAACTGGAGCTTCTGGGTGTTTTCGCACATGTAATCGCCACACCTGTCCTGTATCCTCTCTGAGAACTGCTACCCTTAATGATATGTTTAACTGTTAATTACAATAGCTGTTTCTGTCTAAATAAAGTTTTGTGAATGATTTTTTTTTATGAAGTAGGTTGACCCCACCAGCACCGGACTTTTTCTAGACTGTGAAAAAGTAAGCCAAACTAGAAAGCCCATTCCTATTAGGGCTGTGTTGACTATTGTCATAAAACTGTCACGTAAAGATATCCAAAACAGTTTGATATTGATTTATGCCCCCTGGTATAGATTTCCCTTTTAATAACCAAATCTGCACTCATATTGTCCCTGGAGACATTTCCTGCCAAATATAATCATATAAAATATTTCAGAAATGCATTTCTGTTTTCCCCCACAAACATTTGAGATTTTTGTGTTAGTCACCTGCATGTACTAAACCTTTACCCTTGTACAAGAATATATCATTTATCAGATAATTTATCTCTTATATGTGCTTATATCTGCTGCAGACGTTTGTATATGTATTATCAAAGACAGATCAGGTGCACAGAGGCGGCTGATAATGGGAGGATTCATAAGAGCTGTATAATTGTCATAATTGCTGCAACCAGTAACAGTGCCTCGAATTGGCAAATACCCTTGCACAGAATAAACTTTGCCAAAACATCACTAACATCAGCTAGCTAGCAAAATCGCTACCAAACTGGCCAGATACCTAAATTATTTTGGCCAATCTTCTTATCTGCAGAGGGCCGGTGTATATGCACGTTTTTCGGATAATGCTGCATTCCATTTGCCCTCGGAACTCGGATTCCGAGTTGGATTCTGAGTGAGTTTTGAAGCGTGACAACATGCGCGCTCCCGTTTCTCGAACATACGAGAAATATCTCAAAAAGGATCCTGAGTTCAGAATCCAAGACGGCTGCACCCTTTATCCTGTTTAGGCACTAATTCTTATTTGTGACCAATTAAATCGATCGCACACACTGACTATACCGTCCAACTTATCTGTGGACATGTTGCTACGGAGTTTTATATGTGAAGCACCGCGCGAAATGTGTTATCAAGTGATATTGCTAACAATGGCTACCATGCAATTAACTGGGCTAGAATTGGATTTCGTGATTAATTGGATTATTTGTCGGATTTAAGGTAGT
Source organism: Cyphomyrus plagiostoma (assembly GCA_019775915.2). Lineage (NCBI taxonomy): Eukaryota > Metazoa > Chordata > Actinopteri > Osteoglossiformes > Mormyridae > Cyphomyrus > Cyphomyrus plagiostoma. The sequence goes on along the minus strand of JABFEA020000138.1, from coordinate 20,652,004 downwards.
TCGGGCTAATTGTAAGTGAACAAAGATAGAGGCTATTTAAACTGAGGTACCTTAAATGCGACAAGTAGTCTGGCTAAGAAATTTTTTTTCATATGGGTCAATGGTATTGCTACTTATGTGGCAAATGGAACGCATCCGACTCGGTTTCCCTGAGTTTTTAGCGGATGTGACGTAATCTCAGAATCCAAAAATTGGATCCCGAGGCAAATGGAATGCAGCATAACCTTTAGGTCACCTGTTCAAACCTAGGTGTGAGGACTCTTCAGCCAATCAGTCCTCTAATTAGTGACCTAATTAGGGATTTGCAGCATAAACCTACATACACACTGGCCCTTTGCAGATAAGATTACCCACCCCTGCCTTAGCCTGTTGGCTACTTGTGGGGTAGATGATTCCCATGCAAAATGAAAACTTTCGATAAACTTTCTGGAAATTTTACCAGAAATTACCCACCTACTTGCAACAGCAATATTTCACCTGGTACATGCCGTGCCATATATAATATATATATATATATATATGTATGTATGCAAGCCTCACATCACCTAGCGCAATAGCAAGCATTGGATGGAGTGTGTAAAGCCACTGAGTGCTGGAGCAGTGGAAACATTTTCTGTGGAGTGATAAATCATATTTCTATGTCTACCAGTCTGATGGACGAGTCTGGGTTTGGCAGATGCCAGGAGAATGTTACCTGCCTAATTGCATTGTGCTAACTGTAAAGTTTAGTTGAGGATGGGTTATGGTATGGGATTGTTTTTGCGGGGTTGAGCTAGGGCCCTTAATTTTGGTGAAGGAAACTCCAGCATACCAATACATTTTGGATAATTCAATGCTTCTAACTTTGTGGGATCAATTTGAGGAAGGGCTTTTTCTGTTCCAGCATTATTGTGCCCCAGTGCACAAAGCAAGGTCCATAAAGACATGTTTGTGTGAGTTTGGTGTGGAAGAACTTGACTGGCTCACACAGAGGCCTAACCTCATCGAACACCATTGGAATGAACTAGAATGGAGATTGCAAACAAGGCCTTCTTGTCCAGCAACTCTGTCTGACCTCACAAATATAGTGTGGATGAACTGGGAAGAATTCCCACAGACAAACTCCAACATCTTGTGGAAAGCCTTTCCCACAGAGTGGCGGTTGTCATAGCAAAAGGGGGACCAACACCAAATTAATGCCTATAGATTTAGAATGGGATGTCATAAAAGTACCTGTGGGTGTAATGACTATATGTCCTAATACTTTCGTCCATATAGTATATTTAGTAAAGTAGATTTGAGGTAGATAGGTGATACAGCAGGAAAACCACGAAGAGACTTTAAAATAGCAAGTAGAATTTATTATAGATGATAAACGTGCAATGATGACACTTGAAATGGGAATGTATACGATCGACATATCAAATTTAACTCGAACGAAATTATCAAAACGGATCCTCAAAAAGAATTAGTTTCAATAATCCGATAAACGATCCCCAAAGCCGGGGCCGACCGAAAGTAGCCGATCATTTCCGATCGGTCCGGCGCAACGAAAATCTCCGAACATCTTCCCACATTTTCCCGACGTCTAAACCCCCCGGTCTTTAAGCTCTGGATAGGGGCGAAGTACAGAGAGACTGGGAGAAGAACCGTTTATCTAGGTATACGCTTCCTCTCTCTATCCCACTCAATTATTCCAACGTTTTGAAGAAGGCTCCTTAAGGTAACCACAGTGTTCTTTCATGTAATTTCATCTGCTGTTATTTTAGAATTTACGGGGGGTCGGCTCAGCATAATGAACTGGGACATGATGGGTTAAATTCTGCAGCTTTTTGTATTTCTTTTTTGTTGTAGTGCCTTCGACACTAACTCGTTCTTAAATCTGAATACTGGGGCGTGATACGCTTGATACTGCAGCAATAGTGCATACTTTTGAAAATTATTTATAGTTACATATCACAAGAAAAAAAATAGATAGTCTATAGCCTAGGTTACACGCATTTGGTTTCATTTTTCAACGCTTTGGTAAAATAAAAAACGTTTTTTGCTCATTTTTGTGCGTTTTGTTTTTTGATAACCTGTATAATATTAACATTTTATTCGTTATGCAGCTAAAAAGATATCGATTATATTTGGCCGACTATTAAATGCACGTTTCTGCGAGTAACACCACGCAAGTAACACTGTGGGTTACCCGGGGATGTGAAACAGTTGATGTGTTTATATTATCATCACGTCGTACTCTATAAAATCTATAAATTATGCGGACAAATAACTGGCCATTCGTTGTATTGTTACATAATGTACTTGTCTAGGTCCAATGTTGTTTATTTCCCTGCCTCATGGTTTTTTAATGGCTATCGTGAGAGATCCGAGCAGTACGGGGGTGTGGGTTTGTCTCTTGGTGCAATTTAGATTATGGTCTTTTATTTGACACATTCAGTGACACCGCCGTAAAATGCAGTACGGATATGCAGGAAAAATTAAATGCCAGTGTGAGAGTCAGACCAGATGGTCATTCACCTCCTGAAGTCTTTCACTCTGTCAGAAAGCCATGAAATGACATTTCTAATCAATCTGCCCAGTAAGGGGAAGATCGGCAACATCTTATTTCAGAAAAAAAGGGTACAAAAAAGAGATATGTTCCCTAATGTGCATTTAGAGAATTACTGCTTGGCTGAGCAGTAGAGATGGTTTTATCTACATCTAGACATAGAGGGCGGGGCCGTCTGTTTATTGCAGTTTGTTTCATTTTTAATGCCACTATGGGGAATGACGCTCGGCAAAGAAATGTGGCCCTTCTGTCAGCATAGCGGTGCCCGATTAACACGCAGGAGGTAAAAACTGGCACATTATTCTCGAGAGGAGTATTAAAGGGGATTGGGTTTGTCCAGAATTACTAGGCTGTCTAGGAACAGTGTGCATTTTTGACAGTCTGCCTCAAACTGTCCGAAGTAGTACAATCTTCGCGCCTCGTCCATTAATTAGACACGAAACTGGTGCAAAGATATGGATTGTCCAAATAGGCTAGGAGATATACGTTTTAACAAAACCAGCCAAAAATATTATTGCGAATTACTAAGCCTATAATTCAAAATGTTTTCAATACTAATCTACATATTGTGAAAAAGTAAAAAATATACATTATTGTGAAAAAATAAATATCGTCATGAATAGCGTGTAAAACAAATTTTGACAACAAACTAGAAGTAGGCTACTATAATTTTACTATGATTGCGTCTTTTAAAAACCGCATCCAAATAATTTGTAAAACACTAGAAATTCTCAGTCTTTAGCTTTTCTTAAAAATTCTTAAAATCCCGAAATGCAATGTGTTCTCTCGGAGCACTGTTTTGCAATGTACTTGATGTGTAATTTTCCTTTGGATTTAGTTTCCATTAATTTTTAAAGTTAACCTGTAAGACAAAGAAAGATTTTTCCCTCGTGTTTCAAAGAAAAAAGCACCATCGCAGCACGACAGACAAGTATATTGCCTTTTTCTCAAAAATAAACGACACCAGCCCTGTGAACGGAGTCACTCACGAATTTTGACTTCCTGTAGAAAAATCAGTAACCAAATTAAGTAACTAGAAACACCGCGTGCCGGTTGCGCAGGGACACTGAGACCGAGCCGCGTGGCGGAGGAGCTGTCCGTCAGCTCTGCTTCCTTGCAGTGATGTCCATTGCTCACGTAGGGTGAGTTTCCCAAAGCCTTTGGTTGAAAGGTAGAACTTACGCGTCAAGAAGGTTTCAGGAAACCCACACATGGTCTCATTTATGTGTGCGTTTCTACAAAATTGCATTTTTTTCCACTTCTGTTTTCACAGACAAAGCCAAAATGACGATCCTGAGAGCAATTACAATGTCAGTTCTGTTGTGTTCAGGTAAGAGGTCCCGCTGGTAAGCTATCAAAAATGATGCTTCAGTGTTCGTGTTCATTTTCATATTAAGAACCAGAAAATGATAAACAGAGTTTTCTGTACTTACCCGTGAGAGGTTATTTTAAGGATTGTCGTGATTGGGAAAGGCTACTTAACATACTGAATTATTATCATTAGCTAACGCCTGGGTCGGCAGTGAACTTGAGTGCTTGAATTTGAGACATTCTGGAAACAATTTGACTAATCCAGTTTAATAATTGAACGTTTTTTTCCTGGCTAAACAAGAGTTTTTTCTTTTTTTAACTGTTCAGATTTTAGGCAGCTGAGGTTCTGAGTTTAAAATCATGACGTTGAATGCTCTTGGTAGGAATGTTGATTTTTTT
>JABFEA020000138.1:20621556-20632000 GCA_019775915.2 Cyphomyrus plagiostoma | reverse complement strand
CAGGCAGTGTCCCACATTGTTCCTCAGAAACATACCCCTTGTCCCCCCTTGGGCTTATTAGCAGGTGGTCACCCTACGTCAGATTATGGTTAATTCTTAGCGACCTCCATTTTTCTGCTTATTGCGATTGGTTTTCTAAGATAATACTAGATCGGGCAGTTTAATCCCCAAGACGGAAGGGGGCACTATCGCACATCGGCAATACAAAAACATAGAAGAAAAAGACAACAACCGCTTTCTTTTGCAGGAAATGTGTAATAATAAAGATAAACAAAAATACTAGCGAGACAGATTTCGCCAATTTATGGAATTGTTGTGAGTATTTTGTGTTAGTCATTTGTTCATATGAATAATATATATTATTTTACCGTGGATTTAACCGTTTTTGTTGTTGTAGCACATTAGCTAAAATATAAGCTAACTTCTATTGCGATGAATACTATATGGAGTAAACATTTGTGCCATTTTCTAATTTCTTAAAAATAGTAATATATATTTGTCTGATTTTCGGCTATGGGATGTCATATTAATAACTCAATCCTTTCAGAAAAAATGAACGGGCAGGCTGAAATGGACGTGGATTATAAGCGAAAATACAAAAACCTGAAGCGGAAACTGAAATTTCTCGTTTACGTAAGTTTTTTTTTTTTAATGCTAGCCTTAATTATGTCCATTTTCTAGGTAATCGGCAGTAATTTATTATTCAGATTTCTTCATGCGCTTTTCAGGAGCAGGAATGTTTCCAGGAGGAGTTGAGGAGGGCGCAAAGGAAACTACTCAAGGTGTCTAGAGATAAGAGGTGAAGCGATTTTTGGGCAGTGAAATGGATCTCATGTAAAAGCCTAACGCAGTACTGACCGGTGTCCTATGCTTTATGTCAGCTTTTTGTTAGATAGACTGTTACAGTATGAGAGAGTCGACGAAGATTCGTCTGGTAAGCGCCTGCTCCAGTGTCCTTTATATTAACTTTCCTGTATTATTGTCTGATTTTTTTATGGTAATATTTAAATGTACGGCAGTGCTGCTGATATTACCATTGTTATGGTAGTATTACATGTCTCGTGACATTATCTGTGGGTCTCTGCAGATTCTGAGGCCACAGCTTCTTCAGATAACAGTGAGGGGGAAGGACTGAAGGACAGAGAGCGAGAAGGTGTTAAAAAGTGAGCATGTGAGACAGGCCTTGGTGACTGCTGCTGCTCCCAGAGCTCCATACTGTTATTTTGCTGTTTTGATGATTATATTGTGTCCCCATCAGGAGGAGAGGCAGCCCTGGCATTCCCCCCCTTGCCTCGTCTTCAGCGCCTCATCTCTCCCTGCTTTCTCGCCCTGGGATGAATTCTCTCCAGCCTGCAGCATCCACACCCTACCTCAGTACTGTGAGTTCATGGGGTTACTGTCACTGGGATGTCTTCAAGCCAGGCAGGATCATTGAGACCGTTGGTTCTTTCTATTGTTCCATTGTTTGTTTACACCAGTGTTACTCTTTTTCTCATTTTCATTGAGTTAGTTGTGATGTCTAAATGTTGTATTTAATTTTGGCCATTTTATTCATATAAGTTTTTTTCCTCCCCCCCCCTCTCTCCATGACTTCACTTTCCCCTTACTGGAACATTTTCCTGGTATGTGTGGGTGTCTGTCTGCCTGGTGTGTTTTTGGTTTGCGCAAAAAAAAAAAAAAAATGACACCTGCACGTATTCTGTGCGTGTGGTGGGTAGCTGCCCTTCCCCCCAGAGTATTTGGCCCCCTCCGCTGAACGAGGGAAGAAAGAGAGAAAGGCAAAGACGACCAAACACAAGAAAGACTCTGCGGGGAAGGTGAGAGAGAGAGAGAGAGAGAGAGAGAGAGAGAGCGAGAGAGAGAGGGAGGGAGAGAGAGAGGGGTGAGAAGGAGAGTGGCCTACATGACATACAGGAGTTCATCAGGCATTATCATCTGTGGGTTAGAGTTTTAATCGCAAGGCTCTCTAAAACTGGCTCTGGTCCCTGACAGGTGCAGGTCTTGCTGCTGTCACGCAGCTTCAGCCGTTGCTATTGTGTTCTGATAATGTTTTTAGGTGCTATGTTGCCCCCAAGTGGTGGATAAGGGGTAATTATATTCTACAACCTGAAGCACCTGGACATAGGTATTTTACAGAGTAAGAATAGCAGAGATATTTCCATTGCTTCTGTTTTCAGTAGACCTGTAAAACTGCAGTTCTGTTGTGTTAATAGCGAAAAACGGTTTTATTGCATATCCAGAATGTTATACTCCTTTTTTTGTCGTGTGTTTTTCCCTTTTGATCTTTCGTTTCATCCTTTGCTCATGTTGCCCCTCTTCTTGTCCTTCCTTCACTGCTCTCCAGGCTGTGGGCCCTGCGACTTCTAACTACCCCTCTTCTGCGGCTTCCCCGGCCCCCTCTGGCGCCCCCTTCAGCTGGGTGCCCAGGCAGATGCTGAGTGGGGACGCACCAGAGGACGAGGGGGAAAGCGACGGAGACAGCGACAGGGCTGAGGAGGAGAGGGGCGAGGGAGAGGAAGCCGAGCTGGTCATTGACATTCCCAACGAGTGACGGCCCATGTCAGTCGCCTCATGCCTCCCAGGGCTCTCTCATACTATTGCTGGTTGAGCAGCTGCCATATAAACAAGACAAACCACTGCAGGGCATGTGTTTATACAAAAATGTATCATGTCGCGAAGGGGCAACATCCCTGCCCCCTCTAGGGCTTATCTCTCACGCATATAAAAAGATGCTCTGCAAGTGTGACATTTCACAACAGCTGTGTTGAAGTTCATATGACAGATATGCTATGCATAAACGATAGAAGGCCATTAGAAACGTAACAAGAGACGTTTCGGTTCTCTTGCTGCTGAAGACGTTTCCCCGTGGGTCCACCAGAGTTTTGATAGCTCCCTGTCTTCTGTCGAAATCTTTCAGATTAAACGTCAAAGTAAGTTTAGACATTTGGGGGACATATTTAAAAGCTGTACTGATTCTTTTTTTTTGTTCTTTTCGCAGAGAGCACACGAGTGGATTATTTTAATTTCATTCCTTTTTATTGTAATTGAATTTAATACTGAAAAGTTCAAATAAATGCATTATTTCAGATCAGTGGTCTGTGTTGCTCACATTCTGATCGTCAGATGCAGTTCCTTGGTTGGCAGGAATTCCAGGTGCTTATTCTGTTTCTTGTGAAGGTTCTGGCATCTTTTTCAGCCTGAAATCCAAACATACTTATGGTGTCAGATGGTCGGGAATGCGCACCTTGTATGCCTTTCAAAGGGGCTTCGGGGCCACACGGCTTCTCTCTGTGATGTCGCAGTACCTACTGCAGGACAAAAGTTCCTGCTGTAATGTAATGTGATCGTATTACTGTGATGAATTACTCTGATTACAGCTTGGCATGACCGAGAGCATTAGCGCTGTGTGCTTTGCTCTAATGATTCCTAAGGCTGAGTGTGTCTGTGGGCTGGGAACAGTTGCGCTTGTCAGTCATGCACTTGCCCAAAGCAAAAGCCAATAAGGAGAAGGCGCTGTCCCGGAATGCAGACTTACAGGTACTGGTGGAAGGTGTGGAGATGGACTTGTTTGGGTATTAGGTGTTAGAGCCTAAGTATGGCATGCTGGGGTGTAGCTGGTAGTCACAGATTGGTAGGGAGGGGTAGAGATACGCGGAAGAGATTGGGCTTCTGGGCGTGGTGCAAAGGTGATGCAGGGGTAGCACGGGTGCACACTGTCCCTGCACCTCGGTTATGAAACAGTCGGGTGATCTGAGGAGCCCTTCAAATCGTAGCCAGAAGGTCTGCTCAGGTGACCATGTCTCTTTCAGTTGCCGGCGTTCGACGCTGGATTCTGGCCGGGCTTTGTTTCAGCGTGTCAGTGCGAGCGGGAGAAGACGTGGCAGCCTCTCAATGTGCACAGAGCTTCCATAAAGGGGCGCCCCCCACAGGCTTTGGGGGGGAGCGGCTGCAGCTCCTCTGTCACAGCCCTGACGGTGCGTGGCCGTTTGCCACCCTCTACGATGCTTCTAGTGATGTTACGGTGTACTTGGCGTTTAATGTCGCTGGGGGTCTGGAGCGCACGGGCAGCGAGGGAGACGGACAGGTACGTGCCTCAACAGGGGTCTCTGTCGCCTTGCTTGGCTTTGCTGGGATTGTAGTTCTGCTGCCAGTGCTGGTTCTTAAAAGAGGCAGACATGTTCCAACAAGTTTTTGTTGTGTAGTTTGCGCTTGATGTGGACGTGACTCTCAAGGTGACTGACAGACAGATATGTTGTCTTTAGTGTTTTTGAGAATTGAGTATTTCAAAGCTGTTCCAAACACTGTAACCTGTGGCTAGTTACCATAGTGAGCTTTCTTGTTACTGTACTTAGGGGTAGTAAGGAAGACTGGTTGACAAACAGCATTTCAAGGGTTATTAAGGAGTCGGGACAGGAAGAACTAATCGATTCATACAGTGCTTTTAGAAAAGAGCTTCAATATCAATTCATTGTCAAATGCATAGGAGTTGATATTAAAAGCAACGGCATCTGAAATCCACCGGTTTAATGATGAAACTCAAGCAACTCCAGTAAACAGGAAGTTCACAAAAGTTTGCATGTGAAAGAATAGGGTGCAGGTTTAACTGGCAGAGTACCTCAGGATTCGGAGTCTCTTCTGAATCTCTGCAAACGTACCACTGTGCTTCATGTATGGACCACATCACAAAACACACAGGTGAACAAATGAAACATTAGAGAGGAAAGGAAATATAAATATACTCAGAGTTCTATGTCTGCATTATATGTAAATCAGAGTAGGAACTGGTTGCTGTCAACAGCAACTCCTTAATTGGTTAGATTGCCTTTCTAGTAAACAGGAGGTCCTGTGTTTGAATCCCAGTAGTGCCTTTGAGTGATGGTGTGTGGTACAATGGGTTAGGATACTATACTTGTGATGGATGGTTGTTGGTTCATATCCTGGAGTCAGCAGTGTAATTTCACCACTAGGGTCTTTCTGATCAAGACCCTTTAACCTCCCCCAAATTGCCCCAGGGACTGTCTGTCTTTCGGTAAAATCACCTGCTAAATAAAAAAAATGTAACTATTGTTTGCAGAATTTATGTCAAAAGAACCAATTGTTATTATTATGGCTCTGTATTCAAAAATAGTCAATAAGAAAAAATGTAAGGTTAGCATGTGCAACTAAGGTATAAAGTTCTGTGAAAGCTGTATAATGAATAGAACTTATTTATTGATAATGCGGTCATCTAATTAGTAAGATAAAATGATAAATTAGACTGACTCCAGTGGTTGCTCGATTTCTTATCTGAAAAGGTTATCCAACGATAGCAGTGTGTGAGATGATTATATTCAAAACGTTTCATCAGGTGTCTGAAGGAAGACGACATTCAAGGGTATAAAAGGGGAAAAATTCAGTCACTGCAAACATTTCTGTACACCAGTGTTGAAAATTGGTTAATTTTTTGAGATTTTGGCTTGCTGGAAAATGAAATGTTTTTTTTCAGATTTTATTTTATTTAAATCAACGTCAATAATAACAAAGGTAATGTTCTATTCTTGTTTACTTTTGAGGACGAGGAAGATCATCCAGCCTTGCCAATATCCTTTCTAAGACCACAAGAGGGGGCTGTCGCCTCATCAGACACTCACGCCCAGTCTTGGAATGCCACTGTGTTGGAGTTAGTCCAAGCAAATGCTTTTCCTCAGTGCCAGTCCATTGGAGGTGATCTGTATGTGTTAACTGGCACCCGCCCTACGGATCCCTTTGAAAAGGGCAGCACAATCGCCCTCTACTGGTTGGCTTTGTGCTGTGCTGCCCCGGACGAGGAGAGAATTTTCAGTTTTGGGGTGCTGAGCAAGAGGGAAGAGGGGGTCAGGGTGCTGGGCATCGGAGCACTGCAGGAGGAGCTTGAGGCTGGCAGTGTGTTTCCTGGTGGCTGTGGAGAGGCTGATGGGGTTCAGGAGTGGGAAGAGATGCTGGAGAAGGTGGCAGAGAGGTTTGCCAAACACTCACAGATGAAGATGGATGAAGCTCCAGTTCATGGCTCAGCTGCTGCTGAAATGGAGAATGACTCCAACGGCCCATTTCAGTACCTGCTCTCGTCAGTCTTGTACCTGGTCTCTATCCCATTCTGTCCAGCCGCCTCCACACTGGCACAGCTTCCCGAGCAGATGTCCTATGTGCTCCAGGAGGAACTGGGTATACTCTCAGCTGTGCCCTATGACACATTCCTGGTTTTCCAAAACATTATCTCTGACACAGCAGGCGGAGTATCGTGCATGGGGAGCCTGCTGGGGAGGATGGTGGGGGGCTGTGGCTCACTGGTTTACTCATGCACCTCCCCTCTAGCGGAAACACTCTTCACCAGCTTCATGGAGGGAGTCACTGGGATGGGTGTCCTGGCTGGGGATGGGGTTGGCATCTTCGGCGGGCTTGTAAACACGACTTGGTCAGCATCCACGCTCATTGGTGGGACGGTGCTGGAGCAGGGTGAAGGGTACGCTTGTGCTCTCTCATCAGAGCTGGGCTCCCAGATGATGAGTATGGGCGCTGGGCTGGGAAAACTGTTTGTAAAGGGGGGTAGGGGTGTTAGCAATGTGGTAAGATTCGTGGGAGTGCTGTTGGGAGGGGCTGTAGACAATGTTCTGGAAGCATTTGGAAATGAGTAATGTATTTTGTTAAAGAAATCTGATATTTACAAATCCCTGACAGTAGTTAAAATTTTTTGGATGGAGTGTAACTACAACATAAATGATAATTAGTTGAAATCTAAATTGTTCACTACACGTAATCATTATTTCTAAAAAGCTGGCAAAGGATTACATTTCAATTAAGAGATGAGATGAGAGAACTTTGTGTTAGGTTTAGGATTATAACAGAAATAAATGCCATGCAGGCGAATTTTGAATCTTGTGATTTACATATGATTTCTCTGAGTGAAAAAAAGAGTCCCCAGAGCTGAATGTCCTGGCTTTGCTCCTGAACCTATGTTCGCTATTAATGATAAACTGTAATGCACATCTGCAGCTAGACACACAGAAACACAAAGAACCAAAGAGCTCGATATGAGCCTCAGAAGTTAAACTGTGAACACCAACCTAAGATAACTTGTACACACGGGGAAATGAGTCACGCGGCACGTCTCTCAGCGGAAACAAAGGGTAACACTTCAGTCTCAGCCTCGCATTCACTGTGATAGCATCGTGCATGTTTACACTAGCTGAATACATACAGTCCCTGACAAAAGTCTTGTCGCTTGGGTACAAATTAACCTGAAGTGCCCTTCAAATATATTACTAATAATTTTTTTTTTACAAGAAATGGCTCATTTTAATCCCAACAGCTTTTGTAATAATGTTTAGTGCAAAACTAAACTGTTGAAACGTATTCTAATATTCACAGCTTGGTAAAGCCCATTGAGTCAATTTTTGCAGACATAAGTCTTGTCACCTGTGACTAATAATGGATCAATTAAGTTTCAGGTGTGTATAAAAAGAGCCCAGTACACTAGACCTCTGACAACATACCTAAGTTTCACCCTGAGACTAAAGTGTTTATTATCAAGAGGCTGAAGACCAGATCCACTGCTGACGTGGCAGACACCTTCAATGTGTCTCAGCGTCAAGTACAGAGGATAAGAAAAAGATTTGAAGAGCCTGGAGACGTTTTTGACAAGTCCAGGTCAGGAAGACCCCGCAAGACAACTGCTCGGGAGGACCGTTTGTTGGCTCGAAAATCCAAGGCCAGCCCATGTTCCACTGCAGCAGAGCTCCACACGACCAAGTCCCCGTGTCAATCAGAACAGTTTGTAGAATTGTCTCGAAATGGCCTCCATGGTCGAATCAGTGCCCAGAAGCCAGCACTAAACAAAAGACAAATTAAAAAACTGTGTGGCATTTGCCAAGGCCCACAGCCTGCCAAAAGGATGGATGGTGGAAAAGTGGAAGAAGGTGGATATTTCAGATGAATCTTCTGTTGAATTACATCACAGTTGCCGCAGATATTGCAGGAGACCTACTGGAGCCCTCATGGATCCGAGATTCACCCAGAAAACAGTGAAGTTCGGTGGTGGAAAAATCACGGTCTGGGGTTACATCCAGTATGGGGGTGTGTGAGAGATCTGCAGGGTGGAAGGCAACATCAATAGTCTAAAATATCAAGAAATCTTCACTACCTCTTATATTCCAAACCATAAAAGGGGCCAAATCCTGCAGCTGGATGGTGCTCCATCGCATACATCTCCATATCAGAGTTTCTCAAGGCGAAGAAGATCAAGATGCTCCAGGATTGGCCAGCCCAGTCACCAGACATGAACATCATTCATCCATTGGGTAGGATGAAAGAGGAAGCATGGAAGACAAACCAACTCTGGGAGGCATGCAAGACTGCTTCCTTTGCTATTCCTGAATACTTCATCAATAAATTGTATGAATCCTTGCCGAACCGCATGGATGCAGTTCTTCAAGCTCATGGAAGTCATACAAGATATTGAATTTAATTCACTGATGATATGTAACACATTTTTGTATTTTAAGTAAATTATTTGTTCAATTTTCACATTACTTTCTGTAGGCGACAAAAGTTTTGTCTTGTCAAAATTTGACCTTTCTGTATTCATTAAATGATAAATTTGTTTAGATGAAAAACGATTTATTTTAGTGCATTAAACATCATTTGGAAGGGTTTTAGCTTTCATATGAGCTATTTATGAAACTGATTAATTAAAAGTCAGGTTGATAGCAGGTGTTTCTACAAAATGGATGAGCGACAAGTCACTGTATATTTAGACAGTAAAAATGCATTTAGACAATGATAGACAGCAACAGTAATTATTATATAATAAAATACATTTAAAAATAAAGATTTCTTATTCATTATTTTAATATTAATAATAAACCATTAATATGTTTAATTATAAAAATATTGTCGTGTCAAGTGGGGACAGAACAGAGACAAAGGTGCAGACGTCAGGGTATCGAGGAATATGGAATTTAATTACAGGTAAGGCAGGGAAAATGCAGATGGACAATACCATGACCAGGCTGGGGAAACAAACTGAAACGCGGACAAAATACAGAGGATTAATAACAACCAGAAACAGCTGATTACATGGGGATTCCACATGGGGTTAACGAGGGGGCGAGGCACACGGAAAGAGTACCACTGTAAGTCATTATTTTCAGATGTCATTTCCTATCATGCTTAAGTGAATTTCCATTTGCTTACAGTATTTTAATTCTGCTGGCTTCTTGATCACATTAGAGTGTTTAAGTCCTTTGTCCCATGGAATTTGGGCCATGTATCAAAAGAAGTCGCATCAATTTCATGTGCAATATAGAAATGAACGTAATAAAATGCACATAATGACCAAAACATTTCTAAAAAATGGTTTTTGGTGTCTGTGTGTGAGAGAGACAGAGAGAGAGAGAAAGAGAGAGAATTCAAACCTCGTAGTGGGTTAACATTTGTGTTTCTCATTTTCCAATTAAGTACAAACATACTATTAGTAAAATTGCCCAGATATGTACTTTCTTCATAGTGGTAACCAAAAAAGCATTATACTTAACATCTCTTCAAAATTTTTAATGATATTTTAATGGCTTCAGATAATGGTGAGAGTTCAGTGTTGGTAATTCTTGACCTTACTGCGGATTGCAACACGGCTAATCACAAATTTTTAATTAATAGGTTACAGAATTTAGTTGGGTTCTTTGGTTCTGCATTAAATTGGTTTTCATCTTATTTGCCAAATATGTCTTTTCTGATATGGCAGCAATAAATAGCAGTGTACCTCAGGGATCTGTCCTTGGGCCACTCCTTTTTTTCTTTATATACACTTCCTTCGGCTGACATTATTAGGTCTTTTAAATACAGTGTTACCTCAGTTCTCGAACTCATTAGAACTCGAATTTCAAAAGTCAAACCAACCAGTTGGAAAAAAAAAATTACCTAGAGCTCGATCTGAATCTCAGAAGTCAAACCATGAACGCCGACCTAAGATAACTTGTACGTGTGGGGAAATGAGTCACAGCGCATCTCTCAGCGGAAACAAAGGGTAACGCTTCAGTCTCAGCCTTGCATTCGCTGTGATAGCACCGTGCATGTTTATACTAATTGAATACATATGTTTAGACAGTAAAAATACATTTAGACAATAATCTTGGAGTCTGACTAAGTTCAGCTTCATTCTCCTAGTAGCTGGTAGCCTACTGGACCTAAGCTGAATCTTCAGAGTAGCAACAACAAGTCTGTGGTCTGGTACTGATCATGCACAACTGTTCAGCTGGTGTTAGTGAAGGTGCTATGGACTGTTCCATCTCAAAAAACACACTGTATCAAGCCGAGGAGCCATTGTATGTGTGGCGGAGTGATCTACAATACCCTTGGTTTTCCCTATAAGTAGCCGACTACGCCACCCCAGGAACACTGGCCTGGGGACCCTAATACCCACCAACTCTCCAAA
>JABFEA020000138.1:20570282-20587879 GCA_019775915.2 Cyphomyrus plagiostoma | reverse complement strand
GAATTTAATTTAAATTTAATTTTCTGGTTTGGTTTTTTTTTTTATTTAATTTAATGGTTTTTCCCTCCCCCCCATTGTTTTTATAATAACAAAAAAAAAAAAAAAAAAAAAAAAAAAAAAAAACCAAAAACCTTGACATCAGTAGCAGGCAAAAGGATTTTACCTTCGCAATCCCTGGAAGTCCCACACAAACATTCTTTGGAACAGATGACAGACACACTTGGTTTCCCAACCACAATTTTATTGTGCATTACACTTAACATTTATAGCTTAGTTACAGAATAAACTTTGTTCATAACACCAAAAAAAAAAAAAAAAAAAAACCTAACAGATGGAGGGAAAGCTGGGAGTGAGCAAAGGTAGGTGTTACCATTGCTGCTGTTGTTACGCTTTGAGAATGGGCCATCTGAGACCCTTATTTATGACAAGCTCTCGGTCCATATCATCCAATGCAATTGGCCAGTTTAATTACTCTGAGCACTAACTCTTCAGGTGCACAGCTATCCGCCTCCTGTGAGGAGATTAGCCTGAAAGATTCCTACTTACGCACACTTAGAAATGTTACACATGTACATTACCCAAGTTTAGGCTCAGATGTAATAAACGTTTGGCTCAAAGAAACAATGAAAGATTGGGGGGGGTGGGGTGTACGAGCCAAAACGGCCGCAATGCCGTGGGGAGAAAATAACATGGAGGTTTTACACAGTTCCTGTCTTATGGGTCAGATCTAAACGACTCCTGTTCCAACAACATTCCCCCTTGCTCCCCACCTACTTCCCTCTCCATCTCCTCCTCCTCCCCCTACAGTTTCCAGGGGGGCTGGAACTCGGAGCACGGCAGGGGAGTGCAGTGTGTCGATTCGAAGTTGCGCATGTATTTCCGGGCCTGGGAGAAGGGAGGTACCGCGCTTAGGCCCCGCCTTTCACACCAGATGCACACGTGACGGGAGTCGGCACTCACCAGGAATAGAGCCAGCTGCCGTCTGCCTTCCGGGGCCATCTCATCACCTGGGGAGGACAGAGACGGGGGGGGTTAGTTGGCAGCTGGGGCCTGGCTGCAGTCGGCAGCAGAGCAGCAGACGGGGGTCTCACCCACGCTCCAGGGAAAAGGGGTCTCCTTGTCCGTCTGGTAGGACTGCAGTACAGATACACACCAGTCATCGTCCACCTCGTTACGGCTGTACACCGTGGCTGGGGGGGGCAGATGGCGTGTCAGTACTAAACACACCGAATCACCCCTCCCTGACCGATACATAACACTGATAATCAACACATGTGACACTATAAATATCCCCGACCCTCCTCCATGGGGCTTGTAGCTGCTAGCCACTGCCTCACAGCTTTCACACTCTCCTCAGTCATGACCTTGGGGTACCTGGGAGGGGGGAGAAGACAGGCTCACACATGGCTCAAGGTTCCCCCTGCAGGAACGTCACATCGAACATGGGGGGGGGGGGGGGCGGTCGTACCGATGTTGGAGCAGCCTGAGCAGCAGGTCGTTGCCTCTGTTAGACATGATGTCTTCTGGGCCCCTACAAGACCATGACAGCATTTGATATTGAACCCATCGGTCAATGAAGTGTCATGTGATGGATGAAAGGGACACACGGCTCACGTAGTAGTGATGATCTCATCTTTGGTTCTCCTTATCAGCAATACCGGGCCCTGGTACCTTAAGTATGGACGGAGAGGACAGCAGGTTATACGCGTGGCAGGACAGTCTGTCGTGGGTTGACGCCATCTTGTGGTAAGCACTCACCTGCAAATCTGCTCTGCATTGTTGAGATTCATGTACTGCCTGACTGTGTGTGTCACCAGCGGCCCTGGGAGAGAAAGGCCATCCCTGGAGTTGTAGTTCCGGTCCCCATCTGAAGGGACCTGAACTATAACTTCAAACATAACAACCAAGGCTGGTTGGCAGGCTAACAGTACAGACTCTATCCTAATCCTAAACTTAAACTAAACTAAAGCAAATGACAAACAGGAGGTTTTGTAAAACCACTGTGAGCGGGACTGAAATGTAGTTAATCATCTGTCAGATTAACCCACTCCCTTTGTTATCAGTTATCATTAAATTAATCCAATCAGCATTTTCAGCCTCACTTCTTCCCTCATTACTTACAGGAACTAGGCTATATATTAGCTCCACTTTCCAGAACAATCCCAGAATCAGAGCTGGCATCAGGAGCCATCCTCCACCCCCCCCAGACTCACTCCAACTGTCAGGCATAACCTTCAGCGCCAGGGGAAGCAGGTCGTCAAAGGAGGCGTCCAGAACAAGGGCTCTGATCTCCGGATAGGACATGGCGGCCCAGCTGGCTGGGAGAGCAGGGTAGAGTAGGAGAGAGGTCAGGAGCCAGGCTCAACAGGAACCCTCAGCCCACACAGTGCCATAGTTACCAGTGAATCCCCCTATGGACCAGGCATAGACCATGATGTCAGAGAGATTAAAGCCCAGCTGGTGAATGGCAAACTGGATGACCACATCCATGGCGTTGGCCTCGTTCTGGGGGAAAGGTACTCCCTGTGGGAGTGAGAGTAAGAAACAGCAGAAACAAAATCAGGAGAATATGCCGGCAGTCAGGACAACAAAGGACAGGAAGTCCTCAGAGGGTAAACAGGCACAGGAAGGAAGGGAGGGAGAGGTCAGAAACTTAATCACAATGGTGGCGGCCCGCTGTCTAGCTGACGTCACTATCTGGGTGTAACGGAACACTCCGGACTGAATTCATGGCAGGGGCCTCAAGGATCATAAACCATGCTCTGCCACGTTTTTCCCCCACATGTGACACATAATAATCACCCATCCAATCAGAGGAGGCCATGGGGAGCCTAAAGCAAATCACAGGCTGCGGAAGCCCCAGACGGATGAGCTAGTAACAAATAATAATAACAACTCTGCTCTCTACTACTGTGATATGTATTGGAGTCACACAGGATAGTCACTGCAACATTTTGTATCACTAATAACAAGAATTAGAGAGAGAGTGATAGTGAATCATTGCAGATGGAAAGAGGGGAACAGGACTGGAGTGCTTACAGTACTTCCTGCGAAGCCAGGGTGGTTCCAGCCCAGGACGGAATATCCCCCTGCAGATGGAATGCAGAAAAGCACATGTGTGTCGGCTTTAGGGTGCCATGCCTGAGTGCCAGCGCATGTCAGAGTGTGTCGGAGCATGTGAGCTGTGCATGTGAACGAGCACAGAGGTGTGAATGAACAGGTGTGGACGCATTCACCTTCCAGGGGGGTGTTCATGCAGCCCACCTCGTAGAAGCCGGCGTTGCCTTCACAGCAAATCACCTGCCACACACACACACACACACACACACACACACACACACACACACACACACACACATACATACATCAGGCACCAGCCCTGCAGTAGAAATACTGACACACATGTTAAAAGGTTTACTGAATTAATCGTAATTATAAGCAAGCCATTATTAACAGATACACAGTATGCCAGCGCATGAAACATGGGAAATCTTCTTTCAGGGGATTCCGTCCCTTCCCCCCTCTCTCACCAGGGTCTTCCCCCTGCTGCCCTGCTCCTTCCTCCGGTCCACAAACATGGTGTCGATCTTGTTGCCGTCGCAGGCCAGCAGCTTGTTTCTCTGCCCGTCAAACTGTGGCGGAGGAAAAAGGGCCTCTAAGCTCAGTCACAGCCAGCAAAGCAGTGGGAGCCACCTCCCTGACACTCAGCCACACTGACTGAAATCCACAGGTCCAATCCAGACCAAGATTTTGTTTCAACCAACCAGTTCAGTATAAAGAGTCACAGTCGGAGTACTCGGTTGGCTGAAACAAAATCTTGGTCTGGATTGTTACTTTCTGGACCTGAATTATCCACCTCTGCTGAAATCTT
Organism: Cyphomyrus plagiostoma; assembly: GCA_019775915.2. Lineage (NCBI taxonomy): Eukaryota > Metazoa > Chordata > Actinopteri > Osteoglossiformes > Mormyridae > Cyphomyrus > Cyphomyrus plagiostoma. Next base: position 20,584,008 of record JABFEA020000138.1, on the reverse strand, counting down.
CCAACCACCTATCCCATAACAGGTCATGGTTAGTCTAAACCTGGACAGGGTGTCAGTCCATTTCACGACACACACAAAATTATATATTATTGGAGTTAAGACACCCCGTCTGCTAATGCATGTTCTTGGAAACCGGACTACCCAGATGACACCCACATGCACACAGGGTGAAGACGCACCCATGGCCCTGAATCACCTGGCCACCCAGAAGCTCACCGAACAGAATGACAAACCGAACAGGAAATATGATAAACAGCATATTCAAATACATCCTGACTGGTCAGCAAACCCACCAGCACATGGTCACTCTTAAGCCAAAATCTAGCAGCAACAGCAACTTCTTTCCATTTATCTAATCTAAACAAAACACCTCCAAGTCATTCTGTAGCCAGGGGGGATCATTTTACTGTATCGAATCAGAGCTTAAACAGCGACTCGGAATAGGTGCAAAAATGCTTGAGCATGTTGTTGTTGGGGGGGGGGCTTCACAGGGCAACAGCAAATCCCATTTGTGGCAGCAGAGAGATGAGAAAGTGCTCAGGACCCTCTAGCAGCAGTTTCCACATTTTGCCATGAAAGGGGGCTGGATGAGTGTGTGACATTTCTGACACCAAACACTCATTCCAGAGCTTAATTTGCTGTGCATTGTCAAGAGTCAACCAAGTCAAGCGTTTAACTGTGAGGGTCTACCACAGTGCGTCCGTCAGCAGCCCGGCCACGGAGCTACGGTGAGGTGGCCGGCACTCACCTCCTCGACGAGCCGGGCCTGGCCCTGCTGTAACATGGGTCTCATGGCCTTCTGCAGCAGGCCCACAGATCCGGGGTACAGCATTCTGCGGCCGAACGAATGGGCAATCAGGTAGCTGGAAATAAAGAAAAAGTAGAGAGAAGGTGATTGGGAACTATGTCTGCAGAACGAGTGAATGTGAAGAGGCAGGAGAACAGGGCTGCACCTGACAATGTGACACGGCAACGTGCGAAATGAGCCCAGGATGCTGTCTGTCGACCCTCTGTGCCTGGGTTCCGGTTTCAGCAAGGAAACACCAGCCTTGGTCGCCTTCCTGTTGGTCACAGCAGGGGGGGGGGGTCGTACACTGGAGGGGTATCTGACACACATACACACACACACACTCACTGCCCAGACTCACGGGTTGCTGGCTTCTTTCCAGCTGAAATCCACGGGCCAGTGGCTGAAGTCAAAATCATAGCTTGACAGTTTTTCCTGCAGAAAAATACATGTGGGTCAGTCCAAGGCACCAAATGATTACGAGCAGGTCGGATGAGGGCCTGGTTCTCATGACGGGGCCTCCATTGATGCTACCTTGTTGGCAGGGCTGTAATTCCTCGTGGCCTCATTCAGTATACTGATGAACTGCAGGTACTCCGGGTTACGCCAGCGCCCGAGGCCTGTTCGAGACAACACACACAGGGCCATCTCAGGTAGTTGAGACACGCTGCCTTTTGGGCAGTTTAAAGCACTGCCACTTCCCCATACAGTGCTGCAAATCACCCTCACCTCTCAGACACATTACTCCAAACAGGCAGACCAGAACGGTGCCTAGGTACTGGCCAACTGGGACCAGCTTGGTGGTGCACAGGTACCCTGAAGGGCAGAGACTCAGTATCAATACTGGCCATCAAACAACAACTTCTTGTTCACATTCATCCTTTAAACACCAGTAACAGTTAAACTATATTATTAAACAACTGTCTGCAACAAGGAACATGTACATGTGAAATTAAACATGTATGGAATGTTAAACATGCAATTACACTGAGATACAAATTCGCACCAGTGACTGTTGTACAGTATGATGTAAACCAATTACGTCAGCCATGCCCCTACTTTTACTATCTTACCTTTTCTGTAGAGATAGCACAAAAGCAGGGGGGAACTGTAGTAAGAGAGCGAGCATACAGCCGAAGCCTAAGTGGGAATCAAAAAACATATTTTATGCAAACACGCAGTTTAGTCCAAAACGCATATAGGCATTTAATTTATAAGGACGTGCGAACGACAGGAGAGCGTCGATTTATGTTAAACACAAACCAATATATAACCACAAAATGGCTAAACTAAATTCACAAACCCTCCATGCAAAAGAAACAATACTGCATATTTATTTTCACTTTAAGCACCCAGGGGATACTGCATTGTAAATGTTACTGCACTTTCTTGCGTAGTCTCGTCAAGCTGCAGCATTACTGACCCATCCGAGGATGCTGTCGGTGTGTTTCTCAAGACTCCTGGGCTGGTACGTCCATCCCTGTGGATGGGAGACGCGGGGAGTTCACAAGACACCGATGAGCAATATGGCTTCTTTAATTATAGAGTAAGCCCGCAGGAATTCGCCTTACTGCGCAAGGATATATTTGAGGGTTCCGCAAAACAATCTAATGAGTTTTCGTTTTAAAAGAGGCCCACAATTGATCTGGCACATCAGTGGATCTTTCGATCACCTCTGTCATTCAGCATGACGGTTCATTTCACTTTCAATAACACACGCTAACACTTCCGCAGTAATAAGCCAGCTACGTAGCCTTGTTTCATAAGCAGCACCGTCAAAATATTTTTTAAAACCCTGGTATCATTGCCCCTGTGCTCACCCTCCTCCCTGTTCGCGCTTCGAGTCTGTCAGACTCCGGCGAACGATGAATTCGCTGTAGATGGGGCCCAAAAAGACAACGAAACCACAGCCAGCCAGCCATTCTTCTTGTATGTTCAACTACGGAAGCCCGTTAGGGGAATAAATTGTCATGGAGGAAAGCGAAGCTTGACCAATTTTCTTTTTCCATATACAATCCTCTTTACATATAATTTTAAAAGAATAGATCCGTCAGTTTAGTTCTTCTCAATAAGATGAAGCTATAATTATAGCTGAATGTTTTTAATTTTATTAAAAGTATCTGCAAGTTTATACACATTTGGTTTCAGGACATTAGTATGTTAATTTTAAAAAAATCTAATTTTAATGAAGAAAACACATTTTTTTAAATTTCACAGCTTCATAATTTTTAAATATTTTTCTGCTGCAGTATCTAGAAGGCCATTATATTGTAGCAATTATATAACCATTATGTTAACCCATTAAGTCATTTTATTGAATGTCAAAAGACTTAACCATGTAAATTATATTTAGGTATTATATTTCATTGTGATTTAACCCAGAAGTAGATTTTTGCTTGGGAGTATTTTTCAACATTCCATTGGGTAACCATTCACAGTTATCAAATTTAAATCCGAGATAAAAAAAGAAATATCTGACATGGAAGGAAAGATTATTTTATTATTTTAATCATTTTATGTGCTATAGTCAATGTTTTTTCATATATAAACAAAATAACTGGACAGAAAACAATACAAAGCAAAAAAAATCTTTTTTATGAAACAGAATTTGCAGAGTATGTAATTGTAATCTCACATGAAATGGTGAGAAGGAGCTGAATTACAATAAGTGAGAAAAACCTGGTTTCTGAATAGCAGACCCAGTGGCTGTTTTATGAGCACAGACTGGCTTTTATGCTTTTACATTCAATACAACTTTTCATAATTCAGATGATAAAAGTATTTGTGTATGTAAATATCCAAGTGAAAACATGTTCATCCATCCATGCCTCTATCTATCCCTCCATCCTGCAGCCTATTCCAGGAAGCATCCTGGATACAATGTGGCACAAATAATCAGGCAAAGAAGGAAATTTAGAGACAGCAATCTGAAGGGCTTTGGGACTGTGGGGGAAAAAAACCATGAACTACAACTCAAACCCAGTATTCTGGAGGTGCGAGGCCACAACGGTACCCAGCGAGCCTCTGCGGCATCCCACATGCCACACAGCGAAATGTACTTTGGCTCCGGAAACACAGAAGTTTTCTCTGTATGCCGGAGGGCTACGACACCAATGGCAATGTGTCAGGCATCAGTATGGGCGGTGTTCATATCTGAAAGAATGACACACATCACATTAAGGGCATGAGCTGTAACTGGGAGATATACCGTCACATCACGACGTGATAAGGGATGGTGACAAAGAGGCACAGGGGGCCTTGTCCATCTCATGACCTGTGATCCAGTTAATGCTCACCTGTCCAGCTCCTTGTACACATCATCCTGGCTGGTGGGCTTCAGGTCCTGGGGGAGGGAAACAAGGGGGGGGGGGGGGTGGCAAAGGCGAGCTACAATCATAAACTTGACGGGGCCACTTAGGGGTCGACAGAATAATGTGGCAGTGAATCGGCTGACAGGGATGCATCATCTGACAGCGTGAGTGTCTGTGTTCCTGCCAGTCTGCCATAAGGAAACAGACAACTCACCATGTAGATCGAGCTCTGTGCCTTCAGTGAGGGGGGGAAACAAAAGAGGGGGGTTATTGTTATACAAGATCGGCGATGCAGTGTCAGGTGTGCAAATATGGATAAAACGTGCCTCTCCTCACCTGCCTCAGATCTTCAGGGTTTTCATAAATATTTTCCACCTCTCCTGAGTGGTGAGACAATGATTGCTCGATACCTTGAGGAAGAGAGGGCGTCGTTGGCACTCGATGATAGAGCTTCCAGATCGTACTCCACATTCATTATGTCTGACTCCCAGTCCTACTACATTCATGTCAGTGCAACTGCCAATGCAGGCCGACAGGCAAAGACAGACGTCAAATAAGAATGCTGGCAGACTCACCAGGGCGAGCTTTGTGTGCTCTGAGTTTCCATAGCAACACGCCAATAGCCACGGCAACCACCGGAAGCAGGACCCCCAAGATAGAGAGATAGGGGAAATGAGAAGAATGGGAAGAAGGTAAAGAAGGAGAAGGGGATGGAACGGGTGATTCTAGTTGGGAACAAATGAGATTGGAAGAAAAACAGGTTAATTCACATATGTGGTCTAATAGGTGCAACAGCAGATATTCAGTGCCTGATTCCTGCCAATAGAGGGCACTGTCACTCTTTAAATCAGGCCTCCAAGATGAGGGGCTTGAGTGAAATGACACCATTTAAACAAACAGATACAATGTGCCTATCAGCATCTTATCTGTAAGCTGTTCTACAAACTATTTTTTCAATGGATATAATATAAACAAACCGTCTTTTATGTCCTACCTAAGCTAATGATAGGGTAAGACTCTGCCCTCTTGTTACCTTGGAGTGTTTGAGAATTGCGGGTAAGTGACCTTTACTCAAAAGAGACATGAGGAAACAGAGGGAGTCCTAACAGAGCAAATTCAAAGTCTTTGGAGTTATCAGAATTTCCCGTTGTATGCGTGGAGTCTCAAAGGTTAATCAGTTAAAGTGTGAATAGACTGATCTTCTGGAGATTCAGCAGTGAGAAGCTGAGCTGGTTTTGCACTCATGGCTTCGTGAAAACACCAGAGGTGCGGAGGTGGCAAAAGCAGGAAGGGTGTGAAGACCATCACCGGAGAACCCCGATTTCTCTCTCACCTTCTGGAACTGTCAAGATCTCGATAAGAATAAACCTCTTTTATTAATAGTCTTTTTGAGGCCGCTATGACATGTTTTTTTTTTTATTCCTTTGTCCCCTCACGGCTCACAGCTCGTGATGGGGCTCAGAAGGGGGGGGGGGGTAGTCTGGCTGACTAGCCTCCAATTGGAAGACTGCGTCCCTGTTCTGACCCGTTGTCGGCTTGCCAGACTCACACGGGTGGGTTTAGAATTCCGAACGCACTGGAGCGTGGCAGACATGCAGCGACCTTTAACCTTTCCCCAGCTCCTCATGCCAAACCAGCTGGACAGAATTCATAAGCCTGGTGCAAAATAAGGTAGTGCAATAGGTGACACCGCGATACATGCTAAAGCAGGATATGGACACACATGAATACACCCCAACAAACCGCTCAGCATTAAACATTATTATTTGAACATGAAATGAAAAGCCCACCGGTGTTGAAGTCAGGATTACTGCTCGCTATTGATAGATTTACTGTGAGCATTAGTGGCCTCCATTTCATATTTCCCATATCGCAAGGCTCACCTTGTCTTAGAACAGGTAACCATGGAAACGGACACAAAAACGGCAACAATTGCACTGTTATCTCAAACATCAAGAAATGTACAAAAACAACAGTCTTCACACTAAGGTCTAGCTAGCTGAAGCGGCTGAGAGTTTTCATTTTTCTACAAGCTAGGTGAGTTCAAACCATTTAAAAATAGATCATTAAAGTACCAGGTCCTATTTTCATCCTGCTTTGATTAGGCGTTTCTTACATAACGAACGGCGGGTGGGAAGGGTGAGAATCGCGCGTTAGCTTTCACTTATATATCCTTCAGATTTGAAACAGCAAATCCATCCTTAGAAAAGAAGACTAAGCCCTCGTCACAGGATAAGTACATTATTATCGTCAAACTTTGTTGTTGCTGTAATCCAGGCTTGTATTTTTAGGAAACTACCAGCTGAATAACCATGTGGAGAATCACAAGAGAGTCAGACTCTGCTTATGAGGGTGGTCTGCCTGTTATTCTTGAGAATTAATTGGGTGCTGACCCAAGCTGCAAAGACGGGCTTTCCGAGATGTTTCCAATGTGCCCGGAGAAGTATGACATCCAGCGAATGGGCGGCGGATAACTGAGGGTTTATGACATTTCTAGCTTTCCGTTTGCCATTAGCCTGCATTCTCTTACATCATATTTCTGTTGTGCTTAAAGGTCAGCCTCCCGCTGCTCCTGACATCAGCACTGGTGTCCCCCGGGGATCCTTGTTAAGACCACTCACTCTCGCGCTTTCTTTAAATGCTCTGCCTTACTGCAGCCAATTTGACCATTTGCACTCTCCTGAATTAACCATATGTTTTACATGGACTGACACCAGCCTACCAATTCCCAGAAAACAAGGAGAGAACATGGCCACCTCATCATGAAGTGTGGGGAAGCCTTGGTTAAGGGGGGGGGGGGGCACCATTACCTTGCATAAGAATATAGCTTGTCAGCCTATGCACCAACTAAAGAGCCTGATGGGGACTCGATGTGTTCATGAGACCGAGAAAAGCCTAGACCTGCCCCATTCGCTACTCAGACTACACTGCGTATATCCAGCTCTACAGCAGTCTTGTCACTTGGTTTAAACCAGGGGTTTTCAACCTTTCTTATACCACAGACTCCCAAGTAAATGTAGGATCTAAGAACAAGGAGCTTGGGACCCAGTAGCCCTAGCAAATGTATCACTACAGGATCTAAAGAGCTGGGGATAGAAAATGATAAAGAGGTGGGGTAGAGGTCAGGAGGATTGCTGCACCCACCACACGAGGAACCACCTCTGGGGTGAGAGCCGGAGTGCAGCTGTGCGACGGGTGGTACATCAGCACCACACCAGTTTGAATGCAATGGAACAGTATGGAGTTTTCTTGGTGGCTAGAGTGCCAATCCTGCCAACAACCCCTAAATTGTCCCTGGAGGTTGGAGGACCTCCTTACAGGGCTGGATGTAGGTTAGCGTCAAACCCAGGATGAAGCAATTGCAGGTGAAGGGTCTTGCACAAGGGCCCCATCGAGTGAAATCAGTCCTGGCATTCAGGGAATTCGAACTGGCAACCGTCTGATTTCCAGCACAGATCCCCAGCCTCAGAGCCACCAATCCACCCCACCATACATGATCAAGGCCAGCATTAAATGTTCTTCACACTACTTCAGTATTTTTCGCCTTGTGTCAACCAGAGGATAATACCGGTGTTTCCTCAAAGCATGAAATGTCTCTGCGCATCCCCCTGAAACTGCTTTACAGACCGGGGGGTGGGGGGGTGGACATGGACCTCACATTAAAAACCCCTGTTTAAGTGAATAGCTTGAGAATGACGTCTTCTGAACTCAATCGACTGCTGAAGAATAGACATGTATCAAACTTCTCTTTGTTCTCTTTGATGACCTTCCTGTATCACACCTACTGATGAAAGATACTCCATCCATCTACTCAATTATCCGTCCATCCATGACCCCTTATCCAGCAACCCTGAAGTCACAGTATAGGTAGGCTATGTCCCAAATGGGAAGCCAGTGTATCATAGGGGGCACATATGCAAACAAACAAAGGGCAATTTAGATATACCAGTCCAGCGAGCTCCAAGTATTTGGACTGTGGGAGAAAATGAGAGCAACCAAAGGAAGTTTGCACCTGTAAAACATGCAAAAATGAGCCCATCTGCTTTGAGGTACATAGCGACAATCACTGCGCCACCCCTTCGTCATGGAATGGACATGGGTAGCTCAGTATGCAGCTCCAAAGAAGACAATGTGATGATGGCATCAAGAAACAGCCAGGCAAGCATCACGGGCATTAGCGGGCAGCGCCATGCGATCACCCTCACCGTTACTGGCCAGCCTCACTACGTGCACAAGGCCGATCTTCTCCCCGTTGTTCAGCTCCAGAGTGCAGGTGTAATTGCCAGCGGTCTCAGGTCGGGTTGGAAACGGGACCTCGGTAACGATGGCACCCGGCGTTTTGGAGTACCACCTCAGTGAGCGGTTGGCATACTGGTGAGTCCAGGTGACCGCACGCACCTGCATGCGCTCCGAGTACCGGCAGGTGAGATACGCCACAGAGAGGCGGGTCTGTGCCGCGACTGTAAGAAAGAAGTCATTTATGTTCACCTGCTGAGAAAACACACGGGAGCCACGTCACACAACACGGCTCCAAGAGCCAAGCTCCCCGCAGAACAGGTTAGGCTACATCTTACAATTCTTATCAGGGAGGGATCTTAAGCTATAATAAACCCGTCCATCAATCCATCCATCATGGGGAGGCCAGTGCCAATGCCAGGCAAGATGAGACAGGGGGGGCACCCTGGATGGGATGCAAAATCATATACATACTCGCGCATATCATGGTCATGTTCATATTTTACAGACACCGCTCTGCCTAGCCGCATATATTTGGGCTCTGGAAGGAAACTAGATTATGTACAGGAAACCAAAAGAAGGATCAGACACTTCTGAGAGCATGCAGTGGCTTTCGAAACCCCAACCGCAGAGGCGTGAGGCAACAGTGCAAACAACTGAGGCACCAAACCAGCTTGTAATCATAGGTACTATGTGTCACTTCACATAAACACATTCCTTAGGTGTGAGTTTTAAGGACGGCAATAAATATACACACACAGACGAATATATACAGATATATATATAGAGAAAAGATGTTTAAAGCTATTTATCTGAGTGAAAGCATATTATTGCTCAGAAAGAAACAATCTAACATTAGAATACTGTACATACAACTATAACGCGATAAAAAATACGAATTTGTTCTTTAGAAAGTTGCTGACATCTTGCTGGATAGCTAGAACAACACTTCTTCAGTTTCCAGGCATCTCCTCAGAGCCCATCCACGTATACTTCACCACCACCTCACTCCATGAATTAACTTAACTTGTTAAATGATCTGATGATGCTAAGATTAGCCAAAGATGATATGTTATTGATCGAGGCAACAAATACATGGGTATATTGGATTGTTACTGCACACACTGTGGTAACTTTTGGAGGGGTTTTGAAACGGCTAAGCTAACTCACTGTGACAGATATAACACTATAGGTTTTACACCAAACTAAAAATATTTTCAACATAATTTGGCCACCTAAGACTTGCATAGTAGTGTAGATATATATACTATGAGCGGTCAGCATGTCAGTGGCATGTTGAATAGAGTGTTAGATGACAATGACAGATGACATGGCACAGTGAGTATGGCAGTGACAGATGCCTCAGGAGGACGTGGTTTCTAAACTGAAGGCAGCGGCAGGCAGCGGCTCGATACACGAGCCCCCTCCCCCCCTCACCATGCAGCACGCTGAGCCTCAGGCTCTGGCTGTAGACGTTGTCATCCTGGAAGACTTCACAGATGAACACGCCCCCGTGCTCGGGCCGAGGTGTCAGCACGAAGCCAAACTCGCCCTGCCTGGCCGAGTCACACAGCGAGATCCTGAGGTTGGATTTGGTGACGTTCCGGACTCTTCGCCTCCAGCGGTCGTAGGAAAAGACGAGCTCTATCTCTTTCCGCTTGTCAGGGTGCTGCCAGTACAGGAGGACATAGTCTCCAGGAATGGGGGGACAGGGGAGGGAGACAGGAGTGTAGGAAAGACATGCCTTCGAGATCTGTGCACCTGGGAAGGAGCCAGAAAGCAGGAGGCTCAGGTGGACACAGAGATAATTACATTCGGACTCCATAGAAACTGCATTCGGTTAAATTATGTAGATTCACTTACTGTAGGTATTGTGGTTGAAGTTAGCTGCCCGGCTACCTGCAAGACAAAAATCGAGGACAGAAAGGTCATTACAATGGACTGGAAATAAAGGCGACTGTTAGGAAGTGAAACCAAATGATGTGTCTACTGTCTCAGTGACACCATAATTATACCCTGGATTATAACAGCAGTGATTTCTACAGTTAGGAGAGGAGCACTTTAATATGAGTCAGCCCCATGTAATTTTGTCTGAAATGGTGTCGTTGAAATGGTGCAGGGAGAGCTTAATAGCATTTTACACTGTATTGAATTAGCCAACGCCGATCCAGTACTTCCTGTTCTCTGCACCTTTTCAGCACCCCAGCTTTCCTTGCCATCCTTCCCCCTCAAACACCACCCGCCCCCCCACTCTTCAAACTCCCTGCAGCCATTTTCCCCACTTACCATCAACTGTCACTGGATACAAAAAGAGGGAAGCTGGTCTTCCACGATTCCCCTGTAGCCTGACCTTGCAGATGTAGTCTCCCTTATCAGCAAGTGTGATGTTGGGCAGTTTAGTGATCACGCCCCCTTCGGGCAGCACCTCATAGTGCAGTGGCAGCCCACGGGGGGACAGCCAGGAAACGTTGAGGACCGAGCTCAACGAGGACACTTCTGCCTGCAGGCGCAACGTGCTCTGCTCTGGAACAGGGAGGGGGGGATCGGCAGACACTGTGCCAGCAAGCGAGACTGCCATTAACCCCACAAGGGAAAAGCACTGGAGAAAGAGATAGCAGCCCTAATACAGAAAGTAAAATATCAGGGTAAACAGAGGGACCAGCAAAGGCCCACTTCAGCACCATGTCTCAGAACAAAAAACCTGCAAGCACCTGTGAGAAGGACCAGGAGCGTGACCTGCTCCTTCAGCGTCTTCTGTGCCTGGTTAACGAGGCATATGTAACGTCCGCCATCCTCGGCACTGGCCCTGAAAGACAACGAGAAATTTCCCGACGTCCAGAAGCCTGAGTCGGCCAGACGGGTGTCCCTCCTGGACGACCTGCCCAGAAACTCCTGCCCTCGGTCAGCAGAGAGGATCAGCCTGGTGCTGTCCACACCGTGGGGCAGCCACTGCCAGTTTATTACCATTTTCTCCTTAAGTGGCAAAATAGAGCAAGGTAATGTAATGGTGGAGTCTGCCATAGCCACAATAACATCCACGTCGCGATCTGGCAAGTACAAACAAATGAGATATATGGTTATATTACTCTTATTATTACAATTATTTAATTATTAGTATCATTATTATTATTAGAAAAAGATGAATAAATAATAATAATAATAATAATAATAATAATAATAATAATAGCTTCAAACGTTGTTACAAATGGAAACCAGTGAAACGCTGTTGCTTTTCTCCTTAAGATGAAGATCATGGATAGCACGTACAGCTGTACCGCAGGGGTGACAGCCTGCACCTTGAGCACTGCAGGGCGCATCGCTCCTGCAGCTTTTTATTCATGTACTGCAGTTAATCAGGTGCAAATTAAAATGCGTCATGTGACTGAGGCTCTCATGGACTAGGGCTGGACACCCAGCACCCTCCGGCATATATTTAAAGTTATTTGACCTGTTTCAGTTGACTTAACAAATGTAATTATCTAATATATTGCCAAGGGACACAAAGCTATTATTATTATTATTATTATTATTATTAATAATAATAATAATAATAATAATAATAATAATAATAATAATAATAATAATGATAGACCTACAAAAGAAAGAAAGAAAGAAAGAAAGAAAGAACGAAAGAAAGAACGAAAGAAAGAAAAAGAAAGATGATTAAGTAAAAGAACTGTAACTGTACTTTCACTGTACCTTTCGCTATAACTGAATGAGAGCAGAGCAGGACTACAGCCAAGAGGAACACTAAACGCAGGTCCATCGTACAAATGCTCACAACCGGTTGCTTCCTACCTCTAATGGCTACGTGACATAAAATTCTCTCTATAACTATCCAGAAACCACAGTGTCATTGTCTAATTTAGATTAAAATACACATGAACTATTTTTATGAGATGTCACCAAAACCAGAAGCGGACACCCGTCAGGAAGACCTTGACACTAAGCGCCCATGCGGCTGCCTGCTGATAAATCATAACAAGGACAAACAGGAACAAAAACATGGACGTTTGCGTAAATACGCTCTGTTCCATTTACTCCCAACAGCGAAATGGCAAATGCACGCAACCACACACACACACACACACTTCACATAAATGACAGCTTACCGCAATATAAATAGGCACATCATTGTTTTATACTATAAAACTGGACTCTATGAGTTTTTAAGAAAGAATTTGTGTGCTTTTACTGTACTTTTAAAAAAAGATAGCTTTAACTTACACATCGCCTATGCTCTCAGTCTTTATAGTTCCCTTCGGTGTCTTTAATTAAGACTAACGGTAATATCAGCCCCTTGGAGTGCCATTACTAGATCAGCGTTAATTAACGCTGCGATAATCGGAGGAGGAGAAATAGCAATTGGGAGAGAAATGAGTGAGTGGGAGTCAAGACTGAAAGCAATAGGCCAACTGCCATAAAGCAAGCGGGTCACCTCTGTCATCGCTGAAGTACGCCACGGAATGTGTCAGCTTTTAAAATCGTCACATTGCTCCTTGAATTTATCGAATGCCCACGAAGGACTGACGTGACAGCAGATATCGCTTAAAAGACCGATAGATATGCCATACCTTCGTCTGAGTGGTCAAAGTGTCCTGACAGATATATTTCAGCTGAAATCAGTAAATAACAACGAAAGCGTTATTACATAAAAGAAAAAAATGGTCATAATGTGTCAAAATATAAAGGTCACTGATTAATTCCGCATAGGTTAAACTAGGGAACTAAGTGACGGTGTGAACGATAATATAGACGATCTGAGAAACCCGAATGAGGAAAATAATTTGATGTACATTAAATGGCAAATATCGTGGAGTTTAAAGGCATTAGTCTGTTGTCACAGATGAACTGTAATTATTTTAGGCGCAAGAACTATTTGCCGAACTATTTGACACAACAAACTATCTGATATGCTGAAAGTAGTAACATCAAAGCAACAAGAGGTGGCGCAATAAAGTAAATTATAGTCCAGTATTGCCACTTGTATTGTTCGTCTGTACAATATGAATAATAGCACTTCTATATAGACCTAGCCAATCTGACATCATTCGTTTTGGGGAAAATTTCACTCAAACTAAGCAGGTAGTCCAAAGTGCCAGTCACCTGACATAATACACTAAAGCACGCTGCCTTTGTACAACGAGGCCTACGGAGATATCAATTCACAATGCTGATATGACTTAATCAGATGGTACGGTGTCTCTGTGGTTAAACGTTATGCCTTCGCATTTCCAGTGCTGGGAAGCAAAGCGTTTGGACTCCTCAAATCATCATGGCTGCCCCCGACAATCTGATTCCTAGGATGGGCTCTAAATTAACCCTCTGATGCATGAATTATTTTCTGTTTGTTGTTACTCTTCTTAAGGCATGACAAAAACAAATAACTTTT
>JABFEA020000138.1:20533677-20555912 GCA_019775915.2 Cyphomyrus plagiostoma | reverse complement strand
CCCCCCCCCCCCGCTGCGGCCCCCCCCGAGCCGGCCACCGGGGGCCACCCCCGGTTGGGGGCGCGGTGTAGTAGGACACAGGTGGCCATCTCTGTTTGCAGGGAGGGGTTTAGTAGGACACAGGTGGCCATCTCTGTTTGGGGGAGGGGTTTAGTAGGACACAGGTGGCCATCTCTGTATGGGGGAGGAGTTTAGTGGGACACAGGTGGCCACCTTTGTATGGGGGAGGGGTTTAGTAGGACACAGGTGGCCATCTCATTATGGGGGAGGGGTTTAGAAGGACACAGGTGGCCATCTCTGTATGGGGGAGGGGTTTAGAAGGACACAGGTGGCCATCTCTGTATGGGGGAGGGGTTTAGAAGGACACAGGTCGCCATCTCTGTATGGGGGAGGGGTTTAGTAGGACACAGGTAGCGAACTCTGTATGGGGGAGGGGTTTAGTGGGGCACAGGTGGCCATCTCTGTTTGGGGGAGGGGTTTAGTGGGGCAGAGGTGGCTATCTCTGTTTGGGGGAGGGGGTTAATAGGGCACAGGTGTCCATCTCTGTATGGGGAAGGGGTTTAGTGGGGCAGAGGTGACCATATCTGAGTGGGGCCAGGGTTCAGTATAGCATAGATGGCCCTTGCTGCCTAGTTCGGAAACAGTAACACCTTTTGTGCTAGAAGATTATTGGGGACGGCAGAGCACAGTGTGTTGTGCAGATGGTGCATGTGTATGTGTGTATATGTCTGTGTGTGCGCGTATGTGTGGCAGCCACTTTGCATTCAGATTTGTCTGTTCATTACACTCTCACTCTGTATGTGTATATGAGGTAATAATAATGCACCTCTATTAGTCACTGCTCCTGGTCACAGCATCGCTGTTCCTCCCTCCCTACGGCCACTATCCTGGCCTCTGCATATATGTTCCTTTGTGTCTGTCCCTTGCTCTCCCCTCTGCCCATCACGGAGCATCGCTCTCGTCCGTGGCGAGCGTCCAGAGTCTCGGCCCAGGCTGGGAGCCCAGCAAGGAACTTCAATTTGCCTTCAGCTTTCAGTTATTTATTTATTTATTTATGGGCACTTTTCCTGGTACCGCTTGAGCTCCCTTGCAAAACGGGACAGAACCTGACCTCTTTCGTCTCGCCGGCCACCACCAGCTTCCCGACGCCGCCATTTACGCTTCCTGTGTCCATTGGAAAGTGTTAACAGGGTACTGCAGTAATCGGTAGTGACCTGTCATAAATATACTGGAAGGAGAGCCAAACCTTCTACCTCAGCCCCTTCCCAAAAAACAGAACCCTATATTCCCAAATTGACCGGTTTCATGCCGTTATATGTTGTAGTGATTTTACAGCTCTCCAAACTGCACATGCTTTGAATAAAGGCTCTTTCTGGCCTGTAGAGGTCTTAGTGATGGGTGATGCTACACCACACACATCTAATAGCTACTCAGTATGTTATAAACCTCTGTGTGTTAATATACTTACACAAGTTAATGTAGTTGTCCTGAACAGTCTGCAATGTTTTCCTCTCTTCTTTCCCAGATATTTTAATGCAGTTTACTGACTACCTTATAAACTCCTGTGCATTCTATACTATGCCACACATATTAATGGTCGTCATTAACTTTATGCTTCCAGCCCTTATTTTCCACCACAAACTATAATGTGTTTCTCGACCACTTCCTGAGTATCAGGTTGCACAGGGCTTTCTGACAATTTAATGAGATGCCAGGAGGGTTTAGTCTGCATCCTCCACATGAGAAATGTGCCCCCATGCCCATCCTCCCCTCACCGTGCTCTCTGACAGACGTGTGGCGTGGTGATGAATTTCATTGATTGTGATAATGGTTGAAGCGTAATGAGTTTAGTCATCCGTCTGCAGTGGGCAGTATGGAGGGGGGGCGGTTTATAGAAACAGCGGCGGATTTCCTGCCTATTCAACCATCCAAACCGGTTTGACGGGGAGTTTTTGTTCGGGAGTGCTGGCGTCATTCTCACAGACTCGCTACCATTTTAGCACACATGGATTAACGGGTTAGTGCGCACGTGCTTGTTGTCATGGGGAAACGGGGGTGTTTTTTAAAAAGCTGACTACGTTTGAAATGGACATTCAACCTCACGGTGTCCCAGCCTTAACGACGTGTGTGTTGCAGGGTGCGTGTTGCTCCCAGCCCTCTCTAAAATGAACCCCCAAAGTGAACCCCCACACGTGCTTTCTGAAATAGATAAGCGACCCTTTCCAGTGGCAGTTGGATATTTTTTTTTTTCCATCTGACATGTCCCCAATTCCGAGACTCATCCAAAAAAATGCTCGGTTCCTGCAGACTTCAAAAGCCTGGCCTACTTACACTAGTATCCTGGCCTACGAGGAATTTTCCTGCGAGGCCTGTTTGTCATTCTGGGCTAAACCCGGAGTGTTTCCCACAACGAGGCGGCCAAGGACTTAGGATATCTGGGTCTGTGTGGGCTGATGGGTACTGTCTGTCGTCTTCTTACTTTTTTTTTTTTTTAAGGTGCCATTTTGTATGTTTTTCCAGATGCGCTTAGCCAGAGAGTGAAGGTGCAGCCAGAAGTGGTGTCCTATCCGGGCCAGACCGTCAGCCTACAGTGCGAATACCCCAACCAGTCAGGGACGGCACTCACACAGGTATGAAGCTACAGAAACTCCCAAGACCAGATAACCAGAAGGTCCTATGGCTGGATTGTTTCTTTCATGACTGGGAAGGTGCCTTCTTTCATAGGTGTCATGGATCTGGGAACCAGCGGACGGCAAGAGGGACAATATAGCTGTCTACCACCCTGATTTTGGGCCCAGTTATCCCAGTTCGCCTTTGATTGGAAGGGTCGCATTTGTGAAACCCTCCCTTACGAACCCCTCCATCACCATCTCGGACGTGAAGATGACGGATGAGGGCCGCTACATCTGCGAGTATGCCACCTACCCCAGTGGCAATGAGCAGGGCACCACTACCCTCATCATGCTCGGTCAGTAGCTAACTGCTAAGCAGGCTTCTCCCCCCTAATCAACATGAAAGCCGTCTTATTTGCACGATAAGTAGGGCGACCGGGTCAGCCATACCTCGTTAGTCCTTTTTATGTGGTACACCCCTCATTGGAATCCAGCAGCGCTTCACTGCCTCTTGCCCGTCCCCCTTGTTTCTGTTGGTTTTTGTATCCTGGTTCCTTCAAATCCCAATTTATCCACTGCAGTCCCCACCCTGCTAGTATGAACTATTAAGCATTAACATTGATTTCCTATCTTCACAGCCAAGCCAGAGAACAATGGCTCCGCCATCACAGCTGTGGCAGGAAACACTTCAACTGTTGTTGCACGCTGTCAGTCGGCCAACGGCAGGCCGCCTGCAAAGATTACCTGGATAAGTCCCTTCAATGGCAATGACACTGTGGTGACCAAACCGGGCACGAGCAACACTGTGACAGTGATCAGCGAGTATAGGCTTGTCCCGACAGCAGCAGATGATGGCAAGGAAATCAGATGTGTCATCGAGCACCGGACGCAAAGCAAAAATGAGGAAATCAGCATCAAGCTGGCTGTCGAGTGTAAGAACATTTTCCATTCCTGTAGAAGGGGGGAAGGGTCTGATGAGAGATGAGGACATTTCCTCCCTGGGTGACTCGCTTCTTCCTGTACCTACCAGATCTCCCAAAAGTGAGCATTACAGGCTACGATGAAAACTGGTACATGGGTCGGAGTTCTGCCACACTGGTGTGTCAGGCCTTTGGGAACCCTCCACCAACCATCACCTGGAAAACGTGAGTGCCTGCAGCGCTCAGATTACCGCCAGCGAATTAGCTTCTCCCCTCTGTTTTTGTTTGAGCCAGCAGCGTTGCAAAGGATGAATTCTCTTGTTTTTTTGTTGGTTTTTTTTTGGCCGTGTTGTGGACACAGCAGTGACCCCCATTCTCTTTCCACAGCACCTCAGGGCCTTTGCCGGCAAACGTGCAGGTTCAGGAGGCCTACCTGACCGTGCCGAAGGTGGATGACACCATGAACACTACCTTTGTGTGTGAAGCCACAAACCAGCGGGGGACAGCCAGCCACCGCCTGACGGTTATGGTCAGAGGTGAGTCATATGAGGCCTGAGCTTCATCTCCCCTAAATCTCCTTGCCTGTTATGTTGGACACGCACACAGACTAATTCATACATACACAAGTGGCAACTCTTCTCAAAATGAAATTTCATACTATTTTTATTCCTAGTTCGAGTCATTTTTCATTTACCCTGAGAAGACATTTTTATGTCAGCCTAGTTGGTGTGAGCACGTTCCTGTGCAAATCCCAAGTCGCAGTGTCCACCATCTTGCCTCTCGCTTGAAAATTCCTTCTTGTGGTTTTGTCAGACAAATGTTTGCGCTTTTTGTCTGGTGTCAAGCCGCCTAGGTTGCTCAAAGCAAGGAGTTGCTATCTTATGTGATTCACTCTAAAGTAATTCTGCGCATCCTTGTTGTAAGTGCAGGAAATGTAGGCGTGTCTGAGTGTGTTTGTACATTCAGTGCCTTATCACTAGGGTCTGTTTGCAAATCAGGCAAGTTGAATTTGAAAAGTAGCTCTCTGTAAGGCCATTGGGGGTATGAACTGATTCCCGATGGCCCCTAAGCGATCGGGGTCTCTCAGAAGTGGTGCGCTCTTCCCAGCACATGAGGCACGTCCACCGCCCTCATCGAAAGTCATTTTCTGCCGAGGTGGAAATCCATCATGGTGATAGAAGCTGCAGTTTAAAAGCTCCTTCCGAATGGGCCTCCTGCATATACAGGCCCCCCCCCCTCCCCCCCCCGCAAACACACTGGGTCGCTCTGTTCCGCATCAGTGCCTCGGACTGTCACAGCAGAAGCTCTCTGGGATGAAAATGCTCATGGGCCGTTCCTCGGGGACTCAAAGCAAAGATGTGGATGACCGCGGTAATGCTGAGGCTATGCAGGGTAAAGCCGGCTCCTCCGGTCAAGGCGACACTGTCAGCCACTGCGGCTCACTAATAGGCAGCTTGCTCCAGCCTTCCCCACCGTCATTCCTGCTGTTCATAAATGGAGAGAGGGGTCTCCAGAACCACCTCCTGCTAGGAGACGAGTTGCTTACCCGGGAGGCGTTTTGGCCTGTGGGGCTGCCGTCTGTCCTGGTCCACTGACATTGCATCTGCTCCCTGAATGTCAGGATGGTTCGGTCTCGGTTTCTTCTGATTGGCCGTGGCTCCGTATAACCCTGCCTCCTGGCTTCTGCTGCATCCGGCCTGGTTTCCTGCAGGGAGGCCCTTAGCATACGCCAGAGCAAAGCCTTTCCTCTCGTTGAGTAAAATGTGAGCTCTTCTGGTCTGTGTCGACCTTCACTTGAAAATAAACTGGATGCCTGACTGGAATCAGCCCATAATGCATTTCAGTAGTCTGATTGATTATATGGAAAAGGTTTTTTTGTGTCAAACTATATATGTGTGTGTTTGTGTGTGAGTCCATGTGTCTATATTAGCAGATAAATAGTTTTCCCTCTTGTCCATTATCTGAACAGCCTTTGCTGACCTTAAAAAAT
The DNA here is from genome assembly GCA_019775915.2 of Cyphomyrus plagiostoma. Classification (NCBI taxonomy): domain Eukaryota; kingdom Metazoa; phylum Chordata; class Actinopteri; order Osteoglossiformes; family Mormyridae; genus Cyphomyrus; species Cyphomyrus plagiostoma. Next base: position 20,550,390 of record JABFEA020000138.1, on the reverse strand, counting down.
CTCTGGGGGTCCTGGTTGCTTTTTGTAAAATTTATTTTGTTTTTCTGCGCGGGTGAGGGTGGGGAGACTGAGGAAATCACATTCTGCATCTGGTGTCTTTGGCAATGAGGGGTAATGTGCCGCTGGCACCATGTGTACCATTCTTTAGATCCCTGGTCCCTCCTCCTTGTCTGCTGGGGAGAGAGATTGAAAACGGTGATGGGAGGGAGACAGCTGTAAAAAATACCTCATCTCAGCGAGAGAGAAAGAGCGACAGAGAGAAAGGAAGGGCGGGGGCCTCTCGCACGCCACCAGAAGGTTCTGCAACTGGAATCGTCATGGAAACAGGCGTAATTAGCTTGCGAGGGGGACTTAAGGGCTCCGCATTAGGAACATGGAGATCTCCGCTTGTACAGAGGGGAGACGGAAGGCAGGGCGGGGGCAGGCAGCCACTCTAACAGTGGGGGGTGCATTTCCAGCCTTGATTTAGACGTCAGGCACAGTCCCCTAATTTCACCGCTGTGTCAGGCTGTCCCCCGTGGCTCCTGTGGCAATTGGATGGAGGGGTGGTGTAGAACCTGAAACGGATCAAAGTGACCAATCGGGGGGTTTCAAGGCTTTTTGTGTCTCCCTATCAGATTGTTGTTCGGCTAAGGCGGGTACAGCTCACCTGCCATATTAGCTACCCGGGGCTGAAAGGTGGGGGGACATTCTGTTCTCTTGGCTGTATTTACGGCTTCAAGGATAAGTTGCCTTCCTGCCATTTTCCCGTCTCACCTCCACCCCCATCGCCCAACATGCTCCCTATTGTCAAACCCTCCAGACCCAGATACTCTTAAGGCTAATTTATATTTCCACGTAGCTACGTTCCCAGTTCTGGGGAGGTGTGCATCAGGCTATGGCTCAGCGTACACAGCTATGCTGTACCGATAAGTAAAACTTTAAACATATGCACATATGTAAATATATACGCCAAAGTATATATCCGCTTTTAGTCTTCTGTGTGACCTAAACCTGAGACTGAGCTCATGCTGTAGAATCAGGGAGGTGGGGGGATTGGGGGGAAGCTGATATAGTGCCAGAAGTTACAGTTCCCAGCGATGCCGCTCTTCAGGTTGCCGTCGGCTCCCAGCGCGCAGCCAGACACGCTAAGGAATCTGACACTGCGCAGCAATCAACCAATCCCTCCTGTCTCTGTCTCTCCCTCCCCCCACCCCCCCACCTATGATCTCCCCTCCCCGTTACAGACGGCCCAGTGAACTCATCCAATGCTGGCGTGGTGGCAGGCGCCGTGATCGGCAGTCTTCTGGCCGTCCTGCTCGTGGGAGCCCTGGTCGCCGTGTTGGTGACCCGCCATCGGCAGCATGGGCAGGGCTATCGTGGCAATGGCAACCAAGGGGCGTACGAGACCCGCATCTTTGGGGGCAAGAAGACCAGCAAGAATGGTACAGGGGGCAACAACAACGGTCCCATCTACACTTACCGGGACGGTGGCCCTGAGGCCATGACGGAGAAATCCAACCACATCAACAGGACGGAGGGCGTCATGGTAACCACCCCCACCGCCCAAGACATCCTGCTAAGTGGGGAGATGGATGAGGTGGAGAGGCGGAAGTTTGATGACCTGGAAGACGCTGAGGAGGAGAGGTACGTTCATTTTGGCGGTGAGCAGTCCGTCCTTCAGATCCGGCCCCATGAGGAGGCGGGTGGTTACCTCGACGACGACATGGAGTCCCAAAGAGATGGTTCAGTCATCTCCCGGACTGCCGTCTACGTCTAGGGAAAGAGGTGTGGGGGATGAAGAGAGGAAGAAGGAAGAGAAGGAGGAAGATGAAGATGAAAAAGACATGAAAGAAACCATCCAACATTCTTCGAAAAGGAATCTTGACTTGCAGACTCTTCTGTTCTCTTAGAAGAATAAATGTTAGTTTTAATAGTTTTTAATATTGAGATAACCGGATGCACCCCAGACATGGAGGGATGGATTGACAGACTGTGGACTGGAAAGTGAATGGTTTGGAACCAAAAACCAAACATTCAAGACCATTTTTCCCCTCAGGCTGCTCATTTTGCCCTGTAGATTCTATTACACACTGAGGGAGTGAAACCATGATTCACACCATGAAAAAGGAATCAGTGGCTGATGTAACTATAAGGCTCTAAAGACACTACAAAACACTTTTTAGGCTGCACATATATGGGTGGATATATGGCTAGTTTCACTATGATGTGACTTTCAGTCTAAATGATTCTCCTGTATTGGGGCTGATGAACAGATTTTTGACTTATATCCTCCTGAGACCCAAGGAAAAAAGTGTCCTTCAATTGTACGTTATTTGTCTTTGGTGGAAATAAGACATCTTACAATTTAGATTTTTGTAAATTTATTTTTATTTTTAATTTCACAGGATGTCCGCTTTAGTGTACAACAGGAATGAATATGTTTCTTTACATCAGTGAAAAGACAAAATGTCCACTGCAATGGACATAAATGAATGGGTGGGGTCTCAGGAGGATACGTGCATGCATGCACGCACTTGTGTAAGGTGTGTTATTGATACAGCTGTAAGATGCAAATATTCTCCATCTTGGTGTACACTTTCAAGTTGGGAAATACCGCACAGGTTAGGGAGACTGGTAGTAATAACTGCAACTGGAAAAGGGTGATTCCAGTCTCGGCTTCAGTCACTTTCTCCCCAGAGGATGTAACAGGGAATTTGATCTGTAATGAGGCGTGAAATCGTTCCGGTTTTCAGGGATGGACAGATCGTCTCCGCCGATAGCCCCCAACATGCTGGATCTGTTTATCGCTGTGATTTATTTCGGTCCACTGCATTCTGGCGATGTATGGAGGCGTGTAAACTCGCGGCCCTCGTGTTCAAGTATTTATAGTGGTGCCAGAACGCGCTCTGGTGCAGAAGGAACGTGTAAGGGACGTGTTGCTGTAGGGGGAACGAGTTCTTTACCATTGTCGAGATGGTGTTTATTGCCTCAGTTTTCTTTCATGTAAAAGGATTATATATAGGCGTTACAGTGATGCTGTGGGGTCAGTTGTACATCAGTCCTCATTTGTTCGAAATGACAAGGGGCACATGGTTTGTCGCTGTGGGGATCACTATGAGAGAGACATATGCCGAAATTTTGGGTCATACCAAGTGCATTAGGGGTCCTGGGGGTGGTTGGGAAGGTACCTCAGTATGAAGGGTGCTTGTGAAGAATGGGGTGATATGTGTGTAGGGGGATGTCTGCAGGTGGATACACCTGCGGTGAACATTTTATGTGACAGCATCGACCGGCACGGATGTATCCTGGCACGCGTACGACCTCACCACTGCTGCCACACCAACATATCACAATTTGCACGTCACCGTTCTGTCACAAGAAATATATATATATATATATATTTTTTATGTTCTGTGTTCGTGTGAATGATTTATTTTTTGAAGAAATGGTAATTATATTCATCCGTGACAGTTATATGTATATCTTAGTGTAAGGTATTCATATACAGTGTACTTAGAGTAATTACAGAGTATGTGTCACAGAACTCCTCGAATTTTATCACATGTAAATAAGATTTAAAGAGTCAATATTGTAGGTTTGAAGCTGCAGTGAATGTTCCAGCTGTTGTCCTTTTAAAGACCCCATCAAATAAATAAACAGTAAATAAACAAGGAAAAATACTTAGAATTTATGGTAATTGTTTGCCTTGAAAACAGCTGGAGTTGTTCCCAGTAATTGTGCTGTTCAGCCTCCCACCCCAAATGAACAGCCCATTTCAGCTGGCTGGCTCCACGCTCTATCCTCCTGCTGTTTTGGCTCAGTCCAGCTCTCTGTGTAACTAAATGGTGCGTCGTCATTCCTCACCCCCCCGCCCCCCGGTCAACCAGTCCTATCGTCGCAATAGTTTGTGTGACATCTCTCCGAGAAGTCATGTGACTTGCCAAACCCCGCCCTCCGTCTGTCGATGCACTGACCAAAAAAAAAAAAAAACAGATACATTATTTCAGAGCTCTAAAAGAAATGCCAGAGATGGGCTATAATCCTTTCGCTCTGTTATGTGGAAGGAGATAGCCGGGGGGGGGGGGTGACGCAGAGCGAGCACAGTAGGCGTAGCGCCGGCCCCTCCCATTGCGTTCAGCACGGGGCCTTGGCATCGATTGCCAGGCTGCGGCTTAAGCGGAGTAAACAAGCCTTAACCCCGCGATCTTTCCAGACAAGCTGCACGCCCCTGTGTATATATCTATAAATACTGTACATAAGTATCAGACGATATCACTAATTTATGGTGTCGCGATTCTGAACAGGCATGAAGGATCCTTTCTGTTCTGTCAGTGCTTATTTTCTCATTTAGTTTTTAAGTGTTTTTATAATTTATGACCGTGATGGTCTGCTGTTACTTTCCAGTTAAATATTAAAGTTGTGTTCTTACTGGTATGTATATCCTTGATCACTGTGCAACCTTGTTCCTTTTTAATTCCTCTGTTTTAGACTTGCGTAAAAGTCTACCGTCGTAGACTTGCGATTCCTGTTCCTCGTGTCTCTTTGTATTTCGTTGCAATTAAAGTCTTTTTGGAATTTTAAAAATGTCCCTGCCCCGCGTTTTGCTGTGAATGCTTCCAGTGGGTGTTTGTGTGGTCTTGAGTGGGGGTGGGGGGGGGCTGTCCTTAATTACCTTGATTAGTGATTTTGAAAACGCCTCTGTGATCTGCCCTGGGCCTGCTGCTTGTCCTGGCCACTGCCCCGACACGGATGTTAATTCTGAAAGTAAAGCCTGGGAGTATCATGGGTCAGATAACAAGCTGTGTTTCAGTTTAGATATACGGTTTAATAATTACTTGTCTGCCAAAGTCGGTAGCCTACATCTTTATAACTGTTTTTGAAAGCTGGTGTCCAGAGGCTGGCTGTTCACCAGCGTAGCTCTTTCAGAGATTACTGAATTTTTAAAAGCACTTCACACATATAACTGGCACCAAAGATTAAATTATCGCCTGCTAGTGATACTAAGATTTGTAACCAATAATAATCATATTTATTTAAGTGCAAAGGCTAAATATTCTCCTCTGCCTGACTTCTTATCTTAATTGAGTGCTCTGCCAGAGTCAAACAGCATTTCAGATATAATACAGTAAAATGTCTGCTTAGGTGGAAGGTGTGTAGAAGCCAAGCCGCCTAAAAATCCCGATCAGATCATGCTGGAGCTGCACCATGGGGCTTATCGAACCTCCGGTGAAAGCCTCAGTGCTGACTGACTTCTGAAAAAAGCCCCTAACATTCCTGCAACACACTTCTCATATGAGACTGATGAACTTTCTGCACACTTGGGCTTGTGGATTTCTGTTTTATGGCAGCATTGTACAAATAAATCCCATAGTCCCCCCCACACGTAAAATAAATTAAAGAAAAGATGAGTACGCTGCAGTGCAGCTGGGTACAAACTAGTTTAAAAACATACCTTGTAAACACGAAAGACTAATTTAATGAAGAGTTACAGGCATTGTGGTACCCCTTTCACTGCCCCCCCAGGCGTCCCCTGGAAGGGGTGGGGGGGGGGGGCACTGATGGGGCTTCTGGAATGTGGTTCTGTTTTTTGGTGAGTCAGTGTTATCTGCAGAGGTAACTCAAAGCCTAATTTGAACCGGGGGGTTGGGGTGGGTGGTGTTCTACTTAATCAAAGGGCACATTGTTTAAACATCCAGCAAAGCTCACAGCAGGTAGTACTTTAACCAGTCCGGGGGGTGGTGTGTATATTGAGAAAGCTGCTTCCTGGTTCAAAGGTAGCACACAACGAATGAAGATGGAAGCTGGTTACATGTAGAACGTGGGCATACTGGTCCATAACTGGTGTGTATGGTATGTACAGCTCTGGAAAAAATTAAGAGACCACAGCACAATTTGTTGTTTCTCGATCTATGGTTATGTGTGGTTTTTTTTTTTTGCAAACTGCAACCTGGTTCTTCCCTGTTTCTCATTAATGAAGAGCTTCTTCCTTGCTTTATGGGACCTCAGTCCTCCTTCTAGGAGCCTGATATGAACAGTCCTAGCAGTGCACTTCACACCTGCATGTAATGGTTCCCATTCCTTTTGAAGGTCACTTGATTCATCCTCTGTCAGAAAAGTTAACGGTCGTCTCTCGCATTAGAAAGTCACTTCCACTCTTTACCTGGCTGGTTTTTGGTCGTTCCCAGTATCTCATGCTTCACCTTTGTTTTAAGATGATGTGAGGGGGATATCAGGCTTTCGAAGGAACAAACCGGCACACTTAGGTCCGCTTCTAAAAACTATTTATTACAAGTAATACAAAATAATCATGCGTTAAAATCAGTACCAAAATACTGGATCAAGGGCAATGCAAAATAATTCCACATCACAAGTGATATCCAATGGTATTATACATCATAAATAATAATCAAACTGCCAATACAAGAGATTTTATAGGCATATATAAAAAAGTGACAACATGCATACATAGAAAGTGCAAATTGATATTATGATTATTGCGACACTGCAAAGCTATTCACACTCAGACGCGCCATCATCACCTACCCTCACTCTTAGACTGGGGAGCCCGTTTCAGTTCTGGTAGGAGATCAACACGTGAGTCCCCAGAAAGTGCCGTGCGATGCGCTCTATCCCACGGCTGAACTCCAACCAACACTGAGATCTCCCCCTTCTTTTATACTAAATTTAGGCACCGCAGGCAGGAGACCAGCTGGCCAGGCTCACCCCTCCCCTCAGGCGATGTGCTGTCTAATTTTCAATTTTGTCTGGGTAAGCAGCTTCAATCAGAAGTGATAAGGCAAGTTCCTATAATCAATGCGCCTCCCCTCCTCCTGAGGATGGGGTGGGCGTCCTACACACACTGACCACTAGGTGTGGTTTCAATCAAAGATAGTTAGATGAGTATCCTTGGGCGATGCTTTCCCCTCTCCCTGCCACTAGGCACGGCTTCAATCGTAGTAGGAATGAGCAGTGCTTTCTCTTCTCTTCTGAAGACTCTTCAGAAGAGAGGACAAGGCAGACGTCTCATGTACCGACCAATGGTGTGCAAAACATACTGGGTGGACCCCTCCAAAACCCAGGGACACCTGGTAAGCGTCCTTGGATACAGTAAGCATTCCAAAACAAGGATTCTTTCACATAAGATAAGGATACTCTAAAACCAGTCATTTGTGAAAAACAAGTTATATAAGTGACCAGAAAGAGGAAAGAAAAATGGGGGACCGTGCTATGCAGTTTTTTACCCTTAATACAGTAATATTATAGGTGAATCATGGACGACGTATTTGAATCTCAGGATGGTCAGTCCACAGACGATCAGAATGAATCCACACTTCAATCACCTCATATGTATGACAGTAACAGCACAATGATTAATTCTGGCCTCCGTAGCTTTCCGGAAATCTGCCCTAATACAGCCTTATTCTTGTGTACTGCTTAGAAGCAACCTGCTGCTCAGCATAAACTTCTGCCAGCAGAACCAGGATTTAAAAATGCAGATTTCTTTAAAAATATAGAGTGGTTCCTTCATGACAGAGACCTGGCCCCTGCCCACCCCTCTGTTACACACATTCCGCTTCCCAGCAGCTTCTGCACGTTTCTGCTTAACATCTCGGTTTATTTCTCAGATGATAATCGCTTGCAGTGGCACTGCAGAGCCCCGAGGGCCCTGTCAGGCTTACTCTCCACGTGAGACTCCTGCACTCCGCACACTGCAGAGCCCCGACGGCCCGCCTCCTCCCTCAGAGATCCTGCGGGCGGCCTGTCAGGTCGGGCGGCAGATGCGGGCCTCCTGGCCGCTTTCGGGCTCGCCATCTCCGCATTCCTTAAACGCGCCTGAGATGTTCCGGCAGGCGACGTCGACTCCGGCTGCCGCAATGCCGGTAACACGTATGACAGACCTGTGCCGGGAGACGTGGGTGGGAGAGATCCAGCGGGTCAAAGTGGGATAAACAAACTCAATGTTTGACTAGATAGAAAGACAGGGGAGCTACTGGTTCTACGCAGTGCCGGCAAAACCGGGTCGGTGTTTGAAGACAGAGCTGGTGCCCAGCCTGATGAATAAAGCAGTGACTGTGGGATATCGTTCTGGGCACCGACGACCCCTACGGCAAATAGGGGACGCCGTGCTGGATTCCCACTCCTTTGGGGTGTGTCTGTTTTACCATCCCCTCCCCCCCCGAAAGAGCTGGCTGGCTGACAAACCCTGCCGAGACCTGCCTCTCACTGACTCCTCCGACAGGGCCGGGGGGGTGATGAACACTGATGCTGTTATTCAACAGTGATTGCGGGTCGGCATGCCCTGCTGCAGCTGCCTGGTTTCGGTGTCGGCGGGGAGGGGGGGCCCGTGTATGTGTGTGTCTGTACGTGTGTGCAGAAGCATCCAGGTCTCTGCCACTCTGCGAATTTTGTTTTATTCACCATCAGGCATCTGGCTACCCCCTCCTCCACGCACACACACACACACACACATACACACACACACACACACTCCCACACACACTCCCACATGACATCCCCAAACTGACAACCAGCTGAAAAAGGACCTTTTTTGGGGTTAGGCTGATTTATTGGCTCAGTGGGCTGCGTCATGCCTGTGCCAGCAGGGGGCCGGCGGGGGGGGGGTTCCGTTCAGGCTGTCCGATTGGCCGTGTGACTTTCACCCTCCTCTTGACCAGCGTGCTCTTTCCACCCAGACCGGCTAAACCTGCTCTCCGTCGATCTGCCTTCTCTCTCCTAGCCCTCCTGCACACCGTCTCCTCTGCTCTCCCTCCTGTGGCCTGTGGCCCCCTGTTGCATCCTTCCGCAAGGTCTCCATCTGCCCCTCCCTGCCCCTGCTCGCTTCATCCCCAGACCCCACCGCCAACCATCGGCCTGTATCAACAGCTGTGAAGATTAAGGGAGATGGATGCAGGATGGCTGAAACGATCTGCCTGACGGACCATCGCATTTCTCCTGCTTGCTGCCACGGCAGCGTCATGGGCCCCCGCCTGCATGATGATGGGAGAGATGAGCAAGAAAGGAAGAAATTGGAAGGAATGGGAATATTAACAGGAATATCCCCCAGCAGCTCTGCCTGGTTCTGGGCGTCCCGGGCAGAATCATGGTGGTGTGAGAGGGGCTACCGTCCAGCAGGGGGCAGTGTGCCCCGGCAGACCTCCTCTTCCTGTGTCCCATGATTTTGACTCAAGGCTGCCTGGCCGCCCACAGCGTGACCCCAGCTCTGTTTTCCCCCTGTCCTTGCCACCCTGGCATATATTTAGCATATCCTCCATTGCATATGAGCGCTGTGGGGGGGCTGAGGGGGTTTCATGAGGCCCAGGGTCTGGCTGATGGGGGAGCTATTTATAGTTAGGCATGTGTGTGTCAGTCTGTGTGTGTGTGTGTCTGTCTGTCTGTGTGTGTGTGTCAGTATGTCTGTCTGTGTGTGTGTCTGTGTGTCTGCCTGTGTGTGTGTGTGTGTGTGTGTGTGTCTGTCTGTGTGTCTATCTGTGTGTGTGTGTCTGTGTGTGTCTGTGTGTGTGTGTGAGTGTCTGTGTGTGTGTCTGTCTGTCTGTGTGTGTGTGAGTGTCTATGTGTGTGTCTGTCTGTCTGTGTGTCTCTGTCTGTGTGTGTGTGTGTCTGTCTGTCTGTGTGTCTGTCTGTGTGTGTGTGAGTGTCTGTGTGTGTGTCTGTCTGTCTGTGTGTCTATCTGTGTGTGTGTGTCAGTATGTCTGTCTGTGTGTGTGTCTGTGTGTCTGCCTGTGTGTGTGTGAGTGTCTGTGTGTGTGTGTCTGTGTGTGTCTATCTGTGTGTGTGTGTGTCAGTATGTCTGTCTGTGTGTCTGCCTGTGTGTGTGTGTCTGTCTGTCTGTGTGTCTGCCTGTGTGTGTGTGTCTGTCTATGTGTGTGTGTCTGTGTGTGTGTGTGTGTCTGTCTGTGTGTGTGTGTGTGTGTGTGAGTGTCTGTGTGTGTGTCTGTCTGTCTGTGTGTCTGTCTGTGTGTGTGTGTGTGAGTGTGTGTCTGTTTGTGTGTCTGTCTGTGTGTGTGTGTGTGTGTGTCTGTCTGTCTGTGTGTCTGTCTGTGTGTGAGTGTCTGTGTGTGTGTCTGTCTGTGTGTCTGTCTGTCTGTGTGTGTCAGTATGTCTGTCTGTGTGTGTGTCTGTGTGTCTGCCTGTGTGTGTGTGTGTGTGTGTCTGTCTGTGTGTCTGCCTGTGTGTCTGTGTGTGTGTGTGTGTGTGTCTGTGTGTGTGTGTGTGTGTGCGTGTGTCTGTCTGTGTGTCTATCTGCGTGTGTGTGTCAGTATGTCTGTCTGTGTGTGTCTGTGTGTCTGCCTGTGTGTGTGTGTCTGTCTGTGTGTGTGTGAGTGTCTGTCTGTGTGTGTGTCTGTGTGTGTGTCTATCTGTGTGTGTGTGTGTCAGTATGTCTGTGTGTGTGTCTGTCTGTGTGTCTGCCTGTATGTGTGTGTGTCTGTCTATGTGTGTGTGTCTGTGTGCGTGTGTGTGTGTGTGTGTCTGTGTGTGTGGGTATCCCCAGCCTTCTGCTTCCTTCACTTGACCTGCTTCACTGATTCAGGGGGGGGGGTAAGATGCAGTAGAGTGGATGGGTGGGAGGGGATGAGACGGGAAAAAGGACAAGGACGACATCAGCTGGGCGAGCCAGCGGGGGCAAAGATGACAACCTCTGCTCGTCTCGTCGCCCCCTCCATGCTGTTGCTCACCTTTAAATGTCATACCCTCTGTGTGTTTTTTAACGCGGATGGTTTATTTAACAGTCGCTGTCGGAATACACTCTCAGCAACACCGCTGTGACATCGAACCCCCACCCCCCTTCCTCTAGGCGCTCAGACGAATATGGATTGTGTGATTTGCCCCCCGGATCTGGGGAAGATCCTCCTGTTCTGGCTGGGTGATGGCGTTTCGCTCTCCGAGAGCAACGTAACGTCACCTCACCAATGATCGTCGAACCCCCCCCGACAGATACTCTGGCAGCTCTGGGTGGAAACAAACTGCTGTTTGCCAACATTTTTGCCTCTGGTTTCACTTGCTCTTTATGACACGTTCCCCATATACCTCCCTTTCGTTGTTAGTGGGTGTGAAAATGATGCTTTTAAACAAAAATGTTGTTTCGCTGCATTTTCACACTTTTCCTGACAATCCGCCGTTTCCTTTCTCCTTCGCTTTTTACTCCCACCTCTGTCATACTTCCTCTCCTTCTGCCAGTCAATACCTTTTTCCCCCCTTTTTTATTCTACCTTATGGTCCTGACTGCTGCTGAATCCAGTGATATACATTGTTAGATACATTGGATTGATTGCAGCCAGCAATTGCCCTCATCCAGTGAAATCCTGCCCAAGGAGGCCAGCACACTGATGATCGGGGTGAGCTGCAGGCGAGTTTCAGGCAAACATGCCAAAGTATGGGCTTTCTGGGAGTGTCACTCACCCCTCTGAATAGGGGAAGAGAAAGAGTGTCGATGGGAGTGCCTGCCAGCGTTTTGCCGTACGAGGAAGTAAAGAGCCGATGCCTTTGTTTGAGGGCTGATTGCGGTTTATCACGTGGAGTGTGATGATGTCACCGTGCACATTCAGGCAGCCGGTTTCGGCTGCCCCCTCCGCGGCTTCTAGGAACCGGACACGCCCATACAGGCTGAGCACACGGATCCCAGCCCGTTCTTCGTACAGGTGTCCACCTCCCCTAGTCACGATGTGCAGAGCTGGACGGTGTGAGGCCCCCCCCCCTCACCTGCTCCCCCACGCTGACGTAGTGATGATTGCGTTCCTTTCACCTCGTCTCTCCATAAAAACATTAAAATGCAGAGTATTTGCAGAATGACTGAGGACCTTTTTAACATGATGAGAGAGTTTTGTTTCGCCAGAGGGGAAGGAGGAGGAGTGAAGGACGCTTTTAAGCTTTTCTCTGGAGAGGAATTTAAATGACTCTGCAGCCACTGAGGCACGTTTGCATCTGGCCTCGATGGCTGACATCAGTTTGAGGTCGTCACACATACCAGCGTGTGTGTGTGTGCACGTGTGTGTGTGTGTGTGTGTGTATGTGTGTGTGTGCGCGTGTGGGTATGTCTGTGTGCGTGTGTGTATGTGTGTGTAAGGTCTGCTTCAGAACGGAGAGCATATTCCGTGTGCCAAGGAGACAAGAGGACGGAACAAGGATTTCGTGAGGCTTTTGGGAGTTTAATGCACTAAGCGGGAGGAATGGATGAGAACGAAGGCCATTTGGGCCTAAGGAAGTGAGGAGGGGCAATGTGGATGCAGGGTCTGTGGTCTCTGAGAAAAATCGCTGTTTGATGTCTTTGGTTAATGGGGTGGTCATGTGACTCCCCCCCACACCATTCGGCTTGTCTGCTGTATGTGATTGACCTATCACAAGGCATCTAACTGTGTTTATACGTGGCCTCAGTTTACATCATACGATGAGGATGAACACGAGGCCTACTTTTTAAATGCTTTAAATTTCTCTGAGTAACGTCCATCCTTCCTTCTGTCCATCCGTCTTCCAACCGCAGTTCCGGGAAATTTGGGAGCCTGAGAGTCTCTCCTTGGCCACACGCAGCTCTAGACAGGGAACACCCCGGACGGGATGCTGGGCCGCCTGAGGCGCAAGGTTGTGGTGAAGAGGTAATTGAGAGGAAATGGCCATCAATTGCTCCTCAGAATAATGGCACAGGGAACCGCCCTTGGCGTGAGCCCGTGAGTGGTCCTGACGGATGTCACTCAAGAGTGGGGTCTGGACCGAACTTGGAGAAGCTCACAGAACTGGAGCCCACGTCTCACGGCTGCCAACCACTGCTATGACTGCGCTGAGGCTTCCACTCTGAACAGGCAGGGACACGTGGGCGATCAGTGTTCAGGCAACAAAATTTACTGGCGCCGTACTTCCCGGCCCCCACTGCGTTGGGGTGCTTCTCTACATGACTTCCTCAACAGTCATGATATCTGGTTAAGGGAACTGGTTACAGGGGGCCTTGGAAAACGGGCCGTCGTGGTTCTGTCTTGACTGCTGCGTCAACAGTTTTTTTTGGACTTCCCAGAACTGAAGGGGAGTTTGCTGGCTTTTCAGACCTAGAAAGATTACATTTTGGTGTTGAGGTGGAGGAACCAGCCCTACGGTCCAGTGACTGCAGTGATCTTCCCTCCTCATTGCTTTGCATGTTGCTTTGTCTGCTAAGATGGTGTAGGTCATGTGACCTAGGGGAATTTGCACATTCACCATTAGCATGTGCTATAAATAGGTACTTTCTGTTTCCTCAGATTGGCGACTGATGCCCTCATTGCCCCATTTGCCCATCAATGGCAGCCGTTGTCCACTTTTTTGATTTTGGTGGTTCCCCATCATGAATTAAATCTCACATCCTAATGCTACATGGTTCTGTCAGTCATCTTGGACTTGACCCATTTTGAAACCCTAATACTTTAACCGAGCTTTTGCCAAAACCCTCCTAGTAAGTCCGGGGCTTCTAGGAGGAGGTTATGGGAAATACCAAAAAAAACATATGAAACTTAAAAAAAGACACCCCTCTGAATAGGGAAAGAGAGGGTAAAAAAAACATGCAGGACTCTTTAAGTGTTATTGTACACTATCTGGTGCCGCCATGTTCTCAGTGGGTTACCTTGGACTGTGGATGGATGAACTCAAGATGTTGGCTCTAGCCAGAGATTTCCTGGAAGACAGGAGGCTAAAAGAAAGAGAGATAACCACATTGACATCAAGCCAGAGAAGGGGGTCAGGTCTGGGGGAGGGTGGGGGCCACACCGAAGGCCATTCTAGATGGAACGAATTCCACAGGGCCTGATAAATAATCCCAAATTACTGTCTGGCAGAAGGAAGCTGAGAGTTCCAGCAGCTAAAATACTGAGCAGGACAGGAGATGTTCCCCAATTGGAACGAGAGAGCCACCCCAGCTATTCGGAAAATGGCACCGGGAAAACCACGTACTTTTTAGTGTGTGTTTTAGTTACCCTGCTGTAGCTCCCTAGTGGCAGCAGGCACCACGCGTGATATCGAGGGTGCCACCTTGTGATGGGCTGGTGGCCCTAGCTGAGGAGAGACAGGCTGCCTGCCGCACACCCTCATCCAGGGCCCTGCCGCTCCCTGTGGAGAACTTAACACGCTGTGGCAGGTAGCACACCGCTTCCATCACGTCGCACCCACGGACACACACAGCGCGTAATCCACAGATGGTGTAAACGCCCAGCGCCGTCGAAGCGCATTAACATGGCTGCCGGGGGATGCGTTGTGGCCCTAAGACTGGTGATTGGGGGGGGGGGGGGTGTCGGGCCTCTCTTAGCGTTAGCCATCCCTAGGCCGCCCTTGGTCTCGCCTTCGTGTTTTAACGGCCGTCAGTCACGTCCGCCGCTCCCGCTCATTACGCTCACCAATCACACTCCGCCTTGCCGCCAGGCTGGCCGCCTCGTAGCTGCCGTGCTGGGCTGCGTCGGTGCCCCTGACCACCTGCTCTCCTGTGCATGTCTCCACCCCTCCCCTCATCACTTATTTAGCCGGTTACCAGGATACAGGTTCACCTGAGACACGAGCAACATAAACAGCACTTTCAGGAGGCTTGCGAACGGAGAGGAGAGAGCCAACCCTCAGCTGTCATCTTACAATATGAAGAGGCACATTTGATTGTAGTCCTTGTCGATTCTCTTTCATGTTTATTCTTTTTTTAAACTTTTAATACAAATCCTAACCCTTCAGTTGCCTTGAGCAAAAAAGTATTTTCATATTTATTGATGGCTCATGATGTTACATGTCAAAATGTATCAGTATTTATGAAGAAATACAATCCCTCACATTTATCTGGCCCTTGATAAAAATTACAGATAAAAACCCTCTTGATGTGGTTTTTGTTTTAACTGGGGGGGGTCCCTCAAAATGAGATAATGAACTTATCTCTGTTGGCTAACAGCAGGAGCTCGGGGGTGCTCAGCACTCCGGAGTCTATGCAGAGATTTGGAGGTTTATGCGGCTGTGGGAGGGGCTGAGCAGTCGCCAAAGGGGATTGGTGGAGGAGCTGGGTTCACTAGGTTACTTATGGGTCATTTGGGAAGACAAACGAAACAGTGACGGGTGTTGGAGTCCATTAATCCTCTTTGGGACATGAAACGCTCACAGGCAGGAATGTGCAGTTGGCTGGTTGCTCGTTCCAGAGCAGTGATCGTATTGGCGGTAATTATCTCTTGGAGCCGGCTCCTGTATTTTCACACTGCCCACTCTCTCTGTCCCTTTCAGGATCTCTCTCTCTCCCTCTCTCCCTCCTTCTCACTCTCTTAGTCCATCTTCTGTTCAGCTTTGCTTGATGGAGCAGGGGGATGATGGGGGGGGGCAGAAAGGGATAAAGATGTGTGTTGGGCGGTATGGTGAAGGAATTTGGGGTACAGAAATGTCACTGCAAGGTGGAGTTTGTAATTTATTCCTTTTTTTTTTTTTTAGCTGAGCCTGGGCTGTACCTTCCAGACAGAGGGGACCTTTAAGATCGGGAGTCTGTCTCTCTTTCTGGCCCCATTCGTCTTCACTGTGCGCTCCCCTTTCCTCACATCCTCGCTCCGGCCCAAACCTGCCAGGTCTTTGCTAGTCGACAGCAGAATGGTGGCACGGTCCAAACCACAAAACTGAAGCCGCAGGGCCCACATATCTAAAGGCGCGTGCGGGGGAGTTGCCGGAATGTTCTAGATGAACGGGCAGAGCGGAGGCAGACGTGTGCGTGCGCATATGATTGCCTTGCCACCAGTCATCAACAGAAGCCTGCCAAAATGTGCCCAGCACCTGTTCGGAATCGCTGGAATGCTTCCCCCCGTCCTGTCCCAAGGGCCAGTTCTGTTCAGGACTGAGCACGCTAGTGATCATCAAGGGAGATTTAAATATTAGTATTAATGACTGCGCTGTGTATGACTGACTGCGAAATGCCACATTTTGATGGGAGGGGGTGTACGTCCTCCAGTGGCTCTGCATTGGCGCCACAGATGATATGGTACCCTGCCAGCCCCATGTTTGCCTATTTAGCATTGCGGTAAATGAGCCATCTAAGGGCTCCTGGCTGAAAAGGGAACAGCAGGCCTTGGGTACTTCATTAGCGAATCTACCGTGGTGTTTTTGAGTTCTGTGGAAGTTTGAAGTCGGAGTTCCCCCTTGTGGATGAACATGGTACTGCATGGTCTTCACAACGACGTCACCCCCTTTGTGCATCATCTGTGCCTCATTCTAAACTACAAATATACACGGCAGTAAAGGATTTAGTGAAACCAATAATACTTTAACTTATATTCTTTATAATCTGCACATTCTAGTCATTAACTTTTGAATCCCTGCATAATGAATACTTACATACATTTAGCAGACTCTGGCATGATTGTTTAAAACTCAGTTCTGGGTAATTCTCTCATTTTGTTTTGCAAAAGCTGAATATTTTATTCAATGCATCAAATTCTCTTTGATCTGTTTTTAATTCTGGTGTTATCTAATGTCTGTCTGTCCTTCCGTCTCCCCCAGAGACCCAGTTGCCACTTAAGGGATCCACAACAGGAGCCGTCATCGGGGGGGTTACTGCCTGCATCATACTGGTGGCTGTTATAGTTACAGTTGTTGTGATGATTCTCAAACGTCGCACAAAGGAGGAGTGAGGGGGGGGGGGGGGGCGGGGCGGCGGGGCGGCGGGGGGCGGGGGGGGGGGGGGGGGGGGCGGGGGGCGCGGGGGGGGGGGGGGGGGGGGCGCGGGCGGGGGGAGGGGCGCGGGGGGGGGGC
>JABFEA020000138.1:20483058-20495465 GCA_019775915.2 Cyphomyrus plagiostoma | reverse complement strand
GGCCCACTGTGACATTGTGCCTCTTATAACTACTCGCTGTTTCCTATCTGTTAACCAGTTATCAATCCAGGTCGCTAAAGTTCCTAAAATACCTGTCGCTTTGAGTTTAAGTAGGAGCCTGTTGTGGGGGACAGCACTCATTCAGTAATTTGTTCCATACAGTATATGCTTAGCTAAAGGAGTACAGAGCAAGGTCTGAAATTTAGCGATACAGGAACAGGGGCCATAAAATAGACTCTTCCTCAGACTGATGTGAAACTTCCTGCTTTCCACACAGACGGAACACAAGATGTCTGTGGAAGAAGTCTGCCGCAAGTTTAACACCGACATCGTCCAGGTGAGTCTGACTGGCACTGCTGTTTGCTAGCCAGCAGGGGGACATTTCTCAACAGGGTCCTCAGCTCCCGTCCACGTTTTTGCTTCCTTCTGCAAGCTAGGAGGGAGCAAAAAAAACATTGACTGACTGGGGCTCCGCAACGATCGCTGTGAGAAATACAGACATACATTAGAACCAAAGCTGCTGCTTTTGGAGAGATTCTTTCTCCCCTCCAGTCTGGCAGCGGTTTCCATGGGGGTGTTGATTGTGTTTGTCTCCCTTTGCTCATCTCAGGGCCTGACCAATGCCAAGGCAGCAGAATTCCTGATTCGTGATGGGCCCAACGCTCTTACCCCACCCCCCACAACCCCCGAATGGGTCAAGTTCTGTCGCCAGCTGTTTGGGGGCTTTTCCATCCTGCTGTGGATTGGCGCCATCCTCTGCTTCCTGGCCTATGCCATCCAGGCGGCCACAGAGGATGAGCCCGCTGGAGACAACGTGAGTGCCACACATGCAGTGACCCCTGCTGGGCCGACAGGCCATCTGCAGCTAGCCCATCTGTCGGTGAAGCCTGAGCACATTTTATACCTGCTGTGTGTGGTGTTGATTGGATCCACCAGCACAGTCATGCATTATCCTGGCATTACATTACATCATTACAGCTCCTGGCAGGAGAAGATGTCAAAATTAATGAAAGGAACATATTATTACTATAATAATAAACTAAATAAAATAATTTATAAAGTATAAAGAAAATGAATATAGTAGCACAGGTAAATGATCTGGTATATGGTACTAATACATAAATAATTAAAACGTTTTAGTTAATATTTTTTTTCATTTTTATTGTTATTTAATTCACATTTTCATGTAAGCTCGGGTGAATTGAAAATATCTTCAGGATGTTTTGAGAAAGTGGTTTATTACTACGAACTTGAAGGCAGAGGTAATTCTTTCTGTCTGCCTCTCCGGCCTGCAGCTGTATCTGGGGATTGTGCTGTCTGCTGTCGTCATTATCACCGGCTGCTTCTCCTACTTTCAAGAGGCCAAGAGCTCTAAAATCATGGAGTCCTTCAAGAACATGGTGCCCCAGGTATGGGGGGGCTCTGCTCCGAAGCACTACCTCGCACCTCACTCCCCATCACTGCCCGTGAAGGAGCGTCTGCGTCTGTGTGTCTGTGTTTTTGTAATTATTACATTGGAGGGATCGGATTTTCCCACAGTGTGATAAAAAAAAAAACCTGTAGGTGGACACTGTGACAAAGAGAAAACCTAAGATGTGGTTTCCTATTGGCCTGGGATGAATATTGATATTCAGAATAAGTAAGTTTGTGTGTGTGCCTATCCAGTGCTCACAGAAAGTCTCGGAATGCTCTCTTTATTCAGTAAAAATACCACAAATGTATTGGATTTATAACAATATCACTACTGTATTCATTTCTTAACAAAATATATATTTTACATAAGATAAACCCAGTAGTTTTAAGTAAAACATTCCCTTCAAGTAGTAATAAATTGCAACCCAAATTCCAGCTCTAAGTGAGCTGTTCTGAGTCTCACTGGATGCTTTTTAATGAGTAACTGCAATAACATAGAACACCAAAAATTTTGTTTTGTATCACTTTGGGAACCAATGACTACAAGTACAATTAATAGCAAAATGGCAAGAAGAGAGCTGAATGCGTCAGTCAAAAAAATGATGACATTTTTTTTTAAAGAAAACATCTGTGTGGAACATTTATGCAGATTGAAAGTAATTAATTCTGTAAAAGTAATTATTTTTCATTGTTGACACACCACAGTACAACAATGTGTCCTCTGCATTTAATCCATACGTGACATAACAGTGGGTAGCTATTAATTAGTATCTGGGGAGCAGTGCTTGGGGGCGGTACCTGGCATAGGGTACCTCAGTGGTACTGTGCTGATCAGAGATTCAAATATGCAGCTTTCCACTCAGAAGCACACTTACCTAACTGTTAGGCCACCGCTGCCCAATGTCTCCACAATGTGATAAAAACCTGTTATTTTTACCTTGTGGGACATTTTTTGTCCCCAAAAGGACAACCTCAATTTCATTAAAAAAAAAAAACTGTAGCGACTGAAAAACTAAAATAACCAAAAGTCTTGTATTTTGTTTGGTTCCTTGTGGTTAAGGTTAGTGCTGGGTATGGGTTAAGGTTAGTGCTGGGTTAGGGTTAAGGTTAGTGCTGGGTATGGGTTAAGGTTAGTGCTGGGTATGGGTTAAGGTTAGTGCTGGGTATGGGTTAAGGTTAGTGCTGGGTTAGGGTTAAGGTTGTTGTTGTTGGGTTTAGGGTTTTTCCCATAGAATTTAATGGACGATCCCCACAATATATGAATAAAAATGTGTGTATGTCCTTCTGTGTGTGTGTGTGTGTGTGTGTGTGTTTGCCTGTGTCTCTGTCTGTCTGTGTGTCTCCGCTTATGTATGTGTGTGTATCTGTCTGTCGGTCTGTGTGTCTGTAAGTGTGTCTGTGTGTACATCTGTGTGTGTGTGAATGCCTGTGTGAATGCCTGTGTGAATGCCTGTGTGTCTGTGTCTGCGTGTGACGCTGTGGTCTCACTCTCCACCCAGCAAGCCCTGGTGATCCGGGAGGGCGAGAAGATGCAGATAAACGCAGAGGAGGTGGTAGCTGGAGACCTGGTGGAGGTGAAAGGTGGGGACAGGATCCCCGCTGATCTGCGCATTATTTCGTCTCATGGCTGCAAGGTACCTGCACTGCCTGGACCAGCATCACTCACACAAACTGCTTGTGCACTAATAGACCCTCATTCTCCCCTTAATGGTCCCTGCACAATCCACTCCCTATGCTAATGCATACTATACTTCACATTAATACACCCTATCCTAGTCCACATTACACTAATCTATTTCCTGTTGAAACAGGAATAAACTCTACATTTCCTATTGATTCATCCCAGACTAATACAGCCATGCTCTAAGACACTCTACTCACCACTACACGTTTGTGTGTTATCTTCTTAACAGGTGGACAACTCCTCTCTGACTGGCGAATCAGAACCCCAGACTCGGTCACCTGACTGCACGCATGACAACCCCCTGGAGACCCGTAACATTGCTTTTTTCTCCACCAACTGTGTGGAAGGTAAGAGAGCCACGGCAGTCATGCTCTGGCTCGCCTCTCCCCCCTCGGCCTTCCCCGCAGGCTGTCCCACGGCGTCCCTCGGGCGTCACATGCACTTCATTACGCCGTGTCACAGGTGCTACTTCCCTTCAGTCTGCTTCTCCATCCAAATGATGACATTCTCCTCTATGTTATCGTAAATCTGATTACAGGTACAGGCGAGTCCAGAGTCATTGACACCCTTCATTAAAAGCCCCGTGCTTTTATTTTGATTTTAAGATTTTCCTGTAGTAACACAAATTTCCATAATAAGGCAGATCGGCTCCCCAGTTTTTGTTGGAGCCTCCCCTGGCAAGAATGACAGCACTCAGACTCTCCAGTGTTTAACAAGGTTGGAGAACACATGTGCAGGGATCTTGGAGCGCTCTTCCAAGCAGAACATTTCCAACTCATTGAGATTCTTGGGTTTTCTCTTGTGAACTGTCCTCTAAAATTGAGACCACAGGTTTTTAGTTGAAGTCTGGGGACCGAGACGGCCATGATACAACCACAGCCCAGTTTCAGCCTTCAGACAGATGCAACCAGATTTTGGGCTAAAATATTCCAGTATTGAATGGAATTCATTGTGTTACTGAACTTAACAGGAGCCCTTGTTCCACTGGCGGCCAAACAGCTACAAAGCATCAAAGAGCCACCACCATATTTTACCGTGGCTATGAAGAGGCATGCTTTGTATTCCATTCTCTTTGTTCGTCAAACATGATGAAGGTTCATGTGGCCAAAAACCTCAATTTTTGTCTCATCTGACCATAACATATGATTCCAGGTATAACTGAAATGTTGCTTAGTAAAATTCAGATGCTGTGATTTATGTCTTGGTCGCAGGAAGGGCATTTTTCATGGAATGAAAAAAAGCTTTTGGTCATAGGGATAGCTATGTCTCACTGTTCATTTTTTAATGGAGGAACCCCACGATTCAATTGAACACTGCAGTTGTGAGATTGTGATCTTTGGGCTCCTATTTGACTCTCAGGATCCTCTTCTCTGTGCATGGGGGCAGTATGCAGATGCATCCGCTTCCTAGCAAATGTTCTACAGTTTCAAGCTTTTCAAACTTCTATTGTACCCAGATTGTACTTTCTGGTAATTTCAACCGAACGTCATTTTCGTAGCCATTCCCCAATGTATTCAACATTCAACAGCTTTCAGTACCTTTTTTCCTCATTTGATTTGAGTGTTCTTTGGTTTTATCCATGTTGATGGATGACAGAAGGATTTTACCTGTGTGTTACCTTATATTTATACCCCAGTGAAACAGGAAATGGTCAAAGGCAAAAAAAATTAAATTCTTAGACACCAAAAACAATATCAAGCAAAAAGTACCCAAAGACACAAATTCCTTTGTTCTTATTTATAATGTTTTTCAAGGGTGTCAATAATGTAGCCACACCTATTTTTGACAAAATGCTATTTCAAACATAAAACAATACCTTTGGAGGAATTATTATTATTAAATGAGCAATTTCAGGAAATCCTAATCATTGTATGTTTTATCTGTCGTATGAAAAATTTTGCTCATTTTTTTTGAAGGGTACCAGTATTTCTGGAGTTAACTGTATGCTAGTTATGCCACTTTCATGCTATGTGACAAATACCTGTGTGGCTCCAGGTGACTTGGGCATCCTCATCAGAGCCACTAAAAATCATCTGTACTTATTATTGCTACAGCTTTTGTATGAAAAGTAAATGTTTTTGGGGTCCTGGTTGATTTTTTTTAGTAATCCCAGCAATGCCCAGTAGATGGCAGCATATTCACACATTCTGCCTGGTGCTTTCTCAGCAACTTTGTGGGGTTGTAATGTGAAGGGACACAATGAAACATTTTTGCATTATTGTTGTCAGTATCCTATGGAAAATGCACCCCATTGAATGGAACAGCACTTCTGAAGGAACGTATGCTTGCTTGCTCTACTTTTATGAATACGTTGCTCCCTAGTTTCCTTATCGGTGTGGCTATTTTTACTTAAATGACCTTCTGTTACCATGTTAATTAGTCTCCCATTGCTGTGATTTTTTGTGCCAACCCCAAAGGAACAGCACGCGGCATCGTGGTCTGCACTGGTGACCGCACGGTCATGGGCAGGATCGCTACGCTGACCTCAGGCCTGGAGACGGGCAAGACCCCCATTGCCAAAGAGATCGAGCACTTCATCCACCTGATCACAGGTGTAGCTGTCTTCCTTGGTATCAGCTTCTTCATCTTGTCCATTGTGCTCGGCTACTCCTGGCTGGAGGCCGTCATCTTCCTCATCGGAATCATCGTGGCCAACGTGCCTGAGGGACTCCTGGCCACAGTTACTGTGAGTGTCGCTGTCTTTAGCCCTTACTTGTGCTGTCTGGTTCTCTCTTCCTCTTTCTCTCTTTCTGTCTCTTCCTGTGAGCCTGTGCCATTTTTCTCATTGTCTAAGTTGGCTTTCTCGACCATTATGTCCCTGAGAAGCTCCATTCTAACCAGCTTGTCAGATGTTTTTTTTCTATATGAAACATATGGGGAAATACTCCATGTGGAATCTGCGAAACCTTGACCTCTCCTGTCCCTAACCCTGTCACAGGTGTGCCTGACCCTCACTGCTAAGAGGATGGCCAAAAAGAACTGCCTAGTGAAGAATCTGGAGGCTGTGGAGACCCTGGGATCCACCTCCACCATCTGCTCAGACAAGACTGGAACCCTGACCCAGAACCGCATGACTGTGGCCCACATGTGGTTTGACAACCAGATCCATGAGGCGGACACCACCGAGGACCAGTCTGGTAAGAGCGAGTAGAACCAAATGAAGACAAAATTATTAGGTTATAGCACTGGAGGCAGCCGTTGGGCAGCGTGACAGGACTGTTAATAATGTAAATAGATCCCTGCATTCGTCATGCATTGTGGTGTTACTGAGCTGTAATATCATTACATTACATAGGCATGTGTGTGTTCCCACCGTGTGGTGTTGGAGTGGTCGGGATGGCTGCCGCGGTGGGCAGTGTGTGTCAGTGTGCTTGTTGCTGCTTTTGTGGACCTTTTAAGGGCTTCAATTAAAGTACCACCTTGTTTGAAACAGTCTTGCTTCGTCTCATTGCTGCTGCTGCGGTGCTTGGGTCTGCCAAGCACTACACTATAAACAGGACATTTTGATCACAGTCATAGTTCAGTGAGTATTAAAAATACCTACAGCAGTGTACTCTGTGGAGATTGAGTCATGAAGCCTTGGTATGTAACTAGGGCTGCATTCTTCATTAGTTTGTAGAACCCAGCAGACAATTTCTATAATTTTCTTTCTCATGTCCTCCTTCCATGTGTTGGCCTCCCCCTCCAGGCGCCTCCTTCGACAAGAGCTCCATCACATGGGTGGCACTGGCGCGTGTGGCAGCTCTCTGCAACCGGGCCGTGTTCAAGGCTGGCCAGGAATCCCTGCCCATTCTGAAGCGGGATGTAGCCGGTGACGCCTCCGAGTCCGCCCTGCTCAAGTGCATCGAGCTCTCCTGTGGCTCCGTAAAGGCCATGAGGGAAAAGTACAAGAAGGTGGCTGAGATCCCCTTCAATTCCACTAATAAGTACCAGGTAAGTGAGCTGCCCACATTCAAAGGCACCCGTAGGCAGACTGTCCAAGTCCACTTGAATGAGAAACAATGAAATGTAATGCAATAACCGAACAACATATAAGCAAGCCTAGTACTCATTAGTAATAAATGTCTTTATTCTATTTGCTTACTTTAATAACTTTTTGATTCAGTGATGTTATGGAATATATGTAAACCCTTTTCCAATTCTCGTCCCTGTACAACTAGCTCTCCGTACATGAAAATAATGACCCCAACGATAACCGCTACCTGCTGGTGATGAAGGGTGCCCCCGAACGTATCCTGGACCGGTGCTCCAACATTATGCTGCAGGGCAAGGAACAGCCTATGGACGAGGAGTTGAAGGAGGCCTTCCAGAATGCCTACCTGGAGCTGGGTGGTCTTGGTGAGAGGGTGCTAGGTGAGTGGGGCCGAGTAATACGAGGGAAGAGACCAAATCAGGGTGATCAGCAGGTAATGGTTGGTCCAGTGATGGTATAGCTAAGATAACTCTGACTGGAACATTGTAAAACTTCTGTACAAAAGTAGCTTATTGTATAGTATACTTGTTTAAGACATGGACCTGTTCAATCCTAGGAAAGACTGTATTGTCAAGTTAATTACTTAATACTATTTAATAATGATTCTACACGAAATTGTGCTTGAGTCTATAGCTATTAATCTAAAATCTCGCTCAAATTCTTCAGGTCAAAGAAGACATTCATAATTAATGTAATCATTTCGTATTCAGCCTGCCTCTGTTTCTTTCTGATGCTGACTTGTAACTTTCTCCCCGATCCCCAGGTTTCTGCCATCTGCTTATGCCAGAGGACAAGTATCCCAAGGGCTTCGCTTTTGACACTGATGATGTCAACTTCCAGACAGACAACCTGTGCTTTCTCGGTCTCATGTCGATGATCGATCCACCCCGAGCTGCTGTCCCCGATGCTGTGGGCAAGTGCCGGTCTGCTGGCATCAAAGTCATCATGGTCACAGGCGACCACCCCATCACAGCAAAGGCGATTGCTAAGGGTGTGGGCATCATCTCTGAGGGTAATGAGACTGTGGAGGACATTGCTGCCAGGCTCAACATCCCTGTCAGCCAAGTCAACCCAAGGTTAGCATAGGTGTAAGGAAGACACCTTCTCGAATTGAATGCATACCAGGTCAATATCAAGACTGGGGAATATTTAGCCTAGTACTCCATGTTTTTGGAGATCTGAGTATGTGTTCACCTCCATACCCGTGTGTTTGTGTCAGGGATGCAAAGGCCTGTGTGATCCATGGAACAGACTTGAAGGACTTGTCCCAGGAACAAATGGATGAGGTGCTGAGAAACCACACTGAGATAGTCTTTGCCAGGACTTCCCCACAACAGAAACTCATCATTGTAGAAGGCTGTCAGAGACAGGTGGGCCCTCTGTCTGCTCTCATATCACTCAAGTCCTCTGGTACTAGGCTGTCTTTCATAAGTCTTAAATCTTATCTTTTAGGGTGCCATTGTGGCTGTGACAGGAGATGGAGTGAACGACTCTCCTGCCCTGAAGAAAGCTGACATTGGTGTGGCCATGGGAATCTCTGGCTCTGACGTCTCCAAACAAGCTGCTGACATGATCTTGTTAGATGACAACTTTGCATCCATCGTGACTGGTGTGGAGGAAGGTGAGCTAAAGAGACAGTTGGTGACATATTCAATAGGTTGACCATAAGTAGCTAGTATATGTTTCCCAAGATTCAGTAGGATCAGTGTTAGACGTTACACGGGTTCCACTATTGCAGGTCGCCTGATCTTCGACAATCTGAAGAAGTCCATCGCTTACACTTTGACCAGCAACATCCCTGAGATCACGCCTTTCCTCCTGTTCATCATTGTCAGCATTCCTCTGCCCTTGGGCACCATCACCATCTTGTGTATCGATCTGGGCACTGACATGGTGAGTGCAGTGCTCAGCTCATGGAGCGTCACAACACTTATTAACAAAGGGTACATTTTATGTATATACCATAACCTCTACAATACTTGCTATCTTTGACCACAAGTGACTTTAGGAAAGCACACGTTGAGAAAAGAGGACTTAAAACCTCATGTTCCTGGTTTAAATGGGAATTTCAGATTGTGTGCAATGATCCCATCCTCCATGGGTTTTGAGGCTCTCCATTCTCCCATCATTCTCGAAAATCGAGACATTTTGGTTGCTCCCGTATTTCTAATTCTGACACGAATGGCCTCGTCTCACTTTCTCCAGGTGCCGGCCATCTCCCTGGCCTATGAGGCCGCTGAGAGCGACATCATGAAGAGGCAGCCCAGGAACCCCAGAGTGGACAAGCTAGTGAATGAGAGGTTGATCAGCATCGCCTACGGCCAGATCGGTGTGTCAGTTTGTCTTACACTACTGCCAGCAGCCTCTACACTGCATTCATCTGTCATTTCAGCACCTGGGCACTTTGGAGGAACAGTGATTAGTGTCATAAAATAAAAACATACAAACAAATGCTAAACAGGTGGAGCTGAAGGAAGTGACACCAATGTCAAATTTCTACTAATAGAAACCCTTGGTGTGCAGTATTTTAGTCAGTTAACTAAAAATCATGACTATTCCTTGTCATTAGCATGAGCACAGATATACATCAGGGAGTATTATTACCTTGAGAGTATTCTGTCCCCTTCCCTTTGTCTATGTTTGACCTCGTTTTTGATCTCATATCTCACTCTCTGCAGGTATGATCCAGGCACTGGGAGGATTCTTCAGCTACTTTGTCATTTTGGCGGAAAATGGTTTCCTGCCCTCACTGCTAGTGGGGATACGTCTCAAGTGGGATGACCGTTCCGTAAATGACCTGGAGGACAGCTACGGCCAGCAATGGGTCAGTGTGATTCCTCTCCACCCTGCCATCCTCCCTCCCTACGTGCCTTTTCTAAACGCCAGCTTCCTCGTCTGTTTCTATTACCCTCAGACCTATGAGCAGAGGAAGATCGTGGAGTTCACCTGTCACACTGCCTTCTTCGTCAGTATTGTAGTTGTACAGTGGGCTGATCTCATCATCTGCAAGACTAGACGCAACTCTGTGTTCCAGCAGGGTATGAAGTAAGTGCCCCGGCCAGCCCACTGTACCCCACTGTATCTCTGCCCAGAACCTTATCCTCAATGTTTGGTAAACCAGGATGCTTAAAGTGTGACATTCTGTTCTGCTCACAGGAATAAAATCCTGATCTTTGGACTGTTTGAGGAGACAGCTCTGGCTGCCTTCTTGTCCTACTGCCCGGGCATGGACGTGGCACTCAGGATGTATCCATTGAAGTGAGTCACCCGAGGGAAACAAATGGAGCTAAAAGCTAAAACCTAATGGCTGACAGCGAAGTGTTAAAAGCTAAGGGCTAATGGCTAAGAGCTAAGGGCTAAAAGCAAAAACCTAATGGCTGACAGCGAAGTGTTAAAAGCTAAGGGCTAATGGCTAAGAGCTAAGGGCTAAAAGCAAAAACGTAATAGCTGATAGTGAAGAGTCAAAAAGTAAGGGCTAATGGCTAACAGCTAAGGGCTAAAAGCTAAGAACTAAGGGTTTAGAGTATGGTTCTCACCTTCTACTGTGCACCTATAAGGACAGATAGATTCCAGAAAGCTAGAAGACATACTACAAAAGGACCAAAAAGTGGCAAAATTTAGCACAGCATTCACGCTTAAATTTATTTTATTTAGCAGACACTTTTCTCGAAAGTGACCTATGATTGAAACAAACAGCAGATTATAAACAAATAACTGTCAAGGAGTCAACTATGCAAACGTGCAGCTAGGCTGAGCTTCCAATGAATGTCCAGGTACTGGAACAGGAGCTACATAACATCTACCAAACAGCAAACATGCTCTGAAGTGCAGGAGCATACAGAACCGAACACAGAACAAAAACCCAGTTTCACCCAAAACCCGTGGGCGTCAGTTTGCGGGAATATAACCTTCTCATAGTACAGGGAAGATGTGGGTCAGCGTTCCGGTTCAGTATCCATCATGTGTTTTCTTTCTTTCTCTCCTTCCCTTTCTCGTGGTCAGGCCCAGCTGGTGGTTCTGTGCATTCCCCTATAGTTTCCTCATCTTTGTATATGATGAGGTCCGAAAACTGCTCATACGCAGAAACCCAGGAGGTGAGTGGCCCCCAGCCTGCTTTATTTATGCATGTCACTGTGGTATCGGCTGAAGCGGCTGGGACATGATCACTCTTAATGCACCAAACAGACCATGCTGCTTAATTAATTTAGTTAATTTTGCCACTGAGTTTATTTAAGTCCTGAATCTGGATAAGTTTAGCGCACCAATCAAAACATCAAGACATCACTCTGGAGTCAGAATAGTGCCATGTATACTTGTATGTGTACTTTCGAATTTGCACCCGTAAAATGAAATTTGCTTGCACTGAACACAATTTTCATTCGCAAAATACTGAACAGAAGTACACGTCATGTGATCTATATTTGTATCTGAAGATTTGTGAATGAATGTGAGAAATATTTTGCAAATACGCATCAATATTTTTTGTAAATGTGAAACCAAACATCTTCATAAAAATATTTTTTACAAAGATAGAATGGTTTTCAAGTACAAAACATATATTGCAAATCCAAGTCCTCTTGCAAATACCAACCTGAGACTGGAAATTCACACTTGCGATTCATAAATAATTTTGGCACTAAATTGCCTAGCACTTTGCAGATAAATATTTGCTCGCATAGCCACCAATCAAATGAATTCATTTTCTAGCCAATCATAAAGCTGCAGGTAAGGTAACAACCAATCCTGGCCTTCCAGTAAAAAAACATGCTGAAGAAGATGAAAAAATGAATTCATTTGTTCAGTGCGAGCAAATTTCATTTTACGGGTGCAAATTGGAAAGTACACATACAAGCGTATATATGTTACTATTTTGGCTCCATATATCATGGACTCCCTGCTTAATTAATTCAATATTTATACCTTCTTTAATTATTCTGGCACTTGAACATAATGGAGCTTGTTTTCACACTTATTAAGGAAATTCCATATTTAAATTAATTTTAGATTAGTGATTAACTGCATGGCCATAAACATTAAATATTCATTAGTGATTGGACATAATGATTCATAGCAGGGGGTTACTGGGCACATACCCAGTATTGATTTCTTGGTATATTATTATCTAAATTATTTAAGCTACTGACTGTGTCAAACTGTGTAATGGGCATGATATAGAGCTTCTGTACTTGAGAATGAGGGTGATTGTACAGTACAACCCTGATTGTATCTTTCTCTCCTTCTTCTTATTCTGCAGGTTGGGTGGAAAAGGAAACATACTATTGATTGATGAGATCCTTCTTGAGGCCCGGGGGGGGGGGGGGGGGGGGGGGGGGGGGG
>JABFEA020000138.1:20460224-20474953 GCA_019775915.2 Cyphomyrus plagiostoma | reverse complement strand
CAACTGCCATGTGATTGGTTGATTAGATAACTGCATTAATGAGAAATTGAACAGGTGTTCCTAATAATCCTTTAGGTTAATGTATAATTTAGACATAGGGTGCTTACATGCAGTAGAGGATGAGGCCCAGGAAGATGAAAATGTAGTTGCTATGGTAGGTGTCAAGGTTTCGCACCACTCGCTGGCACAGCTCCCCGAAGTTGCGTGGCTTGGAGAACTTCCGCTGGTCAACGAAGGACACCCAGGGTCTCATGGCAAGGCGGCGGCGCTCGAACCACTCCTTGGCGACGCCGCCGGAGATGCCTTTGGTGAACCATAGCCTGCTCCACACGGACAAACCCTTAGCAACGCCATCTCAAAGGCAAAACGTGCAAAAACCGAGTTGACTCTGGCACTGTGCGAAACTGTACTCAAAATATAAAAATCTGACATTATTTATTTAGTTCACTAACTTCCCGACCAGTCCCGCCGTAGACGGCTCTCCAGGCTCCAAGCTGAAGGGATCCCCTGCCTTCGTGTCCATCTCCACCCGTAACTCTCCGTCTCCACAGGATGGAATAACGCAAAGAATGCGTTACTACAAATCATAGTACACATAAGTTTTATTGTAGCGTTTTGAAGCAATTAACTTGTACAACTAATATGGGTTTTCAGCGCTGTAGGAAAGCCTTGTTCACATAGCGTAACCGTTTCAATTTTTTTAGATGCTACTATTACAAACAGGGGTGGGGGAAACAAACACAACCAGCTGTTTATACCAGAAATAACATAAAACAGAAACGGTTACAAACAGATTTTTAAAAACTACCCGACTTAACTTACTCGCCTGCTTTATTTTATTTGCGACCGAAACTCTTGATTTGGGTTGAGATAAATCGTGAAAATATCCTGGATGAACATCAACAAAAAATATTAGAACATTAACACCTCTCGCTTGCCCATTTTCTAAGTATTTTAACAGCTTTTTACATTTCAGAAATCCACTCAGTCGCGTACAGTATAAACATACCTCAATAAAACAAATCTCGAATTTAAATCATGTAAAAATATATCCTATGGCAAACAAGCTTATTATAACGAATACTTACACTTCTACCGAACGCCGAAAATGTCCGGTATTTTGGCGGATGTATGATGTGGAAGAGATGAGAGTGGAGCGGAAGTTTAGAAGACTACCGTATATTCACGAATAGAGCATCCTTACTAAAGAAGCTTCCGCACTGGCACGCCGTCTAAGGGTATCTGTTACCCTGTGCTTACTGGGATAGGATTCACTGTATTTTGCACTGCAGTTTTATGAATAATGAATGGATGAACCTATAACAAACATCCCATTGTATTCTTTTATTTTAAATATTTGTTAAGCATTTTGTTTTCAAGTTTCATTGTCATGTGTGTTGTGAGAAAATTCTTATGCCACAGTGAGTGGCAGGGCTGGGGATATGTGCCTAGGACGAACGTCAATGCAATACAGAACAAATAACAGTGCACTGCCAGCAAGACAAAAGACATGGCAGTATAAAAAGTGACAATAAATATGCAACACATAGGTGGTACAACGGAGAAGGATACACAAATAAGCGCAGCGGAGGTACAGTGCTGATAAAGTGGAGCACTTTCCCGAGGGCTGGAGAGTGAAGAGAGCGTGAGCTTGGTGACTGGTGTGCCTAATGATAAACTCAGCCCTTATCTGGTAGCGGGAGAGGTAGTTGGATTGCAGGTGGGGAAGATCTGTGCTGATAATCTTTGAAGCTGTTTGGACAGTTCTTTGCAGTAGTTTAAGGTCCTGATCAATTTCTTTTAGAATATACCATGCTTTACAATTTTGTCATAATATCGAACAGCACTATTATATGTGTAACTATCATACCATCCACCTTCTATCCTGTACAAAGTTGCCAAGGGGCGGGAGCCTGTCCAGGCACCATAGGACAGGGTTACACACTGGATTCGGTGTAGGTCCATTCTACGGCGCACACATATGCATACAATAGCAAATACTATAGGTGAATTTAGTGAAGCCAATTATTCTCACTTTTAATCATTATGTACAGGGGATGGACAATGAATCTGAAACGTCTGGCTTTAGACCACAACATTTCATTAGTGTGGTGTAGGGTCTTCTTTTGTGGCCAACACCCCATCAATTCAACGTGGGAATGACAGGTACAAGTCCTGCACAGTGGCCAGAGGGATTGTGAGCCATACCTCTTGCAGAAGAGTGGCCTGGTCACAATGCAATCCTGATGGAAGAAAACATTTCCTAACTCACTCCTCCAAAACACCCAAAAGCTCCATAATATTCACATCTGGTGATTGTGCAGGGCACGGGAGATGTTCAACTCCACTTTCATGTTCATTAAACCACTCTGTCACCGGTCTTGCTGTGTGTATTTGTGCATAATCATCCTGGTACATGGCACCACCTTCAGCGTACAATGTTTGAATCAGTGGCTGAATATGGTTCTCCTGAATGGTTTGCTAGTCTTTGGCAGTGACACACTTATCTAGAACAAGTTATGGCCTAGGGAATGCCATGATATTGCAGCCCAAACCATAACTGATCCATGCCCCTACTACACTCTGGGTAGACAATGGTCCGGGTGGTAAGCCTCTTTGAGGCTTCTTCACACTTTAACTCTCCTGGATGTGGGAAAGACAGTGAAAGCGGACTATCAGAGAACAATGTTTTACTTTGTCTACAGCCCACGATGTGTGTTGGTGGCACCACTGAAACCGACGTTTGGCATAGGCTCGAGTTTAGCAGCTTGACCATGAATATTGACCCTGTCGAGCTCCAGATGAACAGTTTTGGCCGAAACAGGAGGGCTGAGGTGTGCATTTAATTCTGCAGTGAGTTGGGCATCTTTGGTTTTATGATTTTGGATACAATGCAGATTAAGACCTGGACATCCCTTTCAGACAGCTTCCTCTCGCATTCACAGTTACTGCTGTTAGATGTGGTCTGTCTTTCATGGTTGTATGCAGACATTTTCCTGAATACTCAATACACCACAAAAGCTTACTGTCCTAGTCACAGGTACACCAGCAGGATGCATACCAACAATTTGTCCTCTTTTGGCCTCTGATATGTCTCCCATTATGTTGTGTGGATTGTAATAATCTATGTACAGCCATGCTACTGCTCTGCTAATTCACCCTTCACTCTCTGCTCTTACTGATGGAATGTGAAGATCAGCCACCAGGCCACACATGTATACAGTCAACTGTAGAAATATTGGCACCCCTCACGAAAATGAGCAAAAACATGAATGAAATATAGATAATACATATAATGATTCAAATTTTCTTTAAATGTTTTGAGAAATTGCTAACTATTCATCCTTCCATCCATCCAACCATCCATCTATTATCCATCACTTATCTGGGGTCAGGTTGCGGGGGCAGCAGTCTATGCAGGGATGCCCAGACCTCCCTCTCACCAGCCACCTCCTCCGGGGAAATACCAAGGCGTTCCCAGGCCAGCCGAGAGATATAATCTCTCCAGCGTGTCCTGGGTCTGCCGCGGGGCCTCCTCCCAGCTGGACATACTCGAAACACTCCCTTAGGGAGCCATCCAGGAGCCATCCTAGATAGATGCCCAAAGTACCACATATGGCTCCCTAAGGAATCTGGCCTTTTGATCTGGAGGAGCAGCGGCTCCACTGTGAGCCCCTCCCGAATGTCCGAGCTGCTCACCCTATCGCTACAAATTATTCCTGCAAAAGTGTTGCTTTATCTTCGGAATAGTTTATTCTGTCAAAAAAACTTATGTGACAAAATTATTGGCACCCTTGAAGAAAACTATAAGTAAAACCAAAGGAAATTGCATCTTTAGGGGAAAAAATGTTTCTTGATATTACGTTTAGTGTCTAGTAACTTTATTGTTGTCTATGACCATTTCCTCGTTCACTTGGTTATAAACATGAGGTAACATATAGCTAAAATCTTTTTGCCATCCATCAACATGAGTAAAGTCAAAGAACACTCAACCCAAATAAGGAAAAAAGTTTAAATTACTATTAAGTACAATTAAAGCCATAGTAAAGACGTCTGAAAAGCATGGAGCTGTTGAAAATTTGCAAGGAAGGGGATGCATCTGTATATTACCCCAAAGTACAATGAGGAGGATCCTAAGAGGCAAAGAGAAACCCAATGATCAATTTCACAACTGTAGTGTTTAACTAAATTTTGGGGTTTCACTGTTTAGAAATCAACACTGAGCCACCACCTCCTCTGCATTTCGAATAAAAATTAGTCTTGGGGTTAAACGTTATTTTGTTCCAAATATTTGTTTGAAAATAAAAGCAAAAGGCTTACCCACTCGTTTAACCCCAACAAATCACCTATCGCATGTATAGTTCTTTTTACATATTAATTTTAGCTCATTTTCATGAAGGGTGTCAATGATTTTGGAGTTGATTGTAGGTGTGAAATGATAAACATTATTGGCCAGTGTTTCACTTTCATTGTGCAACTGCCGTGTTTGCTGAGATTAGTGTATACGCAGCTAATTAGGAGTGTGGATTATGAGTTTGCAAAACTCAGTATTAACCTTTTTGATGCAGACATACAGGCTTGTTATGTGACACTCGTGCATTTTCTGTCCACCTCACATTTCTCTGCTGCTAGGACACCTCACCCTGTCCCATATCTTGTGGGGGACACTGAAATTCCTACAAGAAGAAGATGACAAAGAATGCTATAATCAGATGCCTGTATAAAGTACTCAGATGGAGCGGTATGGTGGCTCAATAGCACAGTCTGCGGCTTCATAGCAGCATACTGTGAGTATAATTACTACTTCAGCTCTGTGTGGAGTATCTCCCTGTATTAATATGGATCTCACCCCAAAGGCATTTGGATTGGTTCCTCTGAATTGTGACAGGTGGTGGCTCCAAGATTGCAACAGTCCAGAGGTAGATTGAAGTCTGGATGCTGTGGTACCTGTTACTATGTATACAGCAGTATACAAACAATTCTTTTTCAATTTTATTTTCAATACAATTGTCAGAGCACGAGTAATTGGCTAACGAGATCTTGATCTAAGTGCAGACTTTAAACAGGCATTATAGTAACGAGCAGGAAAGTAGTTACAGTATGTTAAAAATGCATTATAAGATTCTTCTGAAAAACTTACGTTAATTTACAAGCAGTGTAATAATCAAATTTTATTTTTAAATGGAGTATTTCACATAAAACAATTTAATCGCATTATCAGTTTTATTAATCAGAGATTCGTTTTATTCTATAATAGTGTCAATGCTCCTCCATCACAGTCTGGTACGGAGCAGCCACTAAACAGGACAGGAACAGACTACAGCGGACTGTACGGGCAGCAGAAAAGATCATCGGCACCCCCCTGCCCTCCATCCAGGAGCTGTACTGCTCAAGAACCAGGAAGCAAAAGAGAGAAAATCATTACAGACCCCTCACACCCTGAACACAGACTGTTTGACCTGCTGACCTCTGGCAGACGGTACAGAAGCCCACAGACCAGGACCACCGACACAGGAACAGTTTCTTTCCCCTCGCCATCTCCCTCCTAAACAACTGTCACACTGCTTCACACTGCTAGACCGCAACTGCACTTTATGTACACAATCCTGTATTTTTTCTTTATATACTGTAAGATTTGTATTGGTGACCTATACACTCTGTATGAGGTATGCACACATATATTTGCATTAATATTAAGACATATGTTCATATAATACTTAGATACATCTGTTACACTTATCCATATATTTATAATTTATATATTTATATATAATTTATATTTATAAACATAAACCCATACTACACATTCAAACTGTACATTATTGTTTATTATATTGCTCAGAGTATTGTTTATTGTGTTGTCTATATATTGTAGTGTTTTGTAATGTTGTGCTTGAGAGACACCATCGACCTTAACCAAATTCCTTGTATGTGTTCGCTCACATGCTTGGCCAATAAACACGATTCTGATTCTGATTTGAATAAACATCTAATTCTGTAAATATACCTCCATCTAGTGGTGACATGTAATGTAGCACTTAACGAAAATCTATGTATTTGCATTAATGATCATGGCAAGAAATTAATGAATTTAAAATAGATCCTTTTGCAGTTTTGTTACCTTCTGGAGCTAAGAATACGTCAAACCACATATACATGTGAATATCTGAATATCTATGGATTGCAAGGTAACTTTATTATTAATTCTAGATATAGATAGATGATAGGCTGATAGATAGATAGATAGATGTCTCATATATTAGGAATGCATCTTATAATGAATGCATTCTCACTTAAGTTATTAACTTGTGACACTATTAACCGGTTTCAGCTGTTTTGAACAGTAAAATATTTTCCTCAGTTTTTCCAAATAGATTGCATGTATTTCAACCCAACAAGTACAAAATATAAGTAACACACACAGTACAGGCAAAGACGATTTCATATAACAAATAATTATATAAAAAAATACACTGATTGTACAAATTGAGTAAAGTGTGTTTATAGGAAATGCTGCCTGCTTCTAGCGACAAAATACTTAGTTGATAAGCCCCTATCTATTAAACAACACTTTTCCTAACTGATCCAACTTTGAAGCTATTCCAATTTTCCCTGAAAGATAAAAGCATCCAAATCAACTCTTCTCCGCGTGCTTCATTGCGGTATACTTGCAGTATTGCGCGTGAGGGACGCGAGGCAGCACAGCGGAGCCTCCTGATTGGTGGATCGTCGCCACCTTCGGTATCTCTGCGTTGGGGGGAGCTTGAGGGAAGACTACAGCTGCAGAGCTTGTACTCGTTTGTTCGTCTTAGATAACGAAGGTTGGTATAAAACACGTTGTTGTGTCAAATTTACAGATGTTACCAGACGTAGCGGTAAAACGTTACACTTGTATGCTGAAGAAACACTCGTGTTTTCAATTTTAACGGCTAGCTATCCTGGCTAGCTAGATCGTTCAGTTGTCGCAGGGTGATAACATTTTAAATACCACTGTATTCTTTTTATCAATATGTTTACTTTAAAAGACATTGCGCATTGTTTATTTTATATACAATGTAAAGCTGCTAACATATACCGCATTATCCAGACAAATAAACCTTATGTAATGTAAGCAGACGTTTTAATGGGGTGACATTTCAGTTTTCAGATAAGGTACAGTTAAACTAATGTAAATTCTGATATAATTCTGCTTTATTTAAATACGACCTTCGAAAAGTTAGTGTCGTTGGGCCTGGGTCTGTGGTATGTTCGAGAACATTGCGGGGCGTGTAGCCGACGAGCGGTGACGTGGCTAACTGTTAGCTTCAGGCCTACAGCAGGGATAGAGTGGAGGATATCGGCCTACTGCGTTTGCTTTTAATTATAATATTAATTTAATTATACTTACATGAAACGGTTAGCTAACTAGAGTGAAGTACCGGAATATTATTGGTTAACTGTCTGAGTGGAGCTACTGGGGGGGAAGAAAAACATGGCATTACGTAACGATCACGTGATGTTTACGAACTGCTTCTCTGTTCAACAACGGCGAGGGCGTGCAAATGTACTATTTTCTGATTTAATCTCGCCAATAGCCGACTTCGCTGCTAAAAGTTACATTTCGTATTTCGGAGACAAGCTCGGTGAATTAATCTTTCCGTATTGGGTAGCGGCTCTTGTCCACACGTCTACACTGCAGTGCACTTATTTTGCTTTGTTTTGGTCTACATTTAGACGCACCCACACTTATCGCCAACTTGTCAGGAGAAGTCAAATATGGCCGCAGTTGGGAGACAGAGGTACTCTTTGTATTGGGAAGAGACCGAGTGCCTGAGTTATTACGGAATGCTGTCCCTTCACGAAATCTTCGAAGTTGTTGGTTCCCAGTTGACGGAGACTGATGTCGAAGTGCTGTCCTTCTTGCTGGAAGAAACGTACCCTGGAAAGCATCCCCTAGATCCGGCGGGCTGGACCCCCGATGTTTCTGATGAAGAGTCGCCTAGTCTCCGGCTTCTGGAGGCCTGGCGCCGGATAGAGCCTCGCTCGGTCCCGTGTCCTTCAGAATCGCGACACAGACCGAAAAGCGGCTTAGAGCTGCTACTGGAGCTGGAGAGGCGTGGATATGTGAGCGAAGGGAACTTGGAGCCTCTGTTGCAACTTCTTCGAGTCCTGACGCGGCACGATCTTCTTCCGTTTGTATCCCGCAAGAAAAGGAGGACAGGTGAGATGCGTTTTAAAGGGCTCGATCATGAGGAATTGTACCTTAATACAGCTCTAATAGATGAACAATTTTAGTGTGTGGCAAATGTCTATGCCATGTCTTTATTAAATTTAGTATACAGTTATGCGCAGCAAAACGACGTTTCCATCAACGGCGGAACACATTTACGACGGTGGTCCCACAAGGTTATAATGGAGCTGAATTTTTTTTTATCACCTAGTAATATCGCATTACTCACGTGTTTGTGATGATGGTGCTGTAAACAAACCGGCTGTGCTGCCACTCCTATAAAAGTAAAGTATACCACATGCAATTTTGTACGGTACATAATATCAGCATATAATATACATTTACTATACTGTACTTTAACTGTTATTTATAACAGTGTGTGTATACCAACTAGGCTTGTATAAGTAGACTTTATGACCCAATCATTCAAATCTGGCCATTGATTACAAAACCAGGCCTTCTTTTCAGTTCTCTCAGCTAGTTAGCGTTATAATTACTGGCTCTGATTGGCTTCACACCTGGCTCACAGGTAAAGGAAGGCTGGAAAATCAGCAGTGCTCTGACCTTGAGGACTATGATTAGAATAGCTCTGCTTTTTGAATCTTGCACAATGACAAAATCACCTAACAAAGCATTTCTTGAACGTGTCAGTGTTGTTAGGCAATGCATGATTATTGCAGTATTTAGTGTTTTTTTTTGTACAGCGTCTGGTGTTTAAGTTGAGCGATATAATTTAGTTATTATGTCATGCATGTGATAATCACCAGGACTTAAGATGACAAGCAAAACATTTAGCCAGATGCCAGCTTTTCTGTATTATAATGACGTTTATTTAGACCCACGATTTGTTATGCAGATTAGTAGTACTGTTAAGATATTGAGGCATTTTATGATGCCCGAAAATTAGCAATCGGCTAATCTTTCCGCGCATATTGATTTCTTCTTTTCAACATCAGAGGGGTCCATCCATATCTTTCCACACAGGCCACTCAGGTACTTGTCCAGTCTCTTGTTGTCACCAGAATAGACTACTGTAACTCACTCCTAGCAGGTCTGCCTCTGAGCGCCATTCATCCTCTACAACTGATCCAGAATGCAACTGCCCGACTCATTTTCAACTTTTCCAATTTCTCCCGCACCACAACATTGTTATGTTATGTTATGGGCTTCCTATAGCTGCCCACATCAGATTCAAAACATTGATGCTCACCTAAAAAAAAAAAAATGGACCAGCGCTTCTCACCCAGCACTGCACCATGCTCTCTTTGATCCTCCAGCACCGCTCGACTGGTCCCAGCATCTCTCAAGGCGCAAGGAAGACATGCACCTAGGCTCTTCTCTGCTTTGGCACCTATGTGGTGGAACGAGCTCCTCCTATATGTCTAGACAGCTGAGCCATTGGGTGCCTTCAAACAATGATTAAAAGCCTATGTCTTTTGGATGCCCTTGGATTAGCCCTTCCAGGATTATACTCTTATTATTTAAAAAAAGAATTGTATTACTTGCCAACAGAGTTTTTAGAGTGGTATTATTCTTAGCTGGGTTCTATTGAATGAGTATCAGAATGTATTCTGCGGTCAGACTTCTTCTTTTTTTTCTCTCTTTTTTTTGCCCACCACCACCCCCCTTCTTCGGAGGACGACTTTATCTTACATTAAATTCAAGAGCAAAGAGTGTGGCCGCTCCAATCAGACTTCTAAGCACATATGCAAGTTGCTCTAGCGAAGGGTATCTGCCAAATGCTGTAAATGTAAAATTCAACATCATCTTATGTTAAATGTCACAATTTAAACTGCACAAAGTAGTGCCATGCCACCACTGTCTTACCTTGTTTATACACATGATCTCCTCTTTTGAAAGATGTTGTGGCTGTCCCTGTTCCTTTCTTCACCGCATGCCAAAGCATAGTATACCAGAACAGTATTATGTAGTGTGCTCCAGTAACCATATTTAATAAACATAAAGATACGCCACGTTCATACAGATATATAGTTTATACTAACTTTTGGGTGTCTCAAAACGTATCTCATTATTTTACTCGTACTTCTAGCCTGGTTAACAAATCGTGGGAGCGTAAATAAACATCCGAATTGTACCGGAAAGCTGGTGTCCAGTCAAATCTTCTACCTACCATTTGAAGCAATGGTGATTATTGTGCATGAGCGATATAATAGCGATATAACATCTCCCAGCCCTATCTGGAGTGAACAAAACAAGAATTTCATCACGTAGAGCACATTTAACATTTAATTGCGTGATTCTTGAATCTAGTACGTCTTAGATCTAGTTCCTGTCTAACTGAAATGGTGATGATGCTATATGTATTAGTACGTTTGTGTAAAGCACATGTACATTGGCATTAGAAGAAATCAGAATAAGCAAAGCATGGGTCATATGTAGGATTTGCTTTTTTCAGAAATGATCTTTAAACCACTAAGCAGTATTCTGTCGACTGTTCGGTTTTCCAGTGTCACCAGAACGTCATAATGTGGAGTACTTGGCTGAAGACCAAAGGGAAGTTAGCTGTGTTGAACTGATCAACAGCTACAGACAGACAAACTATTCACAAGACTACTCATCGCAGCAGTGGAGGGCAGGTCAGCGTCATGGGGCACACCTGTGTGGTTTGTGGAAATCATACCAGGATTTGCTGTGTGTCTATGCGTATGTGCTGAACAACTTGTTTTGGTTTAGATTAAAGCACCCTGCATCCCCACCTTCTGAAATGTCAGTTTAATTGATTTTTGTGTGTGTTAGGTGTCGATCCATCCAGGCAGACACGCTCTTCTGCTCGCCGGAAGCGTGGCCGTGGTACCCGGCGTGCAAATCTGACTCCCCAACAGAGGGTGGCAGAATTGTCGGAAGCCCTCCCTGCACCACAGCCTGTACAAGAGAAAATCACCTGCGGTAAGAGCACCTCATTGTTCTCTCTCTCTCTGCTCATTTCTCTGAGTGAGTATGGGTCTCTCTCTCAGCATTTGTGAATTTGAAATTCTCTTACCTGTACTCTGTCTGTCTTCCCATGCCGTGAATCACATAAGTGCCATCCACTCTATCAACAGCACAGATTGTTTTAAACACTTACTTGCTGGTGCATAGCTTTTCCACTGTTCTGAATCATCCAGCTTTCAGACTCCTCTGCCAAGGCCCTTACATTGGGGTTGGGGTGAAAATAATCTCCTTATTGTTTGGTGCAGCGTCTTTGAACCTGTTTGGTATGTTTGGACAGACGCGTGTCGTTTTGCTCCCTCTGGTCTCCAAGTGTCTTGGGATGACTTAAGAAATTTTGCTATGCTTTTTATTTAGCAGCAACTAGTCCCTTTTTTTGTCTTCCCCACCTGCACCCCCGCATGTTTTAACAACTCAGGGAGGCATGTTTCAGTATGCGCCATTAAGTCAGTTTGGCTTTGTTTAACGTGACATTCTAAGAACCACCACCACAATTCTAGCATACAGTGGGTTCTTATCAAAGTGTGTGTCGGCTGCTTTATGCTTTTGTGAGGTGTTTGTGATTATTTGTGCATCTAATTTCTCTGAGAAGCCCGAGAAGGAAGACCTATAAACTGCCTGTAAACATCTATCCGTGCTTGTTTAGGAGGTGGAAAATGAAGCCATTTTCATTGACCAATGGGATTCAACTAAAAATTGAAGGGCTTGTTAGTGCATGTCCCTGTTTGATTTCAAGAGCTGATGCCATTAACAGGTACTGCACTGAAACACTCCTCAGATCATTGTGAAGCTTTGGCTCTATGCAAGACATCACTAAGGCTACAGAGCATTAGAAGCACAAGCTGCAATCTCTTGTGCTTAATATTTGGGGGGTAATGGAATCCAGCAAGACAATCTGCAATTCGCTTGTGGCTTGTTTTAATTAATATCTGGATCAGATGAAATCTTTTATTTTGTTAATGTATACAATATAGAGAATTTGCAGAAAAGCCTAGTTAAGATCTAATAGTAATACACATTAATCATGCAGTTTGCTGTCTTTTTTTGTTGAGGGTTTTGAATTCATGGAGCATTCAGGAATCAGCAGTGGCCTGTGTATTTCTCATCAGGAAGAATGGCCAATGGTTGTCAGAGTTTTTAAATCACCCCAGATCTGTGGAATTTTATGATCAAGGAGGGGGATCCCTCAAACAAACAGAAGCCACAGCTGTTATTTAATGTTAATTGTTTCTAAATTTGGCAAAAACATTTTTGCAGCAGTATTTGGTGCACAGCAGTATGATTCAGTCTGTGTCTCACACAGCTTACAGCAGGCCTCTGATGTTGTCTGATTTGTAAAGGAAATTCCTATGTATTTCATGGCAGTTTGACA
This sequence comes from Cyphomyrus plagiostoma, assembly GCA_019775915.2. Taxonomy (NCBI): domain Eukaryota; kingdom Metazoa; phylum Chordata; class Actinopteri; order Osteoglossiformes; family Mormyridae; genus Cyphomyrus; species Cyphomyrus plagiostoma. Next base: position 20,462,423 of record JABFEA020000138.1, on the reverse strand, counting down.
TTTATTTCTGCTCTCTCCAGAGTGGTTCTCACTTATAGCACTATGTATCTACAAAACTGATAGTGAAACCTGGATGTAAATGTTAATACTTTTTTTAGAGAAAAGCCTTAGTCGACAGTATCTCTGTCTATACTATGTTTTATATCTTTAGATATCATGACAGTGTGCATATATAATAAAAATCTTGAAATAAATTGTATGAGATCTGTAAAGTACCCATACGGCCAACAGTCACTACGTCATATAACAGTAAAAAATGCCATGAGTGTCCTTAAAACAGCATACAAAAGAAACCTGCCGTATGCTCTGTTGTGAGAGTGACCGCTGTGCAAACGTGAACCCCGCCCCTGCGTAGTGTCACTGCTGCATCTCCATTAGACCTTCATTTGTGTTCCATGCGTTGCCCTGGTTGTGATTATTATGAGAGAGAGAGTGAGAGACCTTCCCTAGACAAACATCTATCAATATGTAAACTTTCGGAAATCCCTTGATTGATGAGAGAATGATCAGTGCATGAAGTGTGAGCCATTTACATCCACAGACCACTCGGATGAATTTTAGATCAAGGGAGAAGGGTCTAGTCTGTAGCGGGGCCTTCTCATACAGAGCCTGTGATCACACTCTCTGTCTTTCTCTCTGTATGCGAGTGTGTGTACCCGTGCTGAGTGTGCTTCACCACTTCATTGATGTATTGCAATGACAGTAACTCAGCTGGTCCTGTCATTCTTTTTCACTTTATTCCTCCCCTCCATTTCTATTTCTTCAGCCACTTTACCACAATGCCTCCTTCGGTAGGTCTTCTGTCGCTGATTTAGACAAGCAAAGTATGACTGTGCTGATGTTCTGTTCTGCCTGAATTTTCAATCCATAGTGGTTAGGTCCAGCAAAAGTTGTGGAACTCTGGGACAAGTAAGTCTGAATTCTGTTGACCCCCATTTAAATTGTACCTGCTTGAGTACTGTTTAGATGTCTGTAAAGGCAAGCCATCTTATAAATAGCTGAGAATATTCCTCCTACATCCAAATATTATGACTTTACAACATTTCACTTCTAAAGAAAAAATATACAACAGTCTGTAGAAGACCGTGTTCAGCCTACTGTGTTCATCAGGCTATAAGCAGCCTCTAAACTTTTATGGACATTCATCTGCGTATAGCCTTACGCAACACATTTTGTCTCATGCAGCAGGGCCTCCCTAGTAGTACAAAAGTAAAACATAACTTTACGAATTAGACTGAGAAAGCCCTCCAGTGCAGAGCAGATCAAACAGACCAAAAGTGTCCTGCAGTATTGTTTCTTGTCCAATGAAAATGTGCTGTCTTGACTTCGCATTTGATTCCACCAGGTTGACTGAGGATTGAAACTCAGATCGGGTAGGAAACAGAGAGAGAGACTGCAGTGAGTCAGTCCTGTCTCTCTGTCCGTATGGTCAGCGTGTGCTCACTCGCACTCTCTCACGGTCGGCCTGATGCCTAAGGTAAAGAAGTCCCGTGTGGGGGCTGTCACATGCTCTGTGTTCAATGCCTGTGCTCCAACAAACCTCCCCTACCCTCTAATGCTCTACAAGTGTGCTCAAGTGTTCTCTGTGGTGTTTCTCTCTGGCTAAGAATGATCCTCAGAGAGCCCAGCCCATCCTTACTGTTTCTGTCGGAGGTGTGGGCCTCTACATTTTGCAGAATTGACAAAGAGTCCACTGTAACCATGTCCTCCCAGAGCTGTTCTAGGAATGTGCTCAGATACCTCTCAGAACATTTTTATAAGAGGCTTCAAGCGTGAGCCGGAACCATTCAGAATCAGTACCTGACTCAATTCCAAAAATATGCCAAACCGCTTTCAGAATTGTGCTGAACATTTTTTAATTGACCTATGTGGTTCTGGTGCTGTCCCAAAACTTCTATCAGCAATTTAAACATTGCATTTGAATATGCCACATGTCTCATGTCCTCTAAAACCGTTCTGGAACCTGTATTATAAGTGGAAACCCTCCCTAACACTGGACTCAATATTCTGCCAGTTCTCATTTTTTTAAATGACCCAAATGCTGATGGTGTTCTAAAACTTCTTTGAATCTTTTCTGGAACCTTTGCTTGAACAGTTCTGAGGAAAATGCCCCAACAAAGTAAAATAAACTATTCTTAAACCCACATACCTGCCCACAGTGAGCTGTGTATGAGATCAGAAGTAAAAGATGTTTTCTTT
>JABFEA020000138.1:20435541-20452520 GCA_019775915.2 Cyphomyrus plagiostoma | reverse complement strand
CTGTCGGTGCTCAGGCCGCACACTGCGTCAAACTGTCGGTGCTCAGGCCGCACACTGCGTCAAACTGTCGGTGCTCAGGCCGCACACTGCGTCAAACTGTCGGTGCTCATACGGCTGAGAAGCGCTGCTCAGCAAGATGGTATCTAAACCTTTTCTGCTGTCCTCTTTCAGTCCAGTAAAATGAACTAAACCTCAAAACTTGCGTGCATAAGTCTGCTGGTTATTCATGGTCATCAGAGCCACCTGACGCTGTTCCTCCTCGTCACTTTTTCCAGGTCTTGATGAACCAGCATCGGCGCAGAACGACGGGGCAGGAAGGCAGAGACCTGCTTGTGACTCCTCCCTCCTCCCCTCCCCAAGGCACAGCCCCTGTAATGGCGGCTGCCTCAAAGCCAACAAACGGTGACTTTTTTTAAATGATGATGGAATTGAGAGAATGAGAGAGTGCAGCCTCTCTCTTTAAGATCAGCCTGTTCTTCTTGGCTGAACTGCACTGAAAAGCAGTGGGAAGGCAGCTGTCTACCCCCAACACAGTCAGTCTCACACACACTGCCAGATTTTCCCATGATGCTCTGATGTAAAGAGACGGCATGTGCAGATTTGGATCAGCATAAATTATACACGTGTGTATGACCTGTCAAAATAGCATTGAGTAGTGTATGTGTGTCACTTATGATCTGATCTGCCATGCTTTGCCATGAATTACCATAACTTTGGAGGATGTATTTGTCTTTACCTGTCATGGATTTAGTAGAAAGGATGAGCTGATGGATTTTGGTCTAGAAATAAATATTGCAGAAGGAAATGGGGACATTTTGATGTTGCTAGGAGGGGTAGAGAGGGGTTGGCTCAGGCCCAAAATACTGGAAAGAGAAGAATGGGATTTTTCCACCTGCACTTTTTGTGAGCTCTGTTCAGATGATAATGGGGCCTTGGGTGTGTCTGGTTTTCTGGCACCCTTCTACCCAGTGCCTCTCAGCGGGGTAGCCGGCTTGGGCACGCGCGCGAAGAGGGCTACTGCTGCGCCAGGTGAACTGAGCTTCTGTCTGCCTCAGTGTCCTCGCATAAGTCAAGCAGTTTAAACTGAGTCCCAAGACTGTACCGAGCCCGTGAGAGGTGGTGTCCACTCTATGAGCACATGTGAGAGGACGGTGAATCCGTCAGTGTGGCCGTGTTTCCTGATTACATGAGTCATTGGCTGCCCTGGATCGCAGTCGCCTGTAGGACACAACCATGGATCTAATGCCCGGACTTTTTTCACTGCATTGGATCATTGCTATCCTTCTGAGGCTTCTCATATTAAGGTAATTTTAGGGGCAGGTCGGTATTATCACCTGGATCAGAGCTCTTATTTACCTGGGACCAGGGAATGGTGAGGTGTAGGACAGACGTGTACATTACATGTGTAAATATTTCTGATATCTTGTGAACCATAGTTTGAGAAAGATTAAGAATAACCAATGATAGTTTAATATCTAGGATATTACGGGTGAGCATTTGTTGAAAACCAGCAGATTTAGGCATGGCAACATTGACCTTGGTTGTGTTTTTTTTTTTAATAAAAACTTAATTTAATGTGTTTGAAAGCAAGAATAATTTCTAAATAAAATACATAGTCAAATATGCATTCTCTGTGTTGGGTTTTTATTAATAACTTAGTTATGTGGAAGTAAAGAAAGACCAGCTATTAAAAACTGTGTGTAGTATATATGAGCGGCCTTGTATTTGACAGAACTTGTGGAACTCCATGAAAGCAAAGGCTAACTTTCAGACGTAGCACAAAAAGACATGCCATCTACAACTCCAGTTTACTCACCCGGGTTGAATTTTACTGCCACTGAATGAGCCACTATGTTCCTAAAAAGACTAACGAGTCACTATTTCATCATAAGTTTTCATAATATCAATAAAGGTCATTTTAAACACTTGGAAAAAAGCTTAACTCACAACTGACATTTTTGTGCAATTTTCCTCAGAGCACATAACCATTCCCAAGGAATCTACTTTCTACGGCTAAGTGGCTCTGTCACCTTAGAAAGCAGCTTCATCAATTTGTGCTGTATTACAAGCAATCACTTGTTTGAACCACAGGGATGCTGATTTTGTACTTTTTGTCCCTAAAAGTACAAAACGCCACGACATACGTGTCCCTTACTAGTGCTGCCAAGATGAAATTTTACTTCATCCTGAATTTATTGGTATTGGCCAAGGAAGACCTGATTCGGACCTCGCAATTACTTTCAACTAGGGACGTCACGTTTGCAATACCCGTACATATGTACAACTATATTACGATTAATCTTTGACGATTTATTCAATCTGAATGCACGGAGTCTTTTTCATATATATATATATCCCTCGCCCGACCTGTTCTTAGATCATTTCCAGCTGCGTAAAACAACTCAGCGCTATTTCCTGGCGTAGACCTATTCCTATGTAGGCCACGTGGTGTCGCTGTCATTCTCATAAATTACATATGATTCTTTTATTCTGGCGTTGTTAAATTATTTTCTGAAAGGCAGGCTCCACCTGTGAAATCTTATTTTTGATTTATTATTTTATTATTTATTGCATTATTATTGTTATTATCATCCTTATTAGTGCTATTATTATTATTGTTGTTATGATCACTTATAGGTCTACGATTTGGACTTTTGGAGGGTACAGTGTTCTGTGCGTTCAAGCAAGAACCGGAGACGTCCTCTGGTTTAGGTTCCGCTGTTTTTCAGTTATGCATCCGTTGCTGTTATCAGTAAACTGCGAACACTGCGACTTCTGTGACGGCATCAGGTATTGTAAGACACTGGTTGAACAGTTTATTCGGACCTTTACTGGGCGCAAGAGATCTATCACTGTGTTTTCTACATTCGTGCAATTGGAACATATTTTATTCCCAAACATTCAGTAATCCGCTACAGATTGTCATCTACGAAATAAACTTGATTACACCTTGATAAATCTGTTCTTTTTACCGTACTTCTTACCGTTTATCAATTATTACCTTAATCCTTTGATTACAGAAGCATCAAATTGTGTTTAACTGACAGACAAAATTTACAGATACATGTATCATAATCAATAATAATAGTAAACCATGGGCTAAGGAAAAAATTGCAATTTAGAACAGAACTTTTTTGCCACTTTTTCTTCTCTAACTTTGATCATAGTATGAAACTAATCAAATCGTATGAATTTCTATTTGGTTTAAACAACAACATATCAAGCAGGTCCATTGGAAAATATAACTCAAAAATATAATTTGATTGAATTCCCTGAAAATGTATTAGGACTTGTATAGGATTTGTAGTCATTGCAGACAACTAATCGCATCATGTTAACGTTCATAAATGTCAATCTGTTTTTTCTTCAAATTATCGATTTTTTCGTACAAGGGAGCCACGTTTTCCAATATTTTTATGTTACTGAAAATTGATGGAGCCACGTATTTATAAAGAGGTGCTTTTGATTCTCTCTGGTTGTCAATACGTTCGACGCACTGATAAATCTCACACCGATTTAACCCATCGAGCGTTGGATCCACTGAAGGGCGACATTTAACTCGGGAACTTTCCCGTGTTTTCACAAGGCTGGATACCTGACATACATACCTGACATACATCCCCGCAAAACACAGTCCTGCAATATGATTTCATCAATGAAGCACCCAAAATTTTAAGATCTCTCTTTTTTTCCAAGGGAGTCTGTCACTAATGTTCTGTGCATTACGGATTTCGTACGATCTGATTCCGGCATCGAGCCTTAGCCACCAAGCTTACTGCTTTTCTGTGGCCATGAGCCCGGTGGAAATGCAGAGCCCTTAAATCTCGAAGGCTGCTAGTCCTTTAGCTAATTTCTGGTCTGCACATTTTGAGAGGATAAAAGGCAGGCTGTCACCCAGCTTTCGCTTGCAGTCTGCAATGCGCCACCCCATCAGCTCTGTATCTTCCATTTGGCCATTAGCTTGGTTCCTGCCACCAAAGTCACTGGCCTTCTAACTGATAGCTCCCAGCCTGCTACTTGCCCCCCTTTCTCCATTATCTGTGACTGTGACTCTTAGTTTTCAGCCTGCTGCCATGAAATCTGCGCCTTAACCCAATTCCTGGCCATCGAATCTGTGGTTATCTACCTGCATCGTAGACCGATCTGCTTTCTTACACTCGCTGGTCTCTCCATGATATGTCCTCTGTGAGACCCCAAGTTATTCCGGCAATTGTACCCTTACCTATGAGTGGCGCCATCTTCAAACTATCCCCGAAATACAGCTCAGGTGACTCATTATACAGAACCGCACGCCGCTAATGTCTCTCTGCTCATTTGCTTAGTGTGGCATTTATTTTAGTCGGCCAACCAAAAGATTCATTGATTCATTAATGTTTATTTTGTCAAAGATTGATTTTCATTGATTAAACATTAGGCTAAATATCCACAGATCTGGATCAATATTTAATTATGAAGGAACTACACTTAACACAGGCATAAACAGCATAGCAAAACTGGCTGGAGACAGAGTCATTGCAGGAATAGTCCAATTAAGAATCCAATACAGCACCACAATTTCTTTTTACAGTGTTATTGTTATTGTTGTTGTCATGTAAACGGTGCATTTATGAATCTCGTTTTTCTCGATTCAAACCCGATAGAAAAGATGACAATATAAAGTATTATTTTCCATTTTCCATGAGAGTGCTCCTTCTAACTGTGTTGTGTTTGTATCCTTAAGTCCGTATTGAAAGCAGTACATGCTGAAGGATATCGCCGTGATGCTTTCCACGTAGGGCCTATTTATTTCGGTTTGTATTTTGTTTACTTATTGATGTTTTAATTGTAAGCCATATTATCTTACATCCAGAGGAATTAGACATTGTAAAATAAAAGAACACAGGGTTTCTGTCCCATATTTCAGTATCTATCTAAAATGATCTCCGTTAACGGTGCCCAAAGGTTGAACATTACGTAGCAGTAAATAAGACTTACTGTATAAAGCAATACAAAAGTAAACTGCGAAAGGATTACGTTACAAATACATAGTTACATAGTAAATGATCACCTAACACTAGTAGCTATGTTCCTGAATATAGAATTATATGAAGCCTGAACTACTTCTCTCGCGTATAAGAGGACTATGACAGCGCATTTTTGTATGTCTGCCACCCCGTTCCAGTTTTGGCCAGAGGACCAGCGGAGCCATAATGAAAAGTCCAAAACCAGCCAACAAAGGAGAGCAAACGAGCGGGCAACTGCCCATAGCCACCAGACAGGCTAGGGCTGAGGAAGATAAAAAGGGATCGTGACAAAGCGGATCGAAGCTCTGATGTGTCTTTACCTCCCGCTAGAAAAACACTGGAGTCGTAAATGGACGTTATAAGGTCTACGCATAAGCCTGCGGTTTGTTTTAAAAGAATAAGTGTTTTTGACACGAGTAGCTTTATTTGGTTGTGCATGGTAATACTCGAAATGCTTCAACTTGCTGTCTTGGTCGACCTACAAAGCGACCCAAAGCTTTTTGTGGATGTTTATAATATTATAATTATGCAAATATGATGGCATTCAGAATTTTTAATTACCATTTTGATCAATAAATGCAACTGCTTTTATCAAGTTTCTATTTCCGGAATATAATTTTTTAACCTGCGGGTGACTACATGAATATGCTTATGTAAAGTGATTTTTGTGAAGTTCAGCTTCCATATGGCACTCGAATTATGTGAGAGGACTTGTAATTTATTTACTACTAATTTATTATAGCGGGCGCGTCTGTCTTTTAGATAGGATAATTATTGTCTAAGATGATATATGTATATGCAATGGCTTCAAAACCCTTTTGATAAGACTTGGGAAGTTCTGAAATGTTGCATAGCGGGTAGGAGCAGAATATATTAGCTGCTGGAGCACAGAGTCGAGGTAGCAGTGGGTGTTTTAATCAATGTCCACTGCTGCCCCCCACTAAATCACCTTTGCACACCCGCGTCCAGTTTCCCGTGCACGCGCCTCCTTTCTCCTCAGCAGCAGCCCAGTCGACATGTCGTCATGGAAACAGCGGAGACACACGTAGCGTGCGTGTGAGAGAGATGGAGAGTGAGAGAGATGGAAAAGGGACAATGAGGGACACGGAGAGATGAAAGGTTAGGGTGTTGCCATACTTGCGCACGTATTCCCCTAACCTAACCAAACCCCCTTCACTTCCAACCCGCTGTCTCTAATTTCAACCATCGCCCCCATACAACACCTGCTTTTCCCTCTGTCCATCCTTGCTCTTTCACTACCCCCCTACAAACACATCTGCCCCCCCCCCCCATACATCCCATCTCTCCTTCTTCCCCATCTTGCTCTTTCCATCTCTCGTGTCCGGCAGCCTGCGCATATGGCGGAGATAGCGGCATTCACCGATGGAAGCGCTGGTAATATTTTCCCCAACAAAACAAAACCAGAAAAACAATCTGTACAACTTTGCATATTGATAACTTATCTCTGCATATGCTACCCTCCCCTCTTCGCTTGTCCCCTCCTCCCTTCTGCCCTCTCTGTTACTCTTTACGCTGCATATTTTTCTTGGGTAGTTGCTGATATTCTTAAATCATTTATCTTTTGATTAGTTAAAGAAATGCCGATCCCAATTACTTAGTAGCCTCGGCAAGGGACACTATTTCACTCTTGTCAATGTAAACGAGAAAAAGGAAAGGGGAGCGGGAGGTGGAAAGAGAAATACTAGCTTCAGTGATTTCTTGCATGCACAAGGATTTTTTTCTTCCAATTTCTATTGATTAGAAAAGAAATTAATTCAAGGGACAACCCATTCTCTTTTCACCCTGTACAGCCCTCCCTCCCTCTTTCTTCTTCTCCTCTCACTCTGTGTCTGCGAATCGCGCTGTGTCTCCCGCATACTCTGCATGCTGTATTAGGGGCTGAGGATCGCGGGAATATTTGATTTGCTATGTGGGATAGAACCTCGTAATATGCATGCGCTGAGCATTACAGCCAGGTGTGCTCACTGTTATAACCAGATCCTCACACACAACATCGCAGCATTTGCAAAACTGTGATATTTCATGCTCGTTTTTATTGTCGTTGTCATATCATTTCTTGTTACGGTTTATGTAAGCTATATTAAAATAACTGATGAGTTCTGATGGGTCTGATATAAGATCTGATTTTTGTGGTTTTATTTACGGAGTAATATATATGGAGCCAAATTGTCCTAAGAGATATTTCAAGAAGGAATGGCGAGACAGAGATGTTAAAAATAACAATAGCGCTTTTCATGGTCAGCGTCTTGGTGGCGTATATTATAGGTATAACGTGACGTTGTAAAATATTAATACTATTGAATGATCAGCATACTATCGAAGGATAACTGGCTAATGATCTTAACAGACGATATTAATATTAACGCTTGTTTCAGTTAAAAATAACCCAAAGTAACGCAGCGAGTCAGTTTGTCCCGGTTCCGTTTAATTTAGATTTTTCTCTTGTTCGTTATGTCGAGTATATTTGTAGAAGGGAGCTTTATAATGAGCGAAATAAGTAGCGTTTGTTTCTTACGTGTTACGTATACCGTACCCTTTGTGGCTGAGTAAATGTATTTAGTATTATGGTGTAATTGTAATTCAATGGGATCGATATTATTTCGGCAGCATCTAGGCTTAATATTATAATAATAGGGCCCTGCGCGGGAGGAAGGAGTGTTAGCGGCTATCAACCCTGATATGTCGCCGAAGGGAAATCGATGGATAGACTGAGTTAATTATGAGAAAATCAATTAAGAGGAGGGGATTGAGAGTATAAAAGCCAATGTAGCAGGGTGGACAGGCAGAGGAGGAGAGGAGCGGACCTCGGAGCTTCTCCGGCTTCCCTCCTGGCCTGCAAGTCGCTTCTTTGCTCTCTCTGCCTACATCTACAATGAGGCTCCGTGTCAGAGGATTTAAACCTAAGGGTTTCTTTTATTTCTTTCTTAATGATAACTTGTTTTATATTTTTTAAAATTCAATTTATCTTCTAAAGTGCACCACCCCCATATAGCTAAAAAATAAATCACACTTATGATTTAGGATCGTAAAAATATATGTGGTTTCGTTCTATTCATGTATTGATTAAAACACTACATTATACATTTACTAGGCTTACTTATTATTTCCTCTCTGTATTCCTATAGTACTTAAGGAACCCGCTATTACGTGGTCATCCAACTGCACTTAAAGGCTTATATTGTTTTTATAAAACCAAGGAATATGACAAGGTTTCTGCCCAGAAAACTTCTGGATGATTATTTGACTTCATAGGTGACCAGTAGGACTCATAGGCTTATACCTACATGTAAAACATTGTCTACAGAAACGAAACCGTCTGAATTATATTTTAAACAGTGCTAGAGTATAACAGACATTTTTGTATTACCGCCTGCAGCCGATGGCCACTCTCGCAGATGGATAATTTTGCGGTGCGTAAAATGATGCAAACAAATTCAAATGTTGAATTCATGCGCTTTAGCATAGTTGAACACAGACTGCTATGTTGCTGGACTATCTAGGCCTATATTGATTTTTAACGTATATAAAGGATGAAGGTTTTATCTGTTCAGGCTTTACCTATATATCCCAGCGGTGCTGTACATATTGACTTAAATTTGTTAGTCCATTGATTTTGCTATCTTTGAATATGTATGTAACTGCTAATATTCGGTTGCTGCCTGTCCCTTTTAAAAAATCAAATGAATATGTATGTCTACCTACTAGTAGCATAAAAAGTAATAATAATAATAATCATAATTTATATTAAATTAATTGCTCGTATGTAATTTTCTATGGATTTCACCCCTTCTGCAATTACATAATCCGTTTCTTTCACATAAAATAGTAGAACTGTGTTATTTTGTGCTATTAAGTATTTTAAATATAAATTCTCAGCTTTCTATGACATTATAATTGTACATCAATCGTAAATTATATTACTGGAATGCATACAACGACTTTGTAGATGGTATGAAATTATGTACTTGTAAGTGTGCATGGCGTACTTAAGCGACTGGATCCGGATCGCCGACAACCAAACACTGAAGGGAAAAAATAATTACAATATTCACACGAATTTAAATATTTCAATTTGTAAATTAAGTAATAATTTTATTATTTTGTTTTCCGCCAAGAAGAAGCACTAACAGCTTGAGGATATTGCTTGGCTGTAATTAGACGTATCACCGTCCATGCGCATTTTCCCGATTATAAAGTGGTGCAGTATTTCCATTTTGTGAATATGGACAAAAATTCAAGTGAAAAAGATGCATACGCATGCGTTAACATTCACATAGTTCAGACATGTTAATTCATCATTTATTTTGCATAAACAAATTAGAAATGATATCGGTGACTTAAGCAGTGCTACGTGTTTGTAAATGCACGATGCGGGTACGCCAAATAAAACATTTTAAAGGAAATTAAGTAGGCAATTAACTGTAAACTAAATACACTATAACTGGAAAGTCGTTATTTATGTAATTATGACAGTGTCAGACCACAAGGAAAACAGGCATGTACATGTGGAGAAGCCAGCGATAGAAAGCTACAGACGTATCCTTAACAAATATTGAACATGCCTAAAAGAAGTCAGGAACATTTAACAGGGAGATATCGATTACTGAGACACATCATTCACGGATAATTACAATTTGCATGTTACATAATATGCATTTTTAAATTAGAGGTGAATATACCTGTAAGGCAAAAGTACGCATGAAGTTATACGCGTTTACTAATCACTTTATCAAACATCCAAGTGAAGGAGAATATTTGTCTATTGGAAATTATCCTGTCTGTGAGAATTTTTTATTCTAAACAATTTTAAGTCCCGTTACCATTTCCTGACTTGTTATTGATTTCCTAAAGTTCATAAGAACCCGCGCTTTCGCGCGCTTCGTAGAAGTCGGGACGTTAAATGGAATGAATGCATAACGGAAATACTCTGAAGTATGAAAATTATTTTCACAAAAAAATCGAACTTTGTACTGCAGGGAGAACGAACAGGATGACAGTGTTGAGATACTATGGAAAAGAAAACTCTAGAATGCACTGGAGATTGTTGGTAATAATAAATACAAGAAATGGAAAGGGGGCTTTACTAATAGTCAAAATTTGTCAAATGTTAAATTTCACTTAAAAATCTGATGGGTTTCCATTGGATAAACGCTAAAATTGGCTAGGACCATGGTAAAATTAGAACAATGAAAATTATTAAAATAAGAATTCGACCAAATATATTGCTCAAAAACATTTGCTTTTCATTCGTTTGAAATTAAATCATTCTCTCTCCCCACAAAAAAGTTAATACAGAATACTTTTCCCCGTTGCATGCAAAGTTTATGTTTTATTTGTCGCAGTCTTGTCGGAAATTTAGAAGAAAAAATAAGGCAGCATAATATCCAGCACCACAGGAAATCGAAAACTTAGTTAAAAATGATTATTAGAACGCGAATGGACACACACACACACGCACATATATATAGGCTAATACCTGCAAATTACTCGTATTAAACTACTTTGGTATTGACAATACTGGCAAAACGTCGCCGTTTAAAAAATATTAAATTTAAGTTGGTTTCAAGTATTACAGTCGTATACCTACCTTCGTGAGATCTATTCTTAAACCCTTTACCTTTTCAAAAACAATAAAATTGATTATTAAAATGTTCCAAAAAATAAAATGAGTAATTTCGTGAATATTTCACTGTCAGTTTAAATTTGAATATTACAATTTCCTCGTTGCTCTCTATCAGTATGGCCTTAAGTTTTCTTTACATTGGCAATTTGTCTTCAGTAGGCTATTAGCTCATGCTATGGAAACAAAAATACTCAAAGATACTTAAAGATTCGGAAGACTAAAATTTTAGCGCATTTTTTTCTTCATAACATTTGCTGCATAACTTGAGACGGTAATGTAGCCTACTTCTGAGAATAGTGGATTCCTACGTTCGCTTCTGAGGAAAAAAACTCAAAACTAAATATTTTCAGAGGTGGCAATGGAGTTTCTGCAGAAGAATGAATATGAACAACAAAAAAATCACCGAGTGGACCTCTTTAACATTTCAAGTGATTTAAGTGATCCTCTGCGCTATTTTCAGAGGTTAAAACAAACGTGTTTGAAACCTAAAGTGACAGATCACGCATGTTGCTCCGGACCAAATCCCCATTGTGTCCATCTTATCAATAAAACACAGACACCTCAGATTCTCCTTTGTGTTAAAACTGAGTAAAATCTTTATCGACCTGGATTATATTTTGTGTTAAAAATTAAATTGCTGTGAAGAAATACAGAAACATGCACGCAACTTTAAAAAGAGGTATGCATTAATAATAAACGTCGTTATCTATAACTATAGGCGCCCTCTCAATGCGGTTTTTACACGATGATTTACCTTCCTTCTGGGGAGAAAGCACAATGTGCAGTAAAACGACCCAGTGTCAAAGGGCAGTTGGCCAGTATCGCAATTAGAATAGACAGATTGTAACGGTAGAACTCAGCCCTGTTCTGAAACGAAGAGCATAATCGTATCCCTTTTTGAACGAATTTACGGTAATAGTTTTGTGTGTGTGCTGTATATATAGACACGTTGTATATAATTTATATTATTCATAATCGAGAGTATATACATGTTGTATATGTAAATATAAGCTACACCCCATAAACACACAAATTAAATAACTGATTAGCAAATTTAGCTAATTGAGTCAGCTCGTCAATGAATCCTGTCCAAGTTTTTAATCGCTTGTGTATGAATACAGTGCCACCTCCGCACGTAAATGTGCGTGTGAGGATGCCGTGAACATGGGAGCAGACAGGCTTGTGAAAAACGCTGAAGCTGTTTTAGTGCGGATTGCCCGTTTCTCCTTAGACGTAACAGTTTCTTAGGCGAGTAGAGAGGGGCATAGGCCATTTTGGGTATTATCGGAATTTGACTCATTGATACAGAACCTCGATTTTAATATGAATTATTGTTGAGTTAAAAAAATAGATATTTATATTTCAAGTGTTGGCTATAAAGATGCCGTTAATGGCACCATGATTTTGTAATACTCTGGAAATAATATCGAGGGCGTTACGAATGTTTTTTTTTTAAAAAAAAACAAAACAATAAGAGTTAGTTGTAGGAAGTGTTCTTTTGCAGGGTCTTTTGTAGAGGACTCACCTTTACACACTTAACTGCTCATAAACAGAAACCGTGGCCAGTAAATGGTAGGCCATGAAATCATAAATTGATCAACAATGACCAAGCTGATACACACCCTGTCCCGCACTGCCAGTGCACACACACACACAATTTATATGTGTGTGTCCATGGTCCTTGTGGTTAGAGTGTGATCAAGCTTGGAGGTCAGAGTTCAAATTCATCCCAGACAGACGACCTCATTCGACTAGATGACCTTTGTGGTCAAACTGCCTTGGGGTGTGTGGGGTGTGGGGGGGGGGTGCGGAGGCTAGGGCCAGAGGGAGGAAGTGGTGAGAGGGCAGGCTGGAAGGAACGAGAGAGGAACGGTCATCTCATTTGACTTCCAGCATGGCGTGGTTGGTGGGCTTTTTCCATGCATGTGGTGATACGTGGTTTTTCTCAGCTCTGCCTTCGAACTCGGCCTCTCTGGCTTGCTCTCCTTTCATCTGCTGAATTAACACCTGACCCTGGCCAGTGACCCCCTCCCTACCCATCCCCCCAGCCCCGGCCAGATTAAAATCGTGTGCTGGCTCTCAGAAGCACAGAAACACATGCATCGCACGCCTCCAGCACACACGCCTGTTTTCGCTCGCTATTTGGGGGCAGGTGCACGCATCAACACTGGCAGACGCGTGGCTCCATGGTGAATCAGACTCACTCCGAAAAGTGTATCCCTACATACGGCAGATACAAACCTGGACCAGTGCTGACCGGCTGCTAGCTGAAGGGGGGTGGATGCGGGAGAAGGGGGGGGGGGGGATGGGGCGTGGGGGTTAAAATGCAGCACCTGACCGTGACCAGTCAGTGGCAGCAGAGAGCAGCTGTCTGGCTTGGTTAAATTTTGTACAAATCTTACGTGTTGAGCGGTGCAGGGGAGAAGGAGCAAGCGAAAACAGCAGGGAGCTGCAGGGAGGAGAGAAAAACAGAAAAATACATCTTATTTTTCCGTCTGTCCTCTTCCTTTAAAGGCCCCCACTTTCTCTCCCTCACACTTCATCCTCCTCTTCCCCAAGTCCTAATCTATCTCTTTTTTCCTGCACATGCTCCTTAATCCTAAATATCTCTCAACCTCTTCATCCCTCCTCTTTGTCCACATAATTCACCCTCTACACACTCCTTTGGTCTATCAGCATCCCTCTCCAACGCCGATCCTTTAAATAAATTTTCACTCTTTCTCACCCTGCTGTTGTTCTCCACCTCACCCCGTCCCTTCTCGCAAGCCAGGGTTCCCTTTCCTTTGCTGCCTTCGATCACATTTTTTTTCCCCGTTACTGGAATTTCTCTCTTTCAGTTCTTTCCATTCTGCGTAACTCACTGGGGTTCCTTTTGAAGTGTTTTCGTTCCCCATCTATATCCATCGCTACTTGCCTTCTGTGACTCTCACTGGTTCACCTCCCATAAAGAGGGATTCATTCTATTAAAACGATTGGAAGGAAATTCAAACAAAATTAAATGTATTTTTTCTCTGTGTGTTATTATCCAGCCTGTACTTTCATAAAAAGATATTCTCTGCGGCATTTATTTATTCCGTTTGCTTCAGAAGCTGTAATTCCCAGCAGCAAAGCTGACATTTCCTTCAAATGTTCACCATTTTTCTTACATCACAAGGCTGATTATTTGAAGTGGTAGGCGTTAGTGTCAGCAAAAATGTCTAAAAAAAATCTACTTAGTGCTGTAAGAATAGGTTAAAAAATAAATAGTATATTTCTTTGTTTAACAAGACACTGTGTGCAGGACTGTTGTCATATTGTCATACTTCTGTCTAGAATAAATATTTTAATTCCTGTGTACTTAGCAATTTCTTATCATACTTATGTATTATATATATACTATACACACACACGCATGCACACACATTGTATTTAGCTACACGGATGAACTCGCTGCACTTTTTTTAGAAATGTTTGCAATTATATATAAGAATTAAATAGCTCGGTGCAATGTGTGTAATATTTATGATGTGTATAATATTGTTTTAGTGAATGTGCATAGACAATTCATTTTGCAAAATTCACAATACTCCATCTTGCAATATAAGTAAAAGATAAGATATTCTTTAGATAAAAGATGAAATTCAAAATGGATTCTTATGCTTTACATCTTTATATTCTTATATAATCAATATCCTTTTAACACGGCATTGTAATATCAGGGAGTACTCTTGAGAAAATCTTCTGTGATGTCCTCCACGGTTATGAATTTTCTACACCATAAAATTCTTTGCCACTTTATACAGGAGCAAAAATCAATAACACAATGAACATATTAAAACACAGCAGCGCGCAAGAGGGGAGGAATGATGAATGGAAAAGAGAGAAACGCATGCAAAAGTAATTTAAACTAAAGAGAAAAATAAGCAGTAAATTGGAATCATTTGTTTATTTTGACATTTTTATCTTGTTGTCACATATTGCCAACCAGAAAAAACAGACATCAGCCATTTAAAACTAATGTTAAAATATTGTGTATAATGTTAAATTGTTATATTGGTGATGAGGCCCTGGGTTTGTTCACTTTAGAACGTGTTCTAAATATTATTTTGTGTTTGAGAACAAAAAAATCAGATTTTTTTTTTTACACAATCAAAAAGTGGGGAGTCACTTATTTTACTGTATAGCACTGGAGGGAAACATGACACATGTAGCTAACTACCAGTTAACCAATAGCACTGTTTTTATTGTGCTTACTGCTGTACATTACATACACAAATTGTGCAGTCATGGGCATGTGTAGGTTAAAAAATGAAAAATTGATTCGTCAGTCAGCTGTTTCGTAGATATCAAGGTCCATCTGGGGTAAGCAGACAGCTCATAACTAAAAAAACAATTTTTAAATACATTTTTGAAAAGAATGATGCAGTATATTTGCATAAGAGCATGTATCAGCTGTTGTAACGGGTAAGGTATATTTTAAAAGAATAATCGCATAAACAGAAATCATGTGAGCACGTGCAGATTGTGTCAAATATCCTTGCGCTGGGGTGTCCGTCTGGCCAAGAACAGCGTAACGCTAAAGCGCCTCTTTTCGGCTTTGAGGGCCAATATGCTGCCTCCCCAGCATCAGCACAGGGGCGGGGCCAACACCAGGCAGGATTTTGGGGTTCCTCTTTGCCGGTGTAGCCGATTTAGACCTTGGGGTGATTTAATACCCAGGAAAGTCGCACAGACGGGGGCTGTGGTGGATTCTAAAGCAGGCAGCCGCAGAAGCTGAACAGGGCCTGAATGGGAAGAAGGCCAAAACAACGGCATGGCACTTGTATGCCTGTGTGAAATGAAAAGTCAAATTCCTCTCCTCGTCGCAGGTAGACGGTCAGAAATATTCAGTTTCCATAAACGCCCAGTAAATTCATTTCAGCCCAAAAAACATGTAAATGGTATTTTAAAAGTGGTTGGTTTCCTCCATTATTTTAAACACTAAACAATGATTTTTAAATTCAACTATTGCAATTAATTTCGAATTGCATTTAAATCCACGTGAGTGTCAGATGAATTTGAATCACAGGCAGCGATTTCATTGGGTATTATGGGATGTGTAAGGTATGCAGCAGCACGGGCCTGAGGCTGCCCAGCCTGGCAAGAGGAGGGACTGAAAGCTGAGGCAGGGCCACAGGGCCACAGGGTGCTGAGTGCCTGTGAGTCCCGCCGGCCCAATCCACATGGGCTCTGCTCTAAGGTAGATCACCAATGCCCTGCCTTTAGCCAATTTCTCCACATTCTTGACGATTCCTTTGAACGTCAGCATAAAACTGAAATGGGCGGTGATGAAATTCCTATAAGGCCCTGTTTGTGTGTATGTGTGTGCGTGTGCGCGTGTGTGTGCATGTATGCGCCGGCGTGCATGCTCACGTGTGTCGACTGTATCAATAGGTTAATCGTGGCAGTGTCACTTTCAGCGACTCCCCGATTAGTTGTATGTTCACTAATCCACACACAACGGGGGAAGTATTGGCTTTCCTATTGATTTTAGCACCGTTAGCAAGTAAAGGCACAAGGAGGGGCACGATATTGATTGACCTCAAATTAGCCCCCCCCCAATCGCTTCTTTTCACTCAATACCCACCATCCATTGCATGACGAGGGCTGACAAAAATCAGGGCCAATTGGAAACATTGATTCAAAATCATTGTTTCCATCCCAAAATAGTCAATTTATTATGGCCTGATGGAATTCAAGCTAAAGGATTCATTAGTGCAGCTTATAAAACCAGAGAAAGGGTTTTGGCTTCTCAGCAGACTGACGGGAAAATGGAAAGAATGATGTCCTGACAGCTACATGCGCAGACAGGTGACCAGCAGCACCGATAACTCGCTAAACACTTAGCGTGGAATGTTATTCTTCTCGAATCAAGTCACCAGGACATTTGCCTTCTCAAAAAGCCACCTGTATGCTCCCATCGTATCACTCTCCTTCCATGCCTCCTTCTCAATCCATATCTTTCAAACTCTCATTCTCTCTAGACTCTCATATTCCCTCTTCCTCAACCTGCCCCTTAGCCCCTCCCCATCCTTTAGCCCCACCACTCTCTATGTAAGCAAGAGAGAGAAGGTTGTTAAACATTTTTCTTCTCTCTTAATTGTTTTGACTTGTGCGATTGGCATCCCGATTAGGGCCCATTGATTTCCTGGCGCTAAGTGCATTGATTTTTAAATTTCTTATTGATCTCGGCTCTAAATCTCCCCACACGAAGTCCCACTGCACATAGATAGGGAGAAAGCGACGAAGAAGGAAAAAGAAGAGAGGTTAGGTAAATACTCGGTGTTCCGGGCACTACAGTACATTAACCGTGC
>JABFEA020000138.1:20403508-20416183 GCA_019775915.2 Cyphomyrus plagiostoma | reverse complement strand
ACAAAGTGTATTCAGCCTGCTGAGGAGGATGTGATCAAAGCCTGGAGTGGAGCGATCGCACGTTCCTCTCTCCACTCCAGAGGCCGCCACGCCTGCGCCCTCGCCTGCAGCTGCAGCTGCCTAGCCAGAGGCTGCGCCCCCCCGCAGCTGCAGCCGCCGCTCCTGAGGCTACGCCCCCCGCACCTGCCGCTCCTGAGGCTGCGCCCCCCGCACCTGCCGCTCCTGAGACCGCCATGCCTGCGCCCTCGCCCGCAGCTGCCGCTGGGGATCCCGTGGCTGCTGTGCCGTGCCCTTCCTGGGGCGTGGTGGGGGGGTTCCCCATGGCCCCGCCGGTGCCGGCTCATTCTGCGGCCCCCGTAGCTCCTGCCAGTTCCGCAGCCCTGCCCGCGGCTCCCTTAGCTCCTGCCTGTTCTGCCGCCCCGCCCGCGGCTCCCTTAGCTCCTGCCTGTTCCGCGACCCCGCCAACGCCCGTCTTAGCGCTGGCTACTCCCGCGACCTCGACAGGGCCCGTGAGGGGTGGAGCCCAACGGGGCCCACGCCTCTCAGTGTCCCGGAAGGGTAGGGGGCACCGTAGGAGGGTCCGGGTCCCTCCCGTCCCGCCCTCTGCCACGCCCGTGCGGCCCCTGGCCGTCGCCCGGTGGCTGCCTGCGGGTCCTCCGGCCCGTGGTTGGCGGTCGCCGCCGGGTTCCCCTCCAGTGCCTCGGTGCCGGTCCTCGGACCCCCCTCCGGACCCTCGTTGGCCGCCTCCGGGCCCCCCTACTCCGCCTGGGCATCAGACGTCGCCTTTCCGGGCTCCGGCGGTGCCTTCGCCGTTTCCGGATCCCCCCTCCTGCCCGCCTCCGCCAGTGTTCCCTCCGGGGGCCCCCGGTGGTCCCTCGACCCGTCCCCGTGGCCCCTGTGGGGCCTCCTCTAGCTCCTGGCTCCCCCTGGTCTGCGACCCCTCCGGTAGCTGCCCGTCCTCTGCCTGGGGGCCTTCGGCCGCCCTGGGTGCCGTTCACTCCTCCTTTGTTTGTCCCGCCCCCTGGTGTTCCTTCGTTTGCTCCTGGTCCCTTTGTTCCCCCTGTCGCTCCCGGCCTTTTGTCCCTCTGGGTGGTCTGGGCCCTTTTGTTCCCTCGGTGTCCCCCGTCCTCGTCTGTCTGTCCGCGTTACCTGTTCTGTGTGGGATTCTGTCCTGGTGTCTGTCTCTGTTTCGGTTTTGTGTTTCGGTTCTGGTCCCTGATCTGTGTTGATTCTCTGCTTTTGTCTTTCAGGTCCTGTTTCGTCCCGTCCGTCGCCCCTCCTTAGGCGCGCTCGGAGTGCGCGCCTTTGGGGGGGGGCTCTGTCACGTTCAGCAACGTCCGCTCCGTACCAGCCCCTCGTGTGAGCCACGCCCACCTCGTTACCTCCTGTGATTTCCTATTGTGTCCACCTGTGTGGCGCCACCGCACGCCTGTCGCGTGATCCGTCTTGTGTGTATTTAGGTCTGCGTCTGCGTCTCTCCAGCAGACGCGACATAAAACGTGTTAACGTTCGTGTTGAGCAATAAAACCCCGGTTAGTTTCATCCGCTTGCCTGGTCGTCTCTATGTCCGCCCTGCACGCTCTCCCGGACCGTCACACCTGTAGATACGAATTACAAATCATGACTAAAAATACATACCTCGTTGCGCTCAACAAAGAATGCAAAAAGTATGATACGATAATCATTTTTTCTGTGAGTAAAACAGACATCAAAGTTTACTTTAGTTATGTAAATGAAGTACAAGAAATTGATAAAACACCTGTGGCTTAAGCACAAACAAAGCAACTTCCCTTATTTACTCCTGCAGGATACCTTTAAAAAGACGTCCACCTTGTCACCCACACGACAAAATTCAGTAGCACAGGTACACTCAAAATTCCTTCACAAATTCACACACAAGCCACACAAACAAAAATAAAAAATATTTGTGAATAAATTAGAAAATAAATTAGACATACAGTGGTACCTTGGTTCTCGAACTTAATCCGTATCGGACTCCATATCGAATCCTACAAAGTTCGAGTTGTGATCAAATTTTCCCTTAAGAAATAATGGAAAACCAATTAATTGGTTCTCGGCCCCCCAAAATTACACCTAAATATGTTTTTTTTTTTTGCATTTAAACACAAAAGGAACAGGTTAAAACAAGAAGAGCATTTTTTTCTTAATGGCTTTCAAAACCATAAAGATCTTATCCCAACATTACCCCTGTCCTTCCCCCCCTTGTATGGGATCCACATGTGATCAGCTGCTTCTGGTTGTTGTCATTAGTCCTGTGTATTAAGTCCGCATTTTAGTTTGTTTAAAAAAAAAAAAATTCAGTTTGTTTCCCAGTATGGTCATTGGGTGTTCGACTTGCTTATAGCAGGCTTAAAGCAACGCATTCTGATCCTGACGCAGTGCATTACGGTTAGATTGTGACCTCTCACCCGGCTGCACAAACTAGAACTGCCTCCGTGATGACACACCTTTGTCCTTATTGGCTGAAGAGTTTAGTTACATGGATGACGTTTGTATCCGAGGCAGTTCCGATGCATAATCTGCTATTTCTCCCGAATATCACATAAAGCAGTGAAAACTGAATTTCAGTTAATTTACCTTGATAAAATAAAGTTTAAATAAATTACATAAATGCCTCTAATAGTACATGTAAGTTACTGGTTTATTTATTCTTAGTTACTGTAATGTTGCGCTGCTTTATTTGGTTAATCGTCCAGTCTGTGAAGAAGGCATTCAAGTAAGAATTGCATTGTGGTATGACTCATCTCCTTGGGGGTCAGCTTTCACGGTTCGACTTCTGATATTCAGATCGAGTTCTAGGTCAAACTGGTTTGGTGGACTTTCAAGAAATTGGAGTTCTAGTGAGTTCGAGAACCGAGGTACCACTGTATTTGGGATTTTCTATTGGCACCGGGGGGCGCCGTAGCCATTTATGGTATCCCAAGCCATTTCCCTGTAGGGTGGGGGGAAAACAGTAAACAAAAAGCGAGTTAATAAGTAGATTGAGTGACAGTAAGGTTACTTACCCAGGAAAAGAAGATAGCCCTCTAGGGGGCACCACTTTTTACCATGGAAGATCTCGTTGTTATCACTGTCCTCGTCGGGGGAGCCTACAATAAAACATAGAACAGTTTATTATAGACTTATTACAGCGCCATTGCTACTAGGGGTGTCAACATTACTCATGAACACCATCTCTTTGGGGATAGGGGCATCCCCACCAAAGGGAACCAAGGAAAATAAAGAAGAAAAAATGTTATATTAAAGGGACAATGTTGCCAGCGCACCTTTAAAATGAATAATGTATGTCTAAGCATCGTTTGTGCCCTAACCTAACCCAATAATGATTTTTGGAAACTGTGGAGGACTCAGAGTGGTGATTCTAATCTTTCACGCCTTGCTGTGGTCTTCTCATTTACCCTAATTTGGTGAGGTTATTTTAGCCGCACAATATTTTGAGTCCCTAGTTTGGCACTGTAGGCTTATTCGAACCACAATTGGAGCCCTGAGGGGTATTCCATGAAAGTAGCTAAAAAAGGCAGACTTTCCCAAAAAAAGTAAGACTCAACCTACCTCCATCTCTAAACTTAGCCTCATGTTGTTCCACGAATGCAGTTCAGTTTTAATTAATCAAGGTTCATTCAAGACAGACTTGCATAGTCTCACTTAGTGCGCACACCTGCAATATTTAAGAAGCCCAAATAAATGGATGAACGATAGATCGACCAAATGAATCAGAAAACCTGTAAAACGAGAGCGGTGTTTCTTTCTGCCGCAGAATAAACGCTGCTGATGGAGCTGTATGAAAAATACAAAGATATAAACGTTAAAAAAAGCAATACTGTAGCCATAAACACAGCCAGGGAGTTGGCTTGGCAGTGAATTGCAGACAGACTAAGTACATAAATTACGTAAATGCTACAAGTGCTTAGTATGGTGGTACAGTGGTTTATGCTGTCGCCTTCTAATGCAAAAGTCGCTGGTTTGATCCCCATAGCCAATGGGGAACCTTCTGGGTTGATTTCTCACTTGTCATTATTACTGTATAATATTATTTGATCTCTGTAAAATACTTTAAATCATATCCATGTGAAATGTTCTGCACAAATAACCATATGTTGTCTTTGCTATTTTAGTAGTAAACTTTCAAAGTAGACAGTGACTAAAATATAAATATATCTTCCTGTTCATATTATTTTAATGAATTTTTTTCCAGTTACAGTCATTGCATTTTATGTTTCACCTTTGTAATAAGCATATGCTTTTATTTTACAGTAAAATGGCGCATTATAATGGACTTCAAGGGACCTGGCAAAGCACTCCATTACATCCAGAGTTGCTGTATGCCCAGAACACAACTACAGGACACCATTTACTCATCCACACCCCAGCAGACACACATGTGGTATAGATTATTATATTATACATGTAGTAACCCAATTTTACCTGACCAGATGCGTAACTATTAATAATTCTGATTACATATTTGTGCTGGACATCACCAGTGTTATGCCGAAAAAGGCATCCCTTCCAAAAAAGGCATCCCTGTGGTTGAATGCGTACTGGTGTTCTATTGAGTTGAGCTTTTAGGGTTTTTGGGGGGTTAGGGTTTTACAGGTTTTTTGGGGGATATGGGTTAGGGCTATCGATAACACTACAGTAGCCTAACTCGACAAAGTAGCTGAACTCGTTTTAGATCAGCAACCAATCGGTCAATTAGAGACAGCCATGCATTCTACAGCAGGAATGCCTTTTTCGGCATAACACTGGCACGCAACGCACCTTGTAGGTGGAACTGCATGTCCGTTATAGCCGACAACCTTAACCCATTCCTTCACTAACCGCAAACTTAAAATCATAAATCTAACCGTAAAAGGAACTCCTGGTTAATCTTAATAGTAACCCTAACTCTAACCCTAAGCCTTGTTTTATTAGTATTACAAAATCTTACTATGATGATTATTATTTAATTTTCTATGCATGTCTTTGATCATAACTCACTAGTAAAAAGCTGTATTTTTATGCAACTGTACTAACAGAATTTCTCCACAAGATGGCAAAATTACCCCAAGTATTTCTGTCACATAGAGGAAACAACAGAAGTTCCTTCTCCAAGATCACCTAATTCCAAAAATGCTCTGAAAATGTTCTTGCTTGTTCATTCTTAAATATTCCAATCCATTACAAAATTCTACACTAACCCTACTGGCCAGCCTAACTATGACCCTTATGGAAACTCTAGTGGTAAACCTGCTCCTAGTCATGGCCTAAAATCCTATTGTAACCCTGAGGCTAACTCCTAATATTGGCCCAGCCCTATTGATAACCATAATCTTTACCCTAATCATAGCTTTAGCCTTAATGGTTGCCCTCACTTTAATATAACTTGCACAAGATTACATGGCAATATTGTTTGTAACCTACCAGATTTCTACTTGTATTATTGTACGCTTTAGACTTCTCAAAATATTTTGATTTGCATAAACAATACAATCCAATAAGAAAAGTATATTTTCCATGGGGATTGATGAGTTAATCTATCAGCATAGCTGTACTTTCCAATGCCAAATGACTAGTATATTTTACAAATAAATCTTATGGATTTTCGAGATTGGTGGCACAAACAGCTGCAATGTAGTATAAATCATAGCAACTATCTTCCATTAGCTTTATTTAGAGATATATGATAAAATGTTCAACCTCAGCAATTTGTCCAGTTTAATGCTGACATATACATGTTTCCTGCTAATAATGTTATCAAATCTAATTTTCAAATTTTTGCCGTTATGTCATTCATTCATTCATTATTTTAAAAAAGTATGCACAACATGTTTTAAGGTTCTGGAAAGTCATAAATCACTCTATTTATTGACCTCAGGCTGTATGGTTAATAAATTATAATTCATTGACTATAACAGGCACAGGAAACCATCTTAAAACTGTATTGATACATGTTTGTGAATAGGTGGTCAATGTATATGCTTTGTGTTGAAGTCCTAGTAGAACCCAGGCAAAAAAATAGAAAAAGAATTTTTTGTTTATTGTAAGCGCCAATGAACCAGGGACTTTGCTTCCATACAATGTTGGGAGATAATAATATTTAATAAAAGAACACTTGCATTAGGATATATTTCATATGTAACGTATGTGTGTGAGGCACAAAACCAGTCATTACCAGTAAAAAGAGAGCTTTATCCCATCCTCCATAATTTACATGCCTCCATTTTCTTCCCAGCCTGCTTAATCCCCCTTGCCTCTGACCCCACTGTTGTCACCGTGTACAATGGACAGAAAGTTCAATAGCTCTCAGCTGGGCTCCACCTTACTACTGGTAGTGCTGCCTCTGTCCCCTGGGGGATTTCAGCATTGTGCACTATGGCCTCCCCCAGCACAACACCGCTAAGTAATGCAGTAGCCTGGAGACTCCCCGCAGCCTGCTATTGGACAGGCCCTT
This sequence comes from Cyphomyrus plagiostoma, assembly GCA_019775915.2. Lineage (NCBI taxonomy): Eukaryota > Metazoa > Chordata > Actinopteri > Osteoglossiformes > Mormyridae > Cyphomyrus > Cyphomyrus plagiostoma. The sequence continues at coordinate 20,409,729 of JABFEA020000138.1, read as the reverse complement.
AGCCTGCTTAGCACAGTCTGCAATTGTTAGTCTGCTAGTTTCTGAAGCAGTGCTGGGGAGCTTTTGCTTCCAAGGGCTTAGCCATGTAGAGTGCCACTGACTGGCACATGCTTTAAGGAAAGTGACTGTGTTAAGTGGGCAGCAGATGTGTACCTTGAAGAAACAGAGTCATGGCCTCATTTAAGAATGATGTCTCTCAGGTGTTTAATTAGCCCCTGGACTAAAGAACATGTTGTAGTAACTGAGAAAGTGGATCTCTTCGAAGGGTACAATGTGGACTCCATTAAATGGTTTTGATTAAATTTTAAGCATTGCTTTACATATCCTATCCAGGATATTATTCCCTGTCCAGTGCCTTATGTTTCCTGGCACAGGCTCCAGACTCACTATTACCCTGTACTGAATAAGCAGCTGGGAGAGATGGATGGATGGTTTAGTAATCACATGACACATCTGACATCTTGTGCAAGTGTATGTAGCAATCTGACATGGCTTCCATTGTTTTTAGCTGTTTCTTTAATCCCATGTAGTGTAATTTTCAAGCTTGTAAAATTAACTGTCTGAAACCTGCATCACATTGTGATATGTGACATTTTTGTGAGTAACATTGCGATATTAATAAATCAAAAGGAGACGAAATTACCCCAAATAAACTATAACCAAATAGAACTTATTATCTACCAATAAGTTAAATATGTTGGTAGTGTTGCCATGAATCGTGTCTACAGACACAAAGCAGTGCTAACAAATGTGATGTGATTATCACACAGGCGTATGGTACCTCATGCAGGCCTAATTTCGATTAACATCTCTAGACCATTTTCAAAGAAAAAGACCACTTAATACCACTGAGGGGAATTCACCCTCCCCCACATTGCTGTGATGTCTCTTTACACTTTACTCTTTACAATCAAAGTAAACAACAATAAATTAAGGTATTATTCTATATGCACACTTAATTTTAATGTAATTTAAATGAAATATAAATTCCTTCAGGCCGCACTGAATATGGTGCAGCACTGGGCATTCATAAATCTATACTTCAGCTAAAACGTCTTGGGTGTAATGCTTCGAAGGTACAGGGGAGAGTCAAACTGGTACCAATCTGTGGAAACGTTGTTCTGTGTGGGCCAAAGTAGTTCCCTTACCAGTTGTCGAGTCTTTCTAGGTTTTGCAAGGCCTGCCCTGTTGTTTTCACTTCCAGGCAGCGAACCAATAGATTTATATAACATAAAGCCCAGCTTACTTTGTTGTGTTTGGCTAACACGCACACTGAACCATAGGCAAGATATTTAACCATTTCCCAAAAAAAGTATTATACTTGCCATAATTTCTTGCCTAAAATATTTTCCTAATCTTGTTTTACTAAAGACAACATGCCTGGATGTTTATAATGCAACAAGCGAAGAACATGCAAATTCCAGAAAATATGTGAGGTGTGATGCAAGAGTCACTGTGCCACCAAGATTAATGTCACAGTGCGTGAGACGAAGGACACTAAGGCCAACATTTGGTGAACAAAAGGGGTTTATAGAACTAAACAGAAGCAGGAGAACAAGCAACAGGTGTGGCTCATCAGGGCCACATTAGGGAGGAGACAGGATGACCTGACAGTCAGGACATAACAGATAATAAATATATTATATGGATTTAGGTTATAATCTTCATATGTGACAATGAAGAATGTATGGTGGTCTAAATAGTAGGACTATGTGAAGGCCAGTGAGAGATTATGCTGTCTAGTGCTTCAAAAAGCAGTTCTACTGCAAATGCAGCGCCGTGACTCTCTGCATTGATTAAGGGGATAGAGATTTTAATGTAATGACATGGCTTCCCTCTATTATAGACTGTGCATTGGTTGGGTGTCTTTCTTTGCCTCAAGCTCTGCAGATTATTTTGTTCCCCTGTTTTCTTTTAAAAGGTGCATCACAGAGGGATATACAGAGAGGAGTTACGTTCCGATAAATCTATCGTAAGGCAAAAACTGCATAGTGCGAAAAGGCATTGTAGTACAGTACACCTAACCTGACGAACATCATAGCTTAGCCTAGCCTACCTTAAACATGCTTTGAACACTTACATTAGTCTACACTTGGGCAAAATCATTAACACAAAACCTATTTTATAATAAAGTGCTGAATATCACATCATTTATTGAATGATTTACTGAAAGTGAAAAACAGAATTGAATTGGAATACTGATTGTAAAGTTGAAACATCAGAACATGGACCATCGTATCCTGAGGAGCGTCTGTAATATTTAAATCCAGCTCTCAATTTCCCAGTGTGATAAATGCAAGCATAGTATTAGCAGATTAAGCCTAAGGTATTTGTGCAGTTACATTCACTCAATCTAAAGCCATTTTGCTGATGCTCCGTATTCCGCTGCTGAGAAGTAGGTGCTGATGCATGGAAATGGCCGTTTGGCTCATCTACATTCTTCGCAGCTTATCTCTGCTCACACTCCCCTTAACACAGCCTGACTGTGCTTCACTGTGTAGCCTTGGTTTCTTCCAGCGACCAAGGCCTTGCACAACTCCCATCACTCAGTGCCCCCATTTGCCTGCCTCTCCTGAGAATTACCCACATCATTGGCTTGTTCTTCATCACACTCCCCTGGCAACACTGTACTGCACCAAACATGTACAGCACATGCAGGAAATCCACCACGCTCTACCATGAATCCTTCACATCTCCACCAACCCCCAGGCTGATGTAGACCTTTTTATGTCAATGTGGTGATATTTTGCCCAGAGAGTAGCTCCAGTTTGAGCTTTGGGAATACTGAACTGAAAGTAGTTTTGGAAAAAGAAGCGAAGGCCGCGTGGATCTTCTCCTGTGAGAAATCAATACTAAAAAAATGTCCTTGAATTAAAAAAAATTAATTATGTATTAATAATTTGTATGGGTTGGATTTCGTGCTATGCTTCCTTTAAAAAATAACAGAACAAAATAGTCTTGGTTTGCAAGTGCCAGCTGTTTGCTGTTGGCAGCCCCATTCCCACTTAAATTAAGACTCAAAAGAAGGCAATCCTGTCGGGTTTGAATACACTGAATGTCTTCTCTTTCCTGACAACAGCATCTTTCCAGCATGATAATTCCACCAACTGGTCTCCAAGCCAGCTGTACAGTTCAGCTTAATAATGTTACTTTTTTTTGCTTTATAAGAAGTTCTTTGTGGATGGGACAGAAAACTTTCCATCACTCTGCCTGTCATCAGTCTAGTTTGTAAAAAGATGCCTTCATCACACTCACCCCTCCCACAGCAATGAGGCACCATCCTCGAAGACGGAGGTAGAACTTAGCCAATTGTTAGCTTGCTTGTTATCAGGTACAGGTGGTTCCTCAGCCCTGGGCCTGCAGTGTCGGCTCTTCCTGACAATTACAAAGCGCTGAACACTTCCATACATTTAAATTGATGCATTCACAGTTAAAACCTTAATGGCATGATGGGTGTCCAAACTAATCTGTAGCTGAGGCCTGCTTAAAGATGAGTACTGCCAATTCAACACAAGTATCTTAGTTTTTTACACAGATCAGTGTCTCCTCAAACAAACCGAACATTTCCATCTGTAGGCAAAGAAAATCTACCAACTGGTTTACCAAATGGTATCTGCAAGGAGGCTGCAGTTCCCCCCCCCCCCCTCCAGAAAAGTGTGTGGGTTTTAATCACAGATGCAGTATCACTGTGCATATTAATTGTTTATGTAAATAACTAAAAATAAATCTATTAATTAATTACCTATTAAAATCTTTAGTGAATTATTTGAAATACTTTGAGATGAATAATGATCTTCCATGAGATCTGTTGCTCTTTGAGCCACATGCCAAATTTGTGATAAGCTGTGACATCATAGATTTACAATAGGTAGTCCTTATATTAGGAGTCTGTTCTGCTTCCATGAACTGGACTGGCATTATCGAATCTTCCTCTGTGGAGACAACTGCCAGTGGCGTCCCCTCTCTCCTGCTGCTCCCATCTGTTCACCAGTTCCTGTACAGGCTTTGTGAGTCAGTGTTAGAAATCACAGGTAGGACTGCCAATATGATGACAGCACTGAGTGTACTGGATGCCAGCATACAATCTGACTTTAAAACTCAAATTACAAACCCTATATGCACGTCTTGCATGGACTTCAACATCGGATGCTCAGGTTCTTATCCATGCTCATGGCATTTTGCAGTAATGCCACTGTTTAGTAATTGGGGATCGAAGGGTCCCTTCATTTGCTATTTCAGCTGTCCTCAAATGTGCCTGTGCAAACAATTTAACCAAGTTGTGAATGATCTGAACTGCTGCAGCAGTGGGAAGGGCAGAGAGAAATAATTGGCTCTGTCAGACAATAACAAAATCAGATGAATGGAGCAATTAAGAAGAAATAAAGTCTCGTTTGGACAAAACGACTGCAGTCATTGACAGAAGAAAGATCAATCATTGCAAAGTATTGTTAAATATGGTCTGTTTGGCACTTTGTCACAAAGGCTGTCCAGATCTGACTAATAAATAACTAAAGGGCAATGAGCATGTGATGAATGACAAATGATCAATGGATATCATATGTGCAAAGTACAATATAAACCAAAGTAGGAATTATGCATATCTTTCTTGGAGATTGTGAGATGATAAAAGCATGAGCGTAACTGCAGCCACTTTGATGGTGTGATTCTTAGAATCTAAAGCAAGGCACTTGGCCTGAATGCTACAAAAGGAACTGTTCCTAACATCCATCCACCATCCATCCATCCATCCACCCACCCATCCATCCATCCATCCACCCATCCATGTACTGTATTTTTACTGGGGAAGGTTGCTCCTAATGTACTACCTGATATATCAAGAAGTAAACAAACAAACAAACAAACAAACAAACAAACAAACAATCCCAAATAATCATCATTGACAACAAAGTCATTAGAGATTGCAGGTACCAATCAACAGCTATGAAAAATGCATATGCGGCACATCACGAAGGCTTTAAGGGGGAGTGTGTGGCTCAGTGGGCTAAGCCTGTGTCTTTGTGATCGCAAGGTCACTGGTTAAAACCTAGTCTCGACATGTCTGCAGGCCCTAGAGCTGCCATGAGTGGCTGCCCTTTGCAGGCAACTTGTTTACAAAGAGTAAGTTGAGGGAGGTGTAAAAGGGATGATTTCCCCATGGGGATTAATAAAGCAATTATTATTACAGGAATTTCAAAAGCTTAGGACTGACAAGTCCTTCAGGAACATTTGCTGTAAAACAATTTGTGCATTTGAAGGTTAGCCATGATGCCCGATTGAGAGGGTTACCTGTTACATATATTTTGCTTGTGTAAAGAAGAGCCACATATTCCTTTTGCAGATTCAGCACATTAAAGTTAAACTGAAAATGTGCTTTTTTGACATTAGGTCTCTTTACTGCTGAAACAGCTGTCTTCTTGGTGGCAGGTAGCGATCGAGTTTGCAGAGCACAGCTTGTATTTAGTTAATATGAAGAACAGATTATTCAAGGATGAAAATCCAGTCCAATTCCCTTAACAATCCAGATCTCAGTGGCTCTATTAGTAGGGCAGTTTTTGTAAAGTCTCATACCATATAGATCTTGTTGTCATGTCCTCGCTATCTGTTCAGTGCTATGAATTAGTATTATTGTCCCTAAAATGAAAATAGCTCCAGATATGATAATAATTATGAACTGGGATCTTGAGTACTGCCTCTCATATTCCCTCATGAAAATGGGTTTATCAAAGAGGTGTAAGATTTTTGACCAACTGATGCCTATGTAACACCAAATGGCAGGGTGTCACAGCAATGGAACAAAGCTAAAGAATATATATATAACTTATTAAAAAGGTACAAAGCAAGATATACATTCAGACAGGTAAAAAGTGCAACCCTCACGCATATGACCACAGGGATTTTGCCTGTTTGTCCAATCCCCATATGCAGGTACTTGGCACTGCTAGGATTGATGGTGGTGATTGTGAGGTAGGTGACTGTGAGGTAGGTGACTGATGGTGGTGACTGTGAGGTAGGTGACTGATGGTGGTGACTGTGAGGTAGGTGACTGATGGTGGTGACTGGGAGGTAGGTGAATGATGGTGGTGACTGGGAGGTAGGTGACTGATGGTGGTGACTGGGAGGTAGGTGACTGATGGTGGTGACTGGGAGGTAGGTGACTGATGGTGGTGACTGTGAGGTAGGTGACTGATGGTGGTGACTGGGAAGTAGGTGACTGATGGTGG
>JABFEA020000138.1:20364161-20375145 GCA_019775915.2 Cyphomyrus plagiostoma | reverse complement strand
GGGCGCGGCGCGGCGGGGGGGGCGGCGGCGGGGGGCGGGGGCGGCGGGCGCCCCGCGCCCCCCCCCCCCCCCCCCCCCCCCCCCCCAAGTGCTCACTTATTCAAGGTGCGTAAGTTGAAAGGCCTTGTGCAAAGATGCTGAGATACAAATGCAAGGGCACAGTCAAGAGCGCCAGGTTTCAAAACGGGACATTCCTGTAGTCCAACGCACTTCTGCCACAGCCTTAACTAACATTAAACACGTTTTTGTGAAATGGCATACACTTTAGGGACAGTTTTTTATATAGTGCTCTGGGAGGTTTAATTACTGTTGCAGAATAAAGTTAACTTTTACGATCCTTTACGCAACAGAGGCCTTCCAAACGCTACTTTTCGAGTTTCTTAAAATGAGCATTTGTGTTTTTAAACGCACTGATTGGGTCCATTTGACATCGATTACTCACGCATACTGCAGCGCACGCTTATTTATGTTCGAGAATACCAAATATATATCTTTACGATTACAATTAAAAGCTGTAATAACAAGACACACAGACCTTGCTTAAGATGAAATTCTGCATAATAAACTATTTCTGACATGTAAGGTCACCACACCGGCATCCTTAGTTTCATTTTTATAAACCTTTGTGTCTTGGTCACAGTTAAACAGTTAAGCAGCAAGGTCGAGTCTCCTCGGCTCTTTTTTCAGCGGTGCTGTTCTGTTCTCGTAATATATTAGGACACCAGTATTTTGAAGGTTACCTTTCACTTTTGAGTGCAGTGTATTCTTTTTTGAACAATTTTGGTTTTCCCCTCTCCTTTTTGCTTCAATTCAAGGTAGGCCTATGCAGTAGGGCTCCCTTAACTTACGAGGGGTGGACTTGTTTGTTTGCCGTTTTATAGTTTCAGGTGAATAGTAAAGATAGGAATAAACATTATTCGGAAACAAAATCAACCACTAAGCTGCTGAACATGCAGGCGAAAAAATAATAGCGTAAAATACAATATCTAAAATTAATAACATTAAGAATGGTCGTTTTAACAAGACTCTTGATTAGATGAGTTAAATTACGTAAAGTCGATATCTCATTACCTTTATTATTAGCACTGCTTTTTTATGTTTCTTTTCATTTGCCGAATGACTCAGCTTTCTGTTAACGTTATACGGAGATACGGGAATGTGACGTAGCGCGAAACGCAAACTCAACACCACTTTGGCGCAGACTAATGCTCCATCATGTAGTCAAATGCTGTGCATATCTTAGGTTAAGACGTGGACGCCATAAATAGTGTCGCAGAAATACACCCCTTGAAGCCAGTGGCCCTATGTCTTTCATTAAACGCTTTAAAATATGATGGTATCATTATATGCATTATTTGTCCTACTGTGAAATATACTGCCAGTAGTACTTCAATAAATCATCCATCCATCTTCTGTAGCCGCATAGGCAGAACACACTAGCGCTAAATTGCTGTAAAGTGAAATATTTCGTTGCCGATTCCATTCAGTTCTTTTAACACGTTTTAAAATTTGGAGCTGATCCATTGTTTAACACTGAATTTCTTTTTGAAATATTTCCTGCTCATCGTTATTTTACCGTAGCAACTATATGTATTTTAAAAGATTTGCTGATCGCGAAAAATATTGTAACATTAATTTGAGATAAATACTAGAATACATGACAGTATTCTGTTTAATATGAGGAAGTTCATAATTATTTATTTAAGTCATCACCGTAAGTGAATAAAGAAAATATCCAACTGAGTGTTATGGTCTTCTGGGCATTGTGTTGTAGATGTGCTGAAGGACCACTTTTCCTCAGCGCCTTAAATGGACTTTTCTTTCGTAAATCTGACAAAGGATTGACTAATAGCGGATTCACAACAGGCGCTGCGGTCGGGGCTTGTTATGTCACAAATTGGCTGCGCAGCCCTGTGACTTTGCCTCCGTGTAGGGTGCCTGTCTCGGCAGCATAAATTATTCAAGGCGGGAAATCACTGTGCTCCGCGCTGTCTGTCTGGCTATTAATGTAAATCCAGCTCGACGCGAAACATTTTACGAGGTTTCCTTCTGGTTCTGTGCAGAGCAGGGAAAGGACTGGGCAATTAGCCCCTTTTGTAGTTCCCCACGTGCTGGGCCGCGGAAGCCTTTCCCGTGAGCCCGCATTATCTCCTATTTCACAATGGCGTTTCTTGTCCTAAAATGGGTCAGGCTTTTCACCATTATTTTTCCCAATCCAAACACACTAAAATCCCAACGTGACAAAAAATGACAGCGGAGGCCAACCTATGAAAAGGCAATGGTATTCTTAATTGCTTTCATTAAAGCCAACGCACTATTTACTTACTAAAATAAAAGATCTTTAAATGTCAGAGAAGTGGCGGCGTTGTAATTTTAGAAGATACATTTAGCAATCTTTGCTTACACCCAGAGCTCTTGAAATCTAGAAGTTTCCATGTTCTGTTTAATTAATATGCAGTCGCTCGCTGCTTTGACATGTAAGTCTAAGATGGTCTCCTAAAAGCTTAAAGTTCTAAATAGAATAGAATAAACCTTTATTATCCCACGAATGAGAAATTTAGGTGTTAAGTAGTGAAGGTGTTGGCATCTTTTCTGCGTTATTGTATTTGTTTCTATTCGAAGAAGCAATAGAAGACAGTATTTTTGCTTTTGGCTGCAGACTCATATAAAGCAAGCTATCTGGTTTAAATCTGATGCTTTACACAGGGCCGAGGATTAGGGAGAGGGGGTGGGTTTATTGTGTGTGAGAACTCCGCGGTCAGCCTCGCCCTTTAGCGTATCAGCTGTCAGCTTCCTGCTGCAATTTCATCTGTTGCCTCGAAGGTAACTTGTAATCTTATCTCCTCGCCTCTCCGGCTCGCACTCGACAACCCCCCTCCCCGCATCACGTTAGTAAAGGCAGGTAAATTTTATTGTACACGTACAATCATCCCACGTGGGCCTAACATGGCGCGAGGATTAACGTCGCTCCGCAAATGTGCGACGTGCAGGACCATCTCGAATCTGATGCAGGGTTGCTAGCTTTCGTCAGGTAGCTGGAGTGAGATATTTAATTCGAGATAAGTCTGCACACACATACAGACGCATTTACATGTATGTAACAGTTGTATTACCTTGTAAATAGTTTGTAGGGTTCACGTACTACCCCAACGCTTTTAATGATTTTAGATGTCTAACGGAATAATACAGGTTTGCTGTTAGATTTCTTGCGTGAATCTGAAAGCGAGTGTCACGTCAGGTGCATGCATTGGCAACCCCGCTGATCTGTTTTTGCTGTATTTTTCAAGCATGGTTGGCGGGATCAAATTGGACTGGAGGGGCGACGCAGTGTTTTCAGAATGGGTTTAAGAGCTGTGTTCGCTACGATTCCATAGCTTTGCCATATAAAATTTCCGGCGCATTGACTCCCTGGCTCCTGTTTCTCACACCACGCAAACGGCCCACAGTGCATGCAACGCACCACCCCCTAAAATCACTATCCTGTGCCAGTGCTCCCGTAGCGCAGATCCATACTCAGCTGAAGGACAGCACAGTGTTGAGTCACAGAAACATAAAACCATCTTTGGGCTGGAGCTTTAAGCTGTGAACCGTGGGCTTTCTGCAGAATGCCCCCTGTGTTTGGCCTGGCGCTACAGTAATAGCAGCCAGTCTGTCTTGAGCTGCAGCCAGACAGTAAATTGGGCCAAACTGACAATAATCCTGCCTCAGAGTTGAGCGGCAGATATGTCCCAGTTAGATAGCCGGTGTCTGCGTAATATCTGGCGTGAATTGCGGTTGTAATGAAACTTCACCCCTATGTTGCAGGATATGAAGTTCTCCGGAGTGCCTGTAATATTGCGTGTTTAGGTAGGGAGGAGAAATTTTATGTCCCTATCCCCCCGCCCCGACTAATCGATTACAATTGCGGAGAGACATTCTCTAAGTGAACCTGTTATTAATATTTCAAAGCTCTGTCATACACAGATTGATTCTCAATGATGGCAGCATGTCTTTTTAAAGCATGTAAAGATGGAATTTCTGGCTTAGTCCTGGCTTATTAATGGAGATGTGGAAGTAGGAAGCTGTAATGTTTGTTGTATTGTGGGTGACACACTGCTGTTTTCCCTATATGATTTTTCTCGGTTAGATGACTAATTGAGATTTCATTAGCACTGCTAATGTGCTAACTTCACCACAGCCCTTAAACATTTTCTCTCGCAGCCTGATTGTACGCTCGCACTAGAATGCTCACAACCTGCCATCTGAAGAAGTCCTTCCCAGGGTCTGATTCTCCTGCCAAACTGCCCTATTCTCCTGCGGTGATTAAACCTTCTGCCGCTGAAGGAGAGTAGCTGCAGTTTCAGGCCGCTCATGCGTGTCCTAACAGTATAGTTGTCTCAAACGGCATACCAACCCCCCCTCTTGGAATTGATCAGCATGATTTAACTTACTGGATTTTTTTTTCTTTCCCCCATGAATCTTTTTTCACTAGGCTTTGGCAACTTATCATGAGGTGGTCCCCGTTCGTGCGAGTCGGTCGATCATTCCCCGTGCATGAATGTCAGTGCACAAATAAAACGCGAAAACCGTGGCTCTGGTCCAGGCTCACACGCTTGGATCCGTGTCCTACTGTAAACTAAAAATGACTGTGTCACTGAGGTTTTCCTTCTTAAAGAGACATTGAGCGGGTTTGTGGGTGGGTGGCCGTACTGGAGATGCTTAGCTTTTCTTTCTCTTTGTTTTTATTTCCTAGGAGCTAAGGTGGTGAAAAACGTGCACTGCACTTTATCCGACTCTTCTGAATAAGCTGGTAACTGACTCACAATGGCATTAAAATGTTTTCAGTGCGAGTCTTCATGGGCTTGCATAAATAGATTTCTTGCATAAATTTTTCAGACACAGCGAGACTCTGGAATCATTTGCATTAGCCTCATATGTTTCTGTTGTGGCCAACTCCATCGCCGCCGAATGAGAAGTTTATTGTCATACTCATGGTAAAACAGCCAGTTTCACCATACAATGAAAATCTTACTCTGCATGTTCCAACTGGGCAAAGTTGACACAGATCAAACACAAGACACAATAACAAAAAACACGTAGTGCAATGTAAACATATAAACACAGTACAGGAGACAAAAATACATAAAATATATCAATATCATACAAATATGTAGGTAGGTTGTGAGAGAACTTTGTAAAATCTCAGGCTAAAACTGGTTAATTTCTTTGGCTACATGAAATTTTGATTGGTTAAATTGTAATCACAAAGCTTTGGACTCTTAAAACGAAATTAATCGATAATTACTCTGTCCAAAATGTTGGTTCTAATTCTTTGCCTTAGGCTCATCATGGGTCTGGATTTCAGAGTCTTTGATCTGTCGAGCCCTCTGCTTTTCTAATGTTTTTTCCGTGCCTCAGGTGTCAACTGGTGGGTTTGATTTGGTGCAGAACCTCACTGGATTTCAGGCACTTGCTCCTAATCTTTGGACTTATGACATCTCGAATCTGAGTGGCGTTTGTAATGAGGGATTCACACCTTGTGTTGTTTTCACCCTTTGCTGGTCCCATTCCTCATTCTGTGCTCCCAATAGAGGTGCATCATTATGGAAATGGGGTCCGACATTTACGTATGATGCTGTTGTGTATTTTATTTTCTGGCTGTAATGGTTGGCACTGAAAAGAAAAATATTTAAATTATAGCAAATTGAGTTAAGGTTTGCTGGAAGGCTGTTCCTCTGAAATGCCTGATGGAGAAAACAGGTAATGTGTGACGACCTCTTTTACAGGTTTTCTGATGTAATTTTTCCATTAGATGTAAATAGCAATAACATGGAAATGACAATGTAAAGAATCGAGTTTGTAAATAAAGAGGAATTACACTTCGGACTGAACCCTTCAGTCAATGCTGGCTATTGAATTTTGGGAGCCTTGGAATGATGCACAGGCTTGTGATTGACATTGAGACCATACCGGATCATGCCGAGAACCACTGGGGTTCTGTTTTCTGTCAGGTGACCATGAGGCCTCCTCATACCAAATTAACATACTTATTAATGTGGAGTTGTTGTTTCGGTTTGCTCCACAGATTATTTTAACATCCTTTGATGGCTTCTGTGGGTTTTATCCACAGCCGTTCATTTCACTTTGGCATCATGCCCAAAGCTACATGCCTAGCCTACCTTAGCTGCCCTGGATTTTAAATAGCAATTTTTGAGTTACTGTTTTATGAAATCTGTTGGTATTTAATTAAAGTAAGAATTGTCAGTGTCACTAAATCATAGATTAATGTGACCAAAAATGCGAGAGCAATTTAAAGTATTTTTTTCTTAGATGGACTTTTTTATTATGCCAGTCAAAGCATCTAAGAGTTGTGGTCCTCAGCTTTTCCTCACATTGTTTAAAGAGGCCCCCGGTCTTCACCTTACATTTTCTACGTACCTCCTTCAGGTCTTTCTTAGAGTAGCGTGTCACCCGGTCACAGCTTTTAGAGCTAACTGTACGGCTGCCTGTGACCTTTCAGTCCTTGTCACCCCCTCTCCTTGTTGCTATGCAGATCGACAGCAAGAAAAGCTTGTAAAAGGGAAAAAGGCTGGGGGGGGGGGGGCAAAGCTCAATGACCTCTTTCCCTGTCTTCACTCTCAGAAAGGTTTCAAAAAGTAGGTCAGCGCGAGGACCCCAGGCCTGGATCTGCAGTGGTATGGCTTCCCTTCTGCACATCAAATGCAAGCTATCCACCTTCAGCCTCCACCGGAAAGTAGGGTGGTGCAAGTTAATTTGGGTTGGGGTGAATTCAGAGGATTGTTGAACTCTTGTGAGTTTGGGGGGAGGGGGGCACAGGAAATTGCTTAGTCGTGGTCACGGACCATCCGACTGTAATGAAAAGCAAACGGCAGCGCAGGGAGGCCCCGTCGGGCAGAGTGCTTCACTGGTGCAGGGGACCAGTTATGCCTGAAACCGAAGGACACTGAGAGTGAGCAATGAGCGGTTTATGAGAGCAAGGAGAGAGAGAGAGAGAGAGAGAGAGAAGAGAGGGAGGCATGCTGTTGTTAGGGAAAGGAGGAAAGGAGGTGGAGTTTCACTTCTCAGCCCAGTCCAGGAAAAGCTTGCCATTGGTTGTGAGCAGCTGATTGGCTCAAGCTACAAAGGGGGACAAGGTAGTTTTGATGAGTGAGTTGCTAGTCTCTTAGTATTGTAATGTTACCCCCCCCGCTGGGAGTCCCTAGAGTATCGTCTTTTGTGCTTACGTGTTTAATAACTGCGATACAAAGCCTGCAATAGGCATGGCAAACAAAAGAAAGGGAATTGTGGCCATTCTTTTGCCAAAGATGTATTAAATTTGGTTATTTTTTGTTAAAGATCCAAATAAAGATTTGGGATTGTTGTCGTCCTCTGTGCACGCTCTGTGCCGGAGGTCGGGATCGCTGGTTCGCTGTGTCGGTGACAGAAACGGCGAGGAGGGCTGCCACGCACCGCCGGGCAGAGGGCATCCGTTTGGGCCACAGCACCAGACAAAGGGGAGTCTGTGCAGAGGGATGAAAGCATGGGTCTTACTTGTAGGGTTTCCATCGCTCTTCATAGTGGCCTGGGTGTCGGGAGGGTGGAAGGTGACAAACAGACACTGCTGCGGATTCACCGTCTGGTTCTAGTGCTCGTCGGCAGCCCTGTCCCCTGTTTTGCCCATTCTCCCCATGCCAGTTTGCCTGGCGGTGGGTCACAGCTCTGTTTCTCTTATTAGTCACGTGATATGTTCTCTTTATTTCTTTCAAGCTGAATTTCAGAAATTATCACACTTTTACTAGCCTCTGCAGCCATGAATAGGGACCTCGGAGGAATCCTTGGTCACAAAAGAAACGTTTCTCGTTAAAGCGAGATACCGGAAACAAAACACACACATGATCCATAGAACTGAAAGAGCATTTTGAATTTTTCATGAACCTTCAGACACCATAAGTGTGTTTGTGCTTAAATGCAATTATTTGCTTGGCTGACATGTCTATTTAAAGCAGCTTTGACCGTTTTATTGGTTGAATTTATGGGATATTTTCTGAATGTAGGTTTGCAGTTTTTCTCAAGGGCAAAGCAGATGTATATTCTCGTATTTTTACCTGCAGCCTTCTAGTCAGAAGTCATGTGATATAACCACTTCAACACATGTCCTATATAATTTTAAATAGCTTTAAAAAATCAATAGAAGCAGAACAGTTTTGAATACTCTTGTTTGAATGTTCTTGTAGGTCTCCAGCTTGCATAATACTTCTTGCTCAGAACTAGATTTTTATATTTAAAGAAATCTCTTTACAGCTGTTACTAGTATATTCAGGACATGAATTCATTTTCCATAATGCTTATTTTGAGGGCTGTGGTGCATTCAGAGCACTTTATTTTGTATTCAAATTCTGCAGAGTGTTTTCATGGCCTCAGAGGCGTTGTTCTTATTTTGTACAGTCAAAAAAAACCTCTACAGTATGGTAAACGGTGTAATTAACAGTGACATGCTTGACTTTAAATCTACTGGTAAACATTCTGTCTTGTCTGGAGTGTAAACTAATAATCCAAATCCAAACACTGTATGGGAACTGAGCCAGACACTTCATCGGATTGTTCCTGTTTCCAACACAACAGTGCTGTATTTAAAGTGCTACATGTAAAGTTAAAACAGGCAAGTGATCACAAGTAGGTTTGGTGGAATTTAATATACATGTGTTATCACAACCTGGCTTCAAGGAACTGCAGCGGAAGGTCTTGCTGGGCTAGTGTGAGGGAGCCTCAGGACAAGCTAAAATACCAAAAGGTTATGACAAATGAGTCTGTTCAGGATGGACCTGTTTATTCTTCAGCTTTGGGGTCTCAGAGCATTTACAGTAGGAGATGCTGGAATCTGGTTGTTTGTAGAAGACATGTATAATTTTTATGTTTTTACCTGTACCAGAAGCTTGTCAAGATAGAGGTATAATTCAGAAAGTAGTATATCCAAATCTCAGTTTAGTAATCTAGCAGCAAGCCTTTAGGTGTTCAACTTTATTAAGTAGAACAGGAATACTGTACTTAATATACTGTTAGCAGCTTTTGGTCAATATTTTATCATTTGTAGGGTGATTTAAATTGTTCTACTTCATGGGTGTTTTTAGTTTGAGAGATGACAACTGTCACGTTATCATGGTCTGTTGTTTCAAAGTGGAGAATTCCCCCCCCCCCAAGTATGCTGCCTAAATTAGAAATGGCAAACTGTCCTGCTGCTGGACCTTAAGAACTTGAGGAGATCCAGCACCCAGAATGAGCTCCTGATGTAAGAGGCTGTGATTTTAGTGAACGGAGGCTATGACTGAATGCCCAGAAGACCTTGAGACATTTTACGAGTGTTTCGCCCGCTGAGGCAAAGGCCAACTTTCTGTGAGGTCTGGTTCTAAGACAATATGGGAGAAATCATAGAGGGACAGTCTGAAGGTTAAAAGGAAAACTTCCAGCCACAACATATCCTCAGTTATGTTTCCAAGAAATGCTCATCACTGTTTCACGCTCCTCTGCGCTAAAGGGTGGCTGTACTTTGTGTGTCGTCATCGTGATGTTATGTGCTGTTCCGTAACAGTAGGTCTCAGATCTTGAGATGTAAGGCTCCGGCGTTCTTTGTACGTGTGGGTTTGTGTGTGCGCGTGTGTGAGAGAGAGGGCCTTTCTGAAGTTTGCAAGTAGACCCACTCCTCGTCATGAGTCAGGCCAAATGTGGACGATGCCTTCACTTTACCCTGTATTGCAGAAACACATCAATGTAGCAGTTGTATGTAGTATATTTCCTTAAATAGATAATCCATAAATAAAAGCTTCCCGGTGTAACCCCCCCCCCCCCCAACGATGTGTCTGTGGTCCCAATCTCTGCTGGCTGTCCAGCTCTCAGCTCTCTTCAGCGTGCTGCCTCTCCCAGGGCTGTCTGCACATGCCTACAGCTCCAGCAGCTGACTTCCTGTGTCACACGTGGGTGGCCCCCCCACCCCCCTTCCCCAGTGAGGGGAAGGCTTTTGCGTAAAGCCTTTTCCAGATGAGTTCATAAAAATACTTTGAATCTCGAGGGAACTTTGTCAATTGAAAACCCTGGTTATATCTGTCCCAAAGCCCAACTCTCACCCCTTCCACTTTCAGCTCAGTCTGCTGAGGAGAAGTGAACTGAAAAAATAAATAAATAAATAAAATGATATTTGTCACTGCACTGCCAGGCTGGGAACTCGGTGTTGACCCTACACGCTTCAGCTTCCTGTGCAGCTAATGGCGGAGTATATGCTGGGCATTTCGGTCACAGAGAGAAGATCCGTGCCGGCATGTGCTTCTGGGTGACCAATGGTGTCCTTAGAGGGCGCTTTGTCTGAGCATGCATGTGTCCTGCAGCGGGGTGCCTCCCAATGGCAGGGATGCTGCACCAAGGCAGCAGCACAAGCAGCCAGACATGATGTTTCTTAAGGCGGAAGTAGAGAAAGTCTCTGCCTGCATCTACTTTGGCCTCCCCTGGATGCTTTGGACCTAAACGTCTTCCAGCCAAATTCACCCTGCCCTCTGAGTCTCAGTTGTCATACTTACGTCTGTCTCTGAGCCGCCCCAAGGCTACTGGGATTCACAAATGTTAAACATATATGCAGTCTATAGGCGATTTCACACCAAAGTTCCAGAACCTGGCCCAGTTTACAAGGCCCTAGGCGGTATTGACCTGGGGTTTTTGTAGCTCCCAGTCACTTTTGTGTGTCCGTGTTTTCATGTTTCTGCCAGCTCAGTTTTTGCTCCGCTAATCTCTTTTTCTGCACTTGCCGCTGGTTCCTCATGTTGCTCAGCCTCAGGTAACCAGAAGCTTGCCGTTGGTTCCTCATGTTGCTCAGCCTCAGGTAACCAGAAGCTTGCCGTTGGTTCCCCATGTTGCTCAGCCTCAGGTAACCAAAAGCTTGTCGCTGGTTCCCCATGTTGCTCAGCCTCAGGTAACCAAAAGCTTGTCGCTGGTTCCCCATGTTGCTCAGCCTCAGGTAACC
>JABFEA020000138.1:20344192-20364061 GCA_019775915.2 Cyphomyrus plagiostoma | reverse complement strand
CATGTTGCTCAGCCTCAGGTAACCAGAAGCTTGCCGCTGGTTCCCCATGTTGCTCAGCCTCAGGTAACCAGAAGCTTGCCGCTGGTTCCCCATGTTGCTCAGCCTCAGGTAACCAGAAGCTTGCCGCTGGTTCCCCATGTTGCTCAGCCTCAGGTATCCTACGTAGCATCATGCTTCATGTCACCATGGCGCCACGAATCGCACACGGCACTGGCACAGGAACAGCCAATGAGATTTCACGGTTTTTGAGATACTGTTTGGGTAGGTCATTCTGAACGGCTGCAGCCAGCTGTCGCTTCTGGGGGATGCTGGCATGAGTTTCGGGCCTTTACCGCAGACGTACCTAACTAAACACTTCCATTATCAACCACTTTATTCATCTGTGGTACTTACGAGGGCTAATTACACTACCGCTACAGAAAGGTCTGATTTCTTTTATCATTGATAGTTATCTATTATATTTATTTCCCGGCAAGACTAAAACTTTTCAGAGCCTCTAGCTGAACTCTGAGATTGGCATTTACATCTCTGTCAGCAGCTTGCTTAGCTCTGAGACATAGCCGACAGGCTCAAGGGTGCCTTCTCAGTCCGACGTGTTCCTCGGCATCACCAGTCCACCCAGAGATACGGCTGGATGAATCAGAGTTTAGTCTCAGGGAAAAATGCGTAGGCGTGTAAGTCAAGCCTTCCAAAGGTGGAAAGCAAGCTGAATTATTTTTTTCTGAAATTATTTCATTTGAGGGTTATGATTTATTTTGACACAAAATTATTGAGTTATTTTTGTCATTATCCGGGCAAAATACATGCAGAAAGTATTTAAATAAACCTTTCAAGCAAGTCAGCCTTTTAAACTGTATAGAATGTAATTATCCAATCACACTTATAAAAACAATTTTTCTTCTGGGGTTTTTTTTTTTTTTTGAATGGCTGTTAGCTAGTACTTTTAGCTCATCCTTTCTCCTAATACGGGTGCCTTAAGAGTCGCCTGTCGGGCTTGGCGTGAATGTGACCTTTTTCCTGCTGTCAGCTTGGGGGAGTGGCTTTATTTTAATAATTTAATATGCTCACTGTCGCTCTTCGGGGAATGTGACATTCAGCACGTGCCTCACGTTGACTCTGTTGCGGAGGTGTCTGCACTAAATAAATCCAAATAGGAAAAGGTGAAGGAACAGGTTTGGTGGATCAGAACTTTCGCAGCTTGCATGAGTGAAAATATGCCGTTGTGTTCACTTGTTCATTTGTGCATATTGTCCATCATTCAGACCAGGATAGCTGGCCAGATTTTTTTTTTCTGTGAAAGGAATAAAAACTGAAAAATGTAAACAAATCCATTACTTTTTAAATCCCTTATTCTGTAGTTTTGGTTTGTTAAAAATGGCATGTAGAAGAATAATTTTTAAAATCCAAAATTATTTATGAGAATTACAAAAAACATACCTGTGATGGGTGGGGGCCCCTATCTAGGTTATTCCCAGCCTTGTGCCTGTAGCTTCTGGGATGGGCTCTGGACCCCCATGGTCTTGCATGTGACAAGTGGGTATAGAGGATGGATGGATGGATAAAGAAACAGCATTGACATAGGAATGGGGAGAGCGAAAGATTGGAGGCTGTGATAAACTCAAAACATGAGAATTAAAAGTTGAAAAAAATACTATTGCATTAGTTATTAGTCATTACGGAATGACTAAAATTTACAAATTTATGAGACCTTACAAAATAACAGAATCAACATGATTAATAGAATGGTAATAATGTTCTCATCACGCACCTATACAATTGACTGAAATAAATAATTAAAATCGCAACTGACAGCAGTGGCACTGATGGCTCTGAGAAGGTTATTGCGAGTCTATTTAGAGAATGTTAGTCAAAGAACACTGACAGTCCACTGAAACAATATTGTGTCAGTGATTTTAGAGACAGTAACTTTATATAGAGAAGAGGAAGGTCTCCTTCCCTAGATGACACTTAACTGTGTCAAGTTTGACAGGGCATTTTGAGGAAGAAGTACTTTAGAACTGACTGTGTTCTTCGGTTATATATTTTGGGGTCTATTTCATTCACAGACAAACAAGCACTGAGCAGAAAACAGGCAGTATTCACGTCCATTGATATGATTGTAAATATAAGGAGTGAATATTTTGAGATGCCTTAATGGGCATGAAAATATTTCAGGCTTCAGATGGGGGCTGCAGAAAGAGTTTGGACGGTCTAACAGTTTTATGCCTCCTGTGGGAGTCAATTTGAGGGCTGGGTTAGGGTTTGAAGAAGGTTCATGCTTCCATTTCCAGGTACTGTTTGTGTTTGTGTGTGTGTGGGGATTAGGTTTATATTACATTGTGGGGGACCAAATGTCCCCCACAATGTAGTAATAACCTGTTATTTTGAGGTGATGGGGACCATTTTTCAGGTCCCCACAAAGATCTGTGAATGCAATAAAAAAAACTAAAAATGCCAAAAGTCTTGTATTTTGTTTGGTTATTTATGGTTAAGATTAGGGCTGGGTAGGGGTTAAGGTCGTGATGTTAGGTGTTTTGCCCGAAGAAATGAATGGAGAGTCCCTACAAGGATATAATTACAAACCTGGTGTGTGTGTGTCTGTTAATGTGACAAACCTTTAACAAAAGGCCAATCTATGACATGGAGAAAAAAGGCTCAATGAATCACTACGACAAAAAGTAAATAAATATATTGAAATCAAAGGACAATGTGGGTTTTAGGTTAAAATTATTCAAATGATACGCCTGACTAGAAAGGAAAGGGAAATTAGCTTATGCCTGACTTCTGGCAGGTTGCCATGGGCAAGAACAGTTAGCAAGGTGTCAGTTTCTTGGTGAAGCGTCATTAAAAGCTCATACGATAGTGTGAAGTGTGAAGTTGAGCTGGTCTTAGTTTAGGGCATAAGCAGAAAACAGCATAGTTTCATGCTAATATGGCTGTAGCTTTTAGACAGAAATACTGGTGTAATATAGAGCTAGAAGGCCGTCTGTCAGATATTTTCTATCTGTTGTACTCACTCTGCTGTGTCCTTAAAACTCTTATGAAAAGATAAAGGGTCTGGACAAAGCAGAAAGATCTACCAGTATATGAATGTCAAGCATTTAGACAGTAAGGCCACTTTCTGCTTTGGAAATGGTTTCAGTTCCCCTTGGAAAACTGTGTGTAACAGGACCTTTCTTCAAGGAGAAAAGCCTCAAGTGCTCTGAGGGATTAAAGAAATGGGAATCTTCTGCAGAACATTCTGTAATGATATCTAGAACTGCTAATTTGGGGGATCTATGGAGTGCATTTGTCTTCATTCTGGTGATCATATATGGAGGATGTTTTGTGACAATATTTAATAAATACATATGTCGCTTTAATGGTTATTTAATGTATTATTCAAACTGTCATTTAATTTAAATAACATTTATAGATCATTATTTAAATTAAATGAATTGACATTTGAATAAATTGTTATTCAAATGATTGTGAAAATGACCATTTGAATGATACCAGCAAGCATTACAATTATCTGTCAAAGTTACCCATCAAACTCAGTGCGCAGGCTCTAAACAAAACTCATCTAATTGATTACATTGCAAACAAAATCACAACAGATTTATGAACGAGTTTTCTCTTTTCCGTCTTGGATCTGTATACATCCTAACTTTCCAAAATTCTAAATAAGCTCTCCTAATTTTAGGATAACAGTTAACCTGTCATAACTTTAACTGTCTACCACATAGTGTTAGCTATACTTATTTAAGCCATAATACTGCTCTTTTATAACTTTTTCTCAGCCAACAAAATGTTCAGTGTATTATTAAGGTATCTGTAGTGCATTATAGATGAGAGATTCATAAAGCATTCACAGTGCTATAAATAATAGCTATAAATTTAGCCATGTTTATAATGCTTGATGAATGCATTATAATGCATTATCAAAGTGTTTATGAATTAATAAAAACATGGCCTTAAGTTTTACCCATAATTTGTATGGTTGTGTCTTGATCGGGGTTGTGTAGTTATTTTAAAGTTAGAAGCGTTTACTTAAGATTTTGAGAAGTTAGGATGTATATAGCCCCAGTACGGAACAGACAAAATGTGGTTATAAATGAGAATCGACTAGTGAGATCGATCTGTTGTGACTCATTTTCCAATGTAACCAATCAGATGTTTTGTTTTGTTTAGAGCCTGCCCACTGAGTGATGGGTAACTTTGACAGATAATTTTAATTGTTGTAATATAAATTGTCATTTAAACAGCAATTTAAATGATTGTTTAAATAATAATTTAAATGACATTTATCAATAGTAATTGAAATGACAGTTAAAATGATAGATTGAATAATCGTATTTATTTATTGAATATTGTCCCAAAACACCCCCATATTCAAGAAACCACTCTTGAATTTGTTTAGCATCGTGTCTGGGGAAATTATCATCTTGGGTATGGGAATATCATGAGGGAATAATATGTACACCATAGGATGCACTGAGTTCTGTAAAATGGCCTCATATTCCTGGCCAACATGCATTCATGTAAAGCGGTCTTCAGACCTAATGACTCCCACGAGATGGTTGCCTGTAACATTGCACTGAGCTTCTTCATTGTGGCTTGAAGGCATCCTTTGACTTAAGTCAAACACTAACCCCAGATGTAGGAAAAATGGTGAAATAGACAATGTTAGTTTTATCAGTTGCAAAGGGTTTCAGGGTTTGTGCTCCTTGCACCAGGGTATGTATATTTGTGCAATAGATTTGAAGTATTTGCTCTTCCATGAATTTTAGCTTTGCAGACCTCATGATGTACAGTTTTTGTTGAGACTGGGTCTGTTATAATTGTACTTTTGTGGTGTTTAACAGCTGTCTTGACAGGTGTCTGTTAGGGAACTTTGAGCAAAAACCAGCTGCTCTTTGTTTCCTCAGTTTCTCCCTCTTAGGCATGTATTGTCATTATTGTAGGACGATTCCTCTGACATAATAATTAAGCAGTTTTTGTGACTGATGCTCTTGCAGTTTAGACACTGAATATTTGGCCTCTTTGTTACTCTGCTTATTGCCTCCTCATGCTATTTAGAAAGTTCACATATGAAAATCTCTTTTACTGCTGTCACGTGATGTTACTTGGCGTTCTGTAGAATATTACTCATCTTTGTAGCTACATTTGTAATCATCATGTTGTAAAACATCTGGTGGCATTTTTGTTATTTCAACCACCTTCTGCGCTTAATGATGAGCTAGGTTGTAAAGGGATTTGTGTAAACAAACAGACAAACAAACAAATACAGTATAATCATGGAACTCAAACGCAACTCAATCAACTTGGACATCGAACAGGTCTGTTGAATTTTTTCTGACCAAAATCTTGGAGCTTGACCATTTCTGCTTAAATTTGTATGGGTCGAGATGTCTTCAACTCTACCAATTCGGACCTCAAACGGGTCGGTTGATAAAATACTAGCCGAAGCTTGACCAAAAACTCAGAACAAAACAAAACCGACCTGCTGAAACTTGTACAGATCCAGATGTGTCTCTGATGGGCTGAAATGTGTGCAAATGGACCTACTGGGATGCTGATGCTTATGAATTGCTCTAAGTCTCCTGGCGCCTCTCGAGCGAGTCTGACATGCGAAACCTGTGTTCGGTGTGATTTTTTTGTGCTTTATCTACAGTACATTTAGTTATACTTTAATCATGGGCCCTAAGAAAGTGAGCAGTGATATCAGCAAATCGAAGAGGAAAGTGAGAGTAACTGTAGAAAAGGAAATTATAGTGAGACTTGGAGGTGGTGCCTGTGTGTCTCCTCTCACTTCAGATTTGGGATTGTCCTTAATTTCATGTTTTGCTTTTGTATGTGTGTATTAGTTTTATATTGATTGTTAATGATTTTATCATTAGTTAGCTACTTGGATGAGTTTAAATAGGCAATCATTTGAGGATCTGGAACAGATTAAATTTATTTACATTATTTCTTATGGGGAAATTTGACTTGGACCTCAACCAAATCGCAACTCGACCAGCCTTAAGCTTGTGTTTCAAGGTACCATTGTAAATAAATTCTACGAATATTTTAAATAAATGTTAATATTTAGTGCATGATAGAGAATGTAAAAGCTGTTAACACTCAAGTTCCTTCAAATTGAAAACGTGAATCCAATCTAAGGGCTTCTGAGTAACGAAAAAGAATGTACAGTATATACTTTAATTGCCCGAGGATAGACACAGGGGTGTAGCTAGAAGTTTTGGACGCTCTGACAAAATGTCGCTGCCCAATTTTATGTTTAATTTTATGTAGAAGTTCATGAATTCAAAGGCCCCTGTAAAGTATTTGTACCCCCGAATGTGGTACCCTCAACTTCGCTCCTGGTCTTACCTTCTTTTCAGGTCTGCTTGTGGGAATGGAGAGTTCATCAGTAGACTATGTACAGCCCAGGATAAGGGCACACAAATGGGCACCACTTTCGAAAGAAGGCCACGCAGAAGGCCGAAAGTCAGAATGAGGTCCAGAAATGCACAAGAGGCCTACCTCAGTCCATTCAGGCCAGCTAATGAGTACAGGCTGCCTACAGGAAGCCGGTATACCAAGCCGGTCACTAGACGGGAGAGAACGCCGTTACACTCAAAGTGGTGTCGCCAGATGAAATGAGTAAAAATAATCGCAAAGTGTTTTTTCCGTCGTATGTAATAGTGCTGTGTGTGAGAGGAGAGTGGAAAAGCGCAGCCTGTCCCTGCCATTAAATGGCATGTAATAATTTCTGTAATTCGGCACTGTGTTAAGCAAATGCAATCATAGCGGCAGCACAGCGATTCACTCTGGCGGATTGAGTAATCCATCCAGGATGAAAGGACAGGGTGCTCCATCATTGAGGCATCAAACAGTCCGGCCCGGTAATGCATTCCGCTCAGACGCCCCTTTCCCCTGGCCGATGCCAAAGAATTGTGATGCAGGTTTTTTTTTATTGTTGCCCTGACTGAGTGGTGAGCGAGCTAATAAAAGAGTGTTCGTTTACCAGAAGGCAGATCCCGCAGCGTCTACAGAGTGCATGCCGTCGCCATTCGAAGTGTGTGAAATTGTGAGTTTTCGCACGGAAGGATAAGGGTGTTGGTATGTAAGGGTGGGACAAAATTATGAACTCAGAATCCGGCGCTGCAGTTCTGACAGCTCAGGAAGCTTTAGAAGCGGGTTGGTGTTTCAAAATTATGCAAAAAAAGTAGCTCATTTGCTGATTCACCTCCTGTGTCATGCCAGGCAAAGTGGAGAGACTGGTGTAGGTCATGGAGAGTGGGTGTTTTCAATCTGTTGGTGGGGCCAGTTCAGTGTTGCTGCTTATTGCAAATGTTGAAGTCATGCATCCTTGTGTACCTGCTGGAGACAGTAGTAGGTGGATATTATTTCATGGATTCTTTTGTGCTGAATCCTGTGGGGAAATTAGTGAGAATAACAGGGATGTACAAGGGGGAAAAAAGCAATGAATGTAAATTATTGAGTGTCTCCCGTCAGATCCTTCCTGACAAAGTCACATCCCCCACCCATCCCTGGGGGGGGGGGGGGGATGAGTGTGCATCCCCCTCAGTGAGGTATGCATGGCAAGGAATGATAATACCGTCAAAGGAACGTGGACAAATGCTGTACCTGCGTGCCACTTCCTTACATGACAGTTGGAGGATGGGCACTGAGCTCACAGCTTCCCTCTAATTAGACCGGGCTTCGGCGGAGTCAGGTCAAAGCCGCCTTTCTTTGGACTTTGAAGTTAGCACCCTGAGCAAGTGACATGTGCGACGCCAGCGGACGTGGCCTCATGGAGGGGTGCTTGTCGGCGAACATCTGAGTGTGTTTTCTCTGCTGCGATGAGAGAGCAGATCAGCGCTGTTTAGTGTAGCGCTGCTTCACTGTGCACCCTGATTGAAGAAGACTTTAGCACCCCCTCCCCAAGGCCTAGCAATGACTAATTCTTTCAGCTGTGTGTCACTGTGAAATGAAAGTGCCTGCCAAAGTCCCAAATTTACAGTATGCACATACAGGTCAGGGAAAATGCAAGGCAGGGCAGAACAGGATATTTATAGGTTCAACTGAAAATGCTAACAGATTATTTATTATTTTATTGGTGGCCATGTTTTGCTTTGCACATTTTAGATGCAGTTTTTGGAGGCTTAAAGATTCATGCTGCACTTCTACAGAAGCTCCTATTTGTTCATGGTGCCTGTCTGTTCATTCCGGTAGCTTGGGCTGTTTAAAGTTTCCGTGCCCGAGGGACCGTAATTATGAAATAATGGCTATCATTGAATCCACTTAGCGTGCTTTGATTACAGTGACCCATGGACATCCCTTATCTTGTAGTGCTTTGTTCTGTTTTGCTCTCTGTAGAAACACTTCACCAAAATGCTGTGACATCATTGGTTATTTCACAAGCACATGGGAGCTAGCATTAGGTAGCTGGAAATCCACTGGTTTGTCATGCAGAGTTTAGTGAAATAGACCCCGACTCTGTGGGGGGGGGATTCAGTAGAATCGCGAGCGGTATGCAGACAAATGGGCATCCTCCTGTGGGGTGAAAAGTCCCCCCAGATCGCTGCTTTGCTGCGGCCTGTCGTGGATTTCGGATAGCCTTGGGGGGGGGGGGGTTATTAATGTGAAAACAGAAACCCTTTCTTAAACATGTAAGTTTAAATAAGTTCTTGCTTAAGTTACGTGTGGGGGATCTTTAAAACAACTTTTACAGAATTTACCTTGGCAGCGCACACCATTGTGTGAATTTCACAGATGTTTCTGCTGCCAGCTACTTTTTGCTTGGAGGGAATGTTACCTGGAATCAAGCCTTATGGGAATTAATGCTATCCACAGGAAACTTAGACTGATGAGCTTGAACTATCCTGGTCCTATCAAGATCTGACCAAGAACAAGCCTGGTTTAGATGTGATTATAACAAAATGAATGAGTTTCTCTGTCTTTACAGTCCTGTTAAATGTCGTGCATGGCATCGTATGATAAGGCTATTGTGTATCTTGGAATCCAGATTTGCCAGAGTCTTCGTGCGATTTCTTGAGCTATACCTTCTTGGCAAGATTGAAATGGTTCCCGATTTGAGGGGGTGTCCTAATCTTTAGTTCACTTGTGAGCTGTTGTCACTTTTGAAAGATTATTACATTACAATATACATCCGTAAGAGAGAGCTAACATTGGCAGAGGGAAGTACTATAGGAAGGATTGCAACATGGTCAGCGCTGAGGAGCAGGAATTGTAATGGTTTATTGTCTGTCTTGCAAGGATGCCCGGGATGCTGTAATAGTTAGTGAACAAGATATTCCCCAGAGAGCAGTGTTCCCGATTCTCTTTCACATCCATTCTTCCTGTCTTGAAGCGCCAATTACAGGTTTGACAAAAGCTACTGAGAAATGATGAAAAGAAGTGCCGTCTTGGGCCCTGGCGCGCGCCTGACAGATGGGCCCAAGCTTCGCACCATCCAGCCTGTGCGATTTCCTCTGCACATTTTTAATGCTGGTTGGACACATGTTTGGAAATGAAAAAAAGAGAAAAATAAACGTTTAAAGAGTGATGTTTTACTTTAATGGTTTTTAAATTGTGTTTGACAGGTTAGACTTGCTTGTCTAGACATGGTTTCTTGGTTTTAATCTATATTATCATTACTGGATCTAGAATGGGCTCTGACCTCATCTCTGCTACCGTTTTTTTTAATATATATCCGTTATCATTTGTATATAAAAGCCCAAACAGCACTGGGAAGGTTTTTTTGTTGTTGTTATTGTTTTTTCATTTTAAGGACATACCATGAGGCTAGCTTGTTCCGAAAACTCATCCAAACGCTCGCAAAGGAAACATCAAGACCTTTGCTGAAGGACACTGGTCTGTGTTACCTGTTCCTCTCACAGTTGTAGTTCATGAATAATTTGTTAGAGAAATCTTTATAATGTCAACTTCCATTCTAGCCCTACTTTTATTATTTTAAATAGTTGAATTTGTTTTACGTTGCATATTACTCCTGTACATTTCATATAATGAACTCCATAAAAATTCTAAGACCGACAAAAAGAATGACCCATTTTATTTGAAACGGTAATAAATATTGTTTAAATGTGAGTGATTAACATCAGCCCTCTGTCGGCACGAGTAGGAAAAATATTTGATATATTATATTATTTTTACAATACACTAATTGAAATAATTCATACGTTATTGTGAGGTGTGTCTATTTAGTGAGCTGCCCTAATGAATTATCAGTAACTTTAATGTGTTTTGTGTGATTGGAGCTGGACTATTCATGTGTTAGCTGTCCTTCTAGTTCCTATGGTGGTGATACACAGGCTAACTTTTTGAGCACTGATGCTGACCAGCAAAAAGTTTCCCACTGTTGATTAGTTTTTCAAATAGAAATTTGTTGCCCAGTATCAGTGGGAAAGTGCCCAAACAACATTGGTAAGCAACATTGCTCAAAAAGTTGCCCTGTGTATCGCCACCATTAGACCTTACTGTCTGTTTTGGAGTCTGCCTTCCTCTGTCCTTCTGTATAAATGACTGCTACCTTTTCCAATGAGGCAAGTCAGCAAATCCCATGCTTAAAAAGATACATTTTCTCTACTGGCAGATGGCGAATGCGTTATTATCCTGTATAACTGCTGAGTCCCTGCAACTCTGCAAAAGTCCACAAGCCAGAGAAGGTCATGACAGACAAAGCTTCACTCAGCAGAGGGGTTAGAAGGACATTTTTAAAAAAATGGAAAGAAGATGCATCGTATAAATTACTTGCATCTACATTTGGGGAAATTTTGTCATCACTAAAAAATATTTTATTAAGAAGGACTTACTGTCTAATCCTTGTCCATTGTAATTTAAAAGTACAGCTGATGGTGTTATCAAAAACACCCGTAATAAATATTCATATGCACTTGGTATATTTGTGGTAGATCAATTATTTATCATATCCTATTTTGGTTAAGTAGTCCTATGATTATATTCAGATAGGGGAAAAGGCTGGATAATCATACATGAAAAATTAATGGGTATTTTCAGCACTGATACCATCATTTGCAGCCTTGAACTGGTTGATTAGATTTATAAATAATTAAAAAATTATAGACCACAGGCAGTCACGAGTTTATTTTTAAAAATGGGCAAATATACAGTGGTAACAAGATTATTTCAAGGTTTTTTGTTTTCATTACTGTTATTGCTGCCCTATTAAATTTAGGTTATCATTCACAAGGTAATAATGCTGGGTGATTGTTATCTGATTACCATAATCAGTTGTCAGCCTTGTTACATTGTGAGGTGCTATGAAGTGATTCTTTATCTTTTCAGCGATATTAAAAGTGGAGTGTCTAAGGCCAGGTCCAATTAGATACTGTGTGTGCAGTGAAGCTGACTTGTGACCTGTATCGAAAGGAGTTTCAGTGGGCTGAGAATTCTGCATGTAATCCAGTTAAAGTTTCCTGGACAAACAGTAGATTAGCTACAACCTTGCATGAGTTTTTTTTTAAAGCATCGAGTGAAGGAAAGGTAGTAATGGATGCCAGAATAATTGATTGAGAGCTGAATATACCTATTGCCTTAGATCATTTTCCCACGTTGATTTCCCTGTTCTGATTTACTAATGCTTTGCCGTATTTGCTCTCTGTGGAATGGCGTGATTTATGTGGTTAAACGTGTCGTTGAAAGAGCAGAACCCTACATAACCCCCCCCCATCCCACATGAAAATTCTACACTGATGAAAACTAAGGACACCCAATATCTATATCTGCGGTGCTTTCTGCAAATTGAGGAGTTATAATATTGTGAAATTCAGAAGATGCATCTCCGACGGAGCCGTCAACCTCGTCACTGTCACAGCATGATGGCCTTTCTTGAGTGTTGGGCTGTTTATCTGCCTTTACACAGCTGACATGAAAGGCCTGAGTGTTGGGCTGTTTATCTGCCTTTACACAGCTGACATGAAAGGCCTGCTGTGTGTTGCCACACACTCAAACTCACGTGGCACTTTAGTTGGTGTTTTGCTGCAGGTGTTTTCAAGCTTCTTAAACACTTAAACATCATTTGTTAGTGATACAGTGTGATTGATGTGGATTACAAAAAACTATTAATTTAATGGAAGAAGAAATTACAAAAATAAAGGATGAAAGAATTTTAACTGCAACAGAGGAATGAATATTATTGTGGAAATTTAATTAAAACCTAACTGTGTGGAATTTATGCCAAATTCTCTTACATTGACTTTAGACTGATTACACATAACACTGATCAAAAAGCCAGAGGAAGTGGTGGAAAACTGCATGCAAATAAAAATGAATTTGAACATTAAACATTTGAATTTGAACATTGGAACACTGCTTAAAGCAGAATTTTGCAATGTTGTCCACATCCATTTTACAATTAAGAGGAAGATTTATGTTGTGGACACAGAGAAATAACAGCTAATGTAAAGTGATTATTGTGTAGCCTGTCTCTGAAAGGTGGATGCAGGGCACACTCATTCATTATTCATAGCCTGCAGGGCATGTCGTCAACTGGAAAACAATCCAACCAGCGTTGGCAGCTGTCTTTGATACCATCATAACCAGTTTGGTGTGGAACAGCTTGTGTGATCACACTGGATGATGTCAATTCTATCTGCCAGTGTCTACAGGAGGAGAATTAATAAGATGCAAATAGATGATATTTCCACAGTCAGAGTTATTTTCCAGCAAGACAGAGATGTTTGCCTTGTAAATTTTATTGAAAATCGCTTTTGGCAAAATCGGTTTTAGCCCCTTTACATAGTTTCTTGATTTGTTTAGTTTAAAAATCAACACGTAGGTACCAGGAAAAGATTGACCTACATTAATGTATTTACAATGCTTCTCTCGAAGGGAAAAAAAAAATAGTGTGAAAACAGAAGTTATTTATTATACTGTCATTATGTAATTTGCATACATTTAAGGGTCACTTTCCATTTATTTCAAATGCATTTAGGTTTATAAAGGTAAAATGGTTTCATTTTGTAGCGTTCTTGCAGGTCCTAATGCATGATGGTAATGTTTATAGTTCTCATAAAAGCCAGTTAAAATCATTCTTGCTTGACGATGGTGCTCCAAGGCTTTGTGAAGTAAGTCGGCAGTGGATATGTTTGCAACACATGTCGGCGTAGCTGGGTGCCTGTTTTGGACTGTATAATCGAGGGCTTTGGGGTGCTGAAGGGGGAGCAGGAAGGATAAGCCTGCACCTGAGAAGGGCCACATTCAGCAGAGCCTTCCCTGGAGCAGGAGCTGTCCTCAAAAAAGGGAAAGTTGTTTTTTTAATTTTTTTTTTAATTATACAAAGGCACCCAAGGTAATTTTTTACTGTGACTGGATGTCAGGAGGAAGTTGGCTAATGCTGCATGATTTAGACAGAAGGTTTTTTTGTTTTTGTGGATTGTTAACCCCCCCCCCACCACCTGTCTTCCTGTCCACGGAGATCAACCTGACAAGATACAGCTTAAAGCGGATACAGTCGTCGTATTTCCCGGTCCGGTATCGAGTTGTTCGATGACAGTGTGTCTCCTGTAATGTTTTATTTGCCAGGACGTAATACAGAAGAGTGGAGTGAATAGAACCGGTGAGGATGCAGGACGTGCCTCTGAAAAATGAGCTTGCGTTGCTCTTTTTTTTTTTATCCATTCACTGACTGCCAGATTTCCTGAAAGGAATACGGGCCACTTGAAAATCGAATTTTGCGGTGACAGGCTCCCCTAAGATCACAACCTGACGTCTCGCACACAGAAACAGTCTGGCTGCATTTACAGACGCCGTGTAGGTTGGTCTTTACATAACACCCCCCACCACCACCCTTATAGAGACCCTCCATCAGGATGAAGTATGGAAAGGGAAACAGAAACACAGCGGCTTTCATAACCAGGACATGTGGTTGTCTGGACTGGTCTGTATCAGAAGGTGTTAGAGAGGAGACCTTCCTCTAACTTACACTAGGGTTAGGGTTGGGGTTAACATGTAACTTATGGAGATGTAGATGGAGGTAAGCGGACAGGGGTGGGGCTTCATGACAGTAATTAGCTTCCTTCAACCATCCATCTGTCTTCGATTTGCTTCTCATGGGAATGGTGGTGATACAATCTGATGCATATTGTCCATTTTTGCACTAACACTCTTACAGGAGTCGTAGTTCTAACCTGCCGGCAGACATAAACCCTAACCCTAAAACTAACCCTAACTGTGCTGCTGGAGGGATCAATTTCTCTCTCTCCCTCTCTGCCTTTTTCCCCTCTCTCCTTCCCCAAAGATAGCAGTGTCCTATGCCTTTTCTAAACAAACTCTCCAGCAAAAAGCTTTGACTGACCTGATATTTTGAAGCTGGTAGCCTATAAAAAAAAAACAACAAAAAAGGATGTGGCATCATTCTGTTACGGCTGCCCACTCTGTGTTGTGGCTACAGTCGTCCTTACAGTCTCACCGAATCATGGTGACTTTTCCAACACTTAAGAAGGATGAGGGATTTCAGGCCTCCACGCTGGGTCTGTGAGTAATTCTGTAGGCTCACACGTTCAGACCCGTGGGTTCATTTCCTGCTGAGGCTCTCCAGAGACGCGTGGGTAGGAGGATGACTGTCTCTGAATCGTGTATAGTGTTTGTGAGCCTGTGCCCTGTGACAGACTGGCATCCTATCCAGCGTGTCCTCTGCCTTGTGCCCTGTGACAGACTGGCATCCTGTCCAGCGTGTCCTCTGCCTTGTGCCCTGTGACAGACTGGCATCCTGTCCAGCGTGTCCTCTGCCTTGTGCCCTGTGACAGACTGGCATCCTGTCCAGTGTGTCCTCTGCCTTGTGCCCTGTACTTCTTGGAATAGGGTCACTGAAGCTGTATACTTGGCAAGTGATGGATGTATGGATACTGTCTATATATCTATATATCTGTTAGGTAGATTGATTGTCATTTTCCAGGAGGCGCCCTTGTTCATGTGGCACACCGTGAACTAACTAACTAACTAACTCTATCTATCGATCGATAGATCGATCGATCAATCAGTTCAGGTAGTGGGCTGCTTCAGATCTGACTCATAAAGGCATGTGCCCTAAATAGGACGATTGTGACTGTTCTCGTCATCGAAAGCAGTGTTCTTGGCGCTCTGCTGTTCTCACATGTTATTGTCTCGGTCTGGCTCCCGGTACAGCAGACGCCATGGAGTGGAGCATGCACTGAATGCGCAGTTTCTCTCTCTCTCTCTCTCTCTCTCTCTCTCTCTCTCTCTCTCTCTCTCACACACACACTCACTCTCTCTCTCTCTTTCTTCTTGTCCTTGTTTTCCCTTAAGAGCATAGTTTGCATTCCTTTTAAAGAGCATCCATACTCTTTTTACACAGACTGAGCATTAATCCCCAAAACTGTATAGCGTTGTAGTCAGTTAGGCGGTATTTAGTTTATACCATGTGATGAAGTTGGAGATGGGCGAGGGGGAGGTGGTTTACAGATTGCAACAAAACTGGTGCAATGTGGAGCACATTAGCCTGTATATAATTTACAACGGCGCTAATATGGTCCATTTGTTGATAAAAGGAAATGGTACTGTGTGCGGAGATGTTGATGGATTCTGTTTCCGTTGGAAAACTGCTGCGTGTGAAATATGCTTAGCAGGAGTGGGCCATGGCGCGGCTACCAGAAGAGCCCAGGCCTTATAAATGTCCCTCCTGCTCATCCCGCTTTGTCATCCAAAGTCCCTCGATTTCACTGAAGAAAGGCAGACTGTAGGGGGAGTTAGAGAAATGTACAACGTGGGCCATAAATCACTCCTGGCAGTTTCTCTTGCCCCCACTTCGGGAGGGGAGTCCTGCGGAGGGGGGGGGCGGTCCCTGCAGGAGCTTCTGGGACAAAGTGCTCACCTCTGACCTTTGCTATTCATCGGTATGAATGCGTCTTGGACACGTGTCACCCAGTTCTTGGCACTGGAAACCAAGCCACGTTTGTTCAGTGTATTGATGCAGATTTTTTAAAGCTTTTTAATAAGGACTGTAAACATGAACAGCATTACAAATAACTTTTCCATAAAATGCTGAGTCCTTATATTATTATGCAGTGTGATGCTTGAGGACTTGGAATGTGAATTTGCTTTTTCTGGTATTTCCTTAAACAGCAATTCAATATATATGCCACCTACAATGGGACTGTTTTATATAATAATTCAATATGAAACAAATCATTTTGCACTCTAATGTTGGCTGTGCGCTTTTATTATATTTATTCCATGCTGTAATTTCTGTGTATACAATGAAAAGCAGAAACAAACCCTATTCCTACGTTCTTAAACACTGTTTTATGTTCTTTTTACTTTATTTAGACTATTGTCAATTCTTTTCATATATATATATTATTTCCCTGCTGGATGTCATTTCTTTTTTCATTTCACAGCAAGGCCCAATGAAAGACCTGCCAGACTCTTTGTGCAAAATCACTAATGACATTTATTGTAAAGAATGAAAATGGGTTCGTTAGTGTTTCCTTGGGGATATTTGGTGTCTTTTATGAACTGATGATGGGAAGAAAAATACTGATTAAGAAACAATAGTGTTTCAGCCAGGGCTTTAATCACTTGTTTGTTGAAAAAAGGGAAAATGAAAATGAACAGGATGTAATATGTAAGCTGGGCTTAGAGAAGCAACCCCTGCTGGTTACTGTAATTCTCAGTCAGTATAGGAAGCCAAACTGTCCACTTAGAGACATCTTTATTTATATGCATTTCAAGATACCCAAATTGAGCAAAAGATGTCTAGATATGCATACTGGAAATCTTTAACAATCTTAGAATGGATAAAAATCAGTTTAAAATGGAAGACAAAATGTTTTAAGATAAGTAGATAACACTTTACTTAAGGCCACATTTTTTGTAATTTATGAACACATAACAAATAATGCATTCATGAAGCATTATAAACATGGATATAAATATGTATAAAAAGGGATAACACTATATCCATGTGTATTATGCATTATGAATGCTTTATGAAGTTTTCATCTATATATAATGCTATAATGCACTATAATGGTGGACCTGTATAAGCATTAAGGATGTTTTGTACTGAATTATCAAGGTATCTATAGTGCATTATAAATGAGAGCTTCATATGGCAGTCATAATGCATAATACATATGGCTATAATGTTCTGTGCCTTTATGAATATTTATAGCCATGTTGATAATGCTTTATGAATGCATTATAATGCATTTTGAATATGTTTTTAAAATACTAAAAACATGGCCTAAGCAGAATGTTGCCCTTTTGAGCGCAGATCAATTTAATATTCATACACGATGACATATATATTAATATGTATTTAAATTATATTGAGCTTGCCATGTTGACCCAGCTGCCAGCTACGTTAAGGTCATATTGTCAAGTAAACTGAAACTGAGCATAAGCGGTAACCAAACTAAAATAATTTAAACACTATCTTAAACGGTATGTTTTACCATTCTATTGTGGTCTTTCAAAGGTTGGTGAATATGTAGTAGGCTGGAAAAAAATATAGTTTCCTGCTAGTCCACAGGGGACCCAATTTATCTGCATTGCTTTATTTGTGCTTAAAATGTGTACTAAGAAGGCTCAATAAATTTAACATGCATTCGTAAGTAAAGAAAAGCTAAATGTAGCAACAAGCAGACAGAATGTAGAGCATTGCTTCATGGTGAATTAGCAGTAGCAAACATCCATAAAAATAAAGAAAAAAATAACGTTGCAATTTAAGTAGAATGAATCTGTGCCTGGCGTGTTTTCTGATGTGTAATATAGCTGCGTTTGATCAGCATTCAGACAGACTGGCTACATCACGTGCTCCGAGGGTAACTCAAGCAACTTGGATTTTGTTAGCTGAAAATTGATTTCAACACTGGTAGACAGTATTCGGTATATATTTACAGCCATAAATTCCCATCTAAATGTCTTGAGGAAAGCTTGTTGATCTCGTTCCCAGTCCGTAAAGGGTGATTTATGTAGAGGGCTGGATTGTTTTTAAAGTGTTCTGTTTGCTGCAGAAACACTGCATATTTGAGCTTGCTGGGCTGAAAGAACACCATTGGAAATTAGTAATATTTTATGAAAATGCTTTTTCTAAATGTTTCTGACTCTTTGGAACGAGACCTGATTTATTAAAAAAAAATACAAAGGATCTGCCTTTCTGTGGTCGTTGGGTGTCTGAGGGTATCCCCATACTGCTGGCCTGTGCTATGTGGAATTGACCTACCCCTGTTTCCAGGCTGCAGTTGGTACATATCAGTAGTTGGAACACTATTTCCGCCGCTGATAAGAAGTTAATTCTTTTGGCACTACACTTAGCAGAGTGATAGTGACAAACGTGACCTTGCTTCTCAAAGACTGTGCTTTGGGAGTGAGAGTTGAAAATGAGAAGGATCACGAGCAGGACAGGAGTATAGATGTAAATCTCACTCCATCTCGAGCCCTTTGTTTACCAATAAATTGCCTTGCTGCTGATGTCTTGGGTCACTTCCTGTTTTTGACTAAATTATTAATCTAAATTATTAATATCGAACTTTACTTTGTAACAACAATATAATAAATAAAATGCATTACAGGGGAAAAATTGTCCGTTTCTGGTTAAAATGGACCCAGAAGAAATGCAAGTGCTTCATAATGTTTTGCAGCTAAAGTTTTCTCAAATTCCTAGTTGGAATCGATGGCTTCTTTCCTGACAGATGGAGAGCAAAGCATTTGCGGTAAAGTGAAATCTAGGTAGCTGCTATCTCTGCCGTCCAGTATGACTTCACGTGTGAAATGACTGCTAAACAAGAACATATTACTGCTAACAGACGATGTGGTGCTACCTCAAATTAGAGAGATATATTTCAGCATTTGGGGGGGGGGTGTCTTTTAATAATATTTCTGTCATGACATGGCACATCAGCTTCCTTGTTCTCTAATTATCTGAAGTGATTTTGTATTTTTTTAAGTTGACATTCATATTTCCAGTATCATCCAGCGGAAGCCTTTTTCCCTGTACCGTCTAGGACGGCTGATATATGCCTTGGCAGTGTTTTATGTCTTGCCTTGATACCCTCCTTCTCCTCCGTATTCTTAGCAAAGAGATTTTCCGAATTCCAGCATCTCAGACAGTTGGCTAAGATATGTCTTGTGCTTGCTGGGACACTCGGTCGCCTGTGGCTTACTACTATGAAGTGAGACATTTCTCAAGCGAGGTATCAACGTCCCTTGCTTTTTTATTTAATTAAAGTTGAGCAGGGTCTGACGGAGCACATTTCCCTCAACTGCCTATTCATAGCAAGAATTTTAGACCGAAGGAGAAAGAGATTTTAAGTTTTTCTTCGTGAGACATCAGTTCTGCTTGGATTCCTTAGATGTCATTAATTACTGGAAATAAGGAGGACTGAGCTTCCTACTGTTCAGAATGGGCTTATGCCAAATGTCCTTTCACTAATATACACAAATATATTTTAAGTAAAGATACTATTTTTTTGGTATTATTAAAAAATGTGTTTGTGTATATGTTCATGTATCAATCCGTATATGCCTCAGTGAGTACATCATAAAACCAAATGAACCTGGGCCTGAAGCCAACTCCTGGAAACACAGGGCACAAGGCTGGGGTACACCCTGGACCAGATGCCAGTCCATCTCAAGGCTGGGGTACACCCTGGACCGGATGCCAGTCCATCTCAAGGCTGGGGTACACCCTGGACCGGATGCCAGTCCATCTCAAGGCTGGGGTACACCCTGGAACGGATGCCAGTCCATCTCAAGGCTGGGGTACACCCTGGACCGGATGCCAGTCCATCTCAAGGCTGGGGTACACCCTGGAACGGATGCCAGTCCATCTCAAGGCTGGGGTACACCCTGGACCGGATGCCAGTCCATCTCAAGGCTGGGGTACACCCTGGA
>JABFEA020000138.1:20330854-20344092 GCA_019775915.2 Cyphomyrus plagiostoma | reverse complement strand
AAGGCTGGGGTACACCCTGGACCGGATGCCAGTCCATGTTAAGGCTGGGGTACACCCTGGACCGGATGCCAGTCCATGTTAAGGCTGGGGTACACCCTGGACCAGATGGCAGTTCATCTCAAGGCTGGGGTACACGCTGGACCGGATGCCAGTCCATCACAAGGCAAACCAATTCTTTAAAACCAGGAGGAAAGCCACAGGAATCTGCAACTCCCATCAAACACACACAGACACGTGCGCGCACATGTCGGGTATACTTGTCTTTATGGGGACAGCTCATTCACTTCTATGGGAAAAATGCTAATGCAAACTATGACAACCTTAACCCCCACCCTGCTCTAACCATAACCATAAGTAACCAAGCAAAATACAAGAGTTTTTGCATTTTTAGTTTTTTCATAGCGGTTGCCAATTTTTGTAAAATAGAGTTTTCCCTTATGGGACCAGGAAACCAGTCCCTATAAGGTTGAAAAAAAATGGATATTTATCATGTTATGGGGACATTGTGTCCCCATAAGGATAGGTATACCCGCTCACGCGCGTACACACACACGCACACGCACACACACTCTCTGTCTTTATATCTCCCCTCTTCTACCTGTCTCCACTCCTCCGAGGATAGTTGGATTTAGGCATCAGGTGACTTTGTTAGGTCGCTGGGTGAGTCGCAGAAAAGGACTTTTGACTGCGTCACAGACGCTGATTCAGTCGGCTATTTAAGGAACTGGTCTCGCAGCACCCTGAGCGAGCTGTGCGCAGTTGCTGCAGCATGGTGGCAAAGGGCAGTCATTTCCTGTGTGTGGAGATCTGTTAAGTTGCAGTCCCTGCCCCTGAAAACAGATCTTTCTTTTTTTATGCTGGCTGCAGCTGCAGTCTTCCTGGGATGATTCAGGGCCGGAACAAAAGGCCGTTCTGCCTTAAGTCACATAGGGTGCACGGGTCACATTACCATGGTAGCAAGCCAGAGGAACTCTTGCTCCCTTCGTACTGGTTTTGCAGTGGGACCCTCTGCTGTCAGCGTAGGGATTTAAGGGGGCAGAGGCCCCTTTGCTAAGTCCCCCCCCTTCCTTTCCGGCAGGTCAACATCTACATTTGCCAGTTGGTTTTCCTTGCCGTCCCTGGCTGCATAAGGTCACATAAGTCTCCTGAAAAGCCAGTACTCCAGGGTTTGGGATCAGTGGTGCTTTCTGTGCATGGTGGTGTTCAAAACAGGCCTTTGTGGGGGGGGGGGCAAAATAAAAGGTTTGTTTATGGGTGCAGGTCAGAAGCACTGAGGGCCGGTTTGGTGAATGTTCTGGAAATATTCCAAGAGGGGCAAAGAGAATACTTCAAGAATATCCAGTTGGTGGTTTTTATTTCCGCATCCAGCTACTCAATTAACCTTTTTTTTTTTTACTTTAGAGGAAAATGATGTGTTTCATGCATATTTATGCCTTTTAAATCACAGACAGCTGCAGGAATCATGGTTCCACTAATACTATTTAGACCAGGTCATATTCTTTGACTCTCCATGATGTATTTTGCTCTGCTCATCTTTTCTGCAGGTTTCTAACAGCTTGAACACACTCAGTGGCCTCACACTGAATCGCCTGTTATCCAGCTTTTTTAAGAGATGAATCTTGCGAGCAGATGGTG
This sequence comes from Cyphomyrus plagiostoma, assembly GCA_019775915.2. Classification (NCBI taxonomy): domain Eukaryota; kingdom Metazoa; phylum Chordata; class Actinopteri; order Osteoglossiformes; family Mormyridae; genus Cyphomyrus; species Cyphomyrus plagiostoma. Next base: position 20,342,457 of record JABFEA020000138.1, on the reverse strand, counting down.
TCGAGCCTTGTCTTTAAGCACACGGCGTACTCAGTCAAATTGTTTATGTTACATCACAGCTAGACATCTGAGACATTATTTAACTTTGTTTTTACAACTGTAAGATGCTCTGAGATCGAACCAGCAGCTAGAGCTGGTTTTCAAAACAAAAGGTTGCCCAGTCCTTGTCCTAGAGGAGGTCACAGTAGATACACCCCCACAAGCTTTTCCATTCCTTATTTAAATGTCTGTTTTCAGTAAGTAGAGAGAGGAAATAAGATGCTTAAATGCTTTAATATAATGGAGACATGCATGTCCAGTTAATGAAAGACTGGCATTGTCTATTTTGAGTATAAATAAAATGTACATGTCCATGCTGTTTACTTTTTGTACTTTAGCTCTCATTAATGTCAGCAAAACTGAAAATTATTACTCGGAACAGAAAGTCGTAAAAAAAAAAACCACCAATAAAAAAAAACATTTAATTATGGTGTCTAAATTATGTGAATATTGTGAATTACATCTACCCGAGTTCCAGAGTTGCAGGTTGGGATTTTATGCTCGTAATATTGTGGAGTCACAGGCTGTCACGTTCAGCTGTGACATTTGTTTCTGCTTCCCCACCACATTCCGGCCATTTCCAGAGGATACTACCTATGACGCTCTGGGCCTTGGAGTGACACAGCAGAGGACGGCATTAGGAGGGCTGTAAGGGATCAAGCAATTTCTGTCAATCATCCGACGCTGTAATTGCCCGCGAATTGCTCTTTGCTTCCTGGCTGCCCCTGGCCAGTTCCTGCTGCTCCTCCTCCTCCACACTGAGCACTTTTGTTTGCCTGTCCTCGCTCTCCACATTGTGATGATGACCAGGTGGACATCTCACCCCTCCTCTGGTCTCTCGGTCCCTGAGCTCTGCTCCCAGCCCAGGCAGCTGGTGGAGGCCTAGCCACCCTGACATCACTCACGTTGTTGGTTTGAGGAATGCATGTTTCAGACACATTTTTAATTACTGGGATGTTCTTAATACTCAAAAAATGTTTAATTATACTCATGGAATAGGCAGTATGACTACTTGAACTCATCATATGCTAATAAATTAACCTAATATTATAAGTGGTAACACTTAAACCAGTCATCATAATGCATTATGGACACCTTCGTAATGTGTTATAATGCATTCATAAAGTTTTATAGACAAAGCTATAACTATTCATAAAAAGTCATAACAGTATTGACATGTTTATTATGCATAATGAATGCTCTGTATATTGTATATTGGTCAGTATAAGCCATTATAATGCATTATGATGGTAGCTATAGTGCATTATAGATGAGAGCTTCATAGAGCATTCATAATGCATGACTATAATGTTGTGGTTTTTATAAATAGTTATAGCTGTGTTTATAATACTTTATGAATGCAGTATAATGCCTTATGAATGAATCTATAATGCATTATACACGAGTGCTTTAAGTAATTGTGACCTTAAAGGCTAATAAAAACTCAAAAAGAAATCTGTGGCAAACAGTAAATTTGCTTAGCAACCCCTTTATATCTTTATATGCCCATTTAACGATGGTCTGCTATCCGATTGTCAGGTGACCTGTGTATGTAAACTAACCTACACACAAACCAGGCTGCACGTGTATTTTTAAACCACACTCTCATTCTCGTACAGGCATCTGGGCAATCCTTCTCTTTATAAGAAACAGATGTAGTATTAAGTGTATTTTTGCCTCCCCCATTCTTTTTATTTGAAATGTAATGGTGGCTGAACTCCAAATTTATTCCTTGCATTGTATCATAGGGCTACCTTAACTACCCCTATGCCGTGCCGGATGTAATATAGTCCTCTTTTGTCTGGTGTGTTTATACTCACTGACTTAAATGTAGTACATGCTCACGTTCCACCAGAGTGTGGCAAAATAAATCCAGAACAGCCTCAGTTTCAGCCTTAGTTAGTGTGCGGTTTCCAGGTGGCGTTAATCTCAGCCAGAGCAAGCAACAGTCAGGAAATGCTGGGTGGTTTTTTAATTTAAATTTTTTTTAAATCAATGATGGCTATTGTAGGTGAATTCTGCTATCCGGCTAGAAGCCGATCTCTATCAGGGCAGTGAGATGCTGTACAGCATCCAGGGCTTTTAATTAAACATGTTATGATTAAAGGGCTGGAGTGGGTTTAGTGCGTAGGCATCCTTTAATTTAATGAAGTGGGTTTAGTGCGTGGGCATCCTCTGATTTAATGAAGTGGGTTTAGTGCACGGGCATCCTCTGATTTAATGAAGTGGGTTTAGTGCGTGGGCATCCTCTGATTTAATGAAGTGGGTTTAGTGTGAGGGCATCCTCTGATTTAATGGAGTGGGTTTAGTGTGTGGTCATCCTCTGATTTAATGGAGTGGGTTTAGTGCGTGGGCATCCTCTGATTTAATGAAGTGGGTTTAGTGCGTGGGGCATCTTCTGATTTAATGAAGTGGGTTTGGTGCGTGGGCATTCTCTGATTTAATGAAGTGGATTTAGTGTGTGGGCATCCTCTGATTTAATTAAATGGGTTTAGTGTGAGGGCATCTTCTGATTTAATGGAGTGGGTTTAGTGTGTGGGCATCCTCTGATTTAATGGAGTGGGTTTAGTGTGTGGGCATCCTCTGATTTAATGGAGTGGGTTTAGTGTGAGGGCATCCTCTGATTTAATGGAGTGGGTTTAGTGTGTGGGCATCCTCTGATTTAATGAAGTGGGTTTAGTGTGTGGGCATCCTCTGATTTAATGTTTTGCGGTTACCTTAACTGAGAAGGACAGAGAAGCCCTTCTGATGAATAGCAAATATTTTTTAAAGAAATAAGCTACATCAGTACCCCTCATATATGCCCCATATTTTTTGCTCGAGGGCACCAGGTGGGGTTCTTGGTCATTTATATTCTGGTATTTTATAGGATTGAAAGGTACAAGGTCTGGATAAATTAAAGCAACTTGCTGCAGTGCCCGCGGGACGGATAGGGATACTGGCACATGCCCTGGTAACATCACTAATACTTCCATGTGCGTTATGTCTCCTGGGCGACGGATGTTTGGGTGGTTTAATAACCAACAGGTGCAGCATTCCGCCTGTGTGGGGCGCTAAAGTGCATTTTGCACTGGAAATGTTTGCACTGTCCAGGGTGTACCCCAGCTTTGTGTGCTGTACTTCCTGGGATAGGCCCCAGGTCCCCCTGGAACCCTGACCTGGATGAGTGGTTAGATGGATGGATGGATATTTTAACCATGGAGCAAAATTAGAGCACAACAACTGATACGATGAGTTAAGTAAGAGGAATTCATAAAATGTAAAGCATACACTTTGAAAAGTCAATGTTATAAAGTAATTTTGAATAAAAAAGGTGAACCTTTTAAAAAGGTTAATTTTCTTTTGAATTATATCTGTCACAGAGTTTATATTGCCTGTAAAATTCCTGTCAACAGTATGTTGAGCATTTGCCTTTTACCGTGACATACGTTTGAAGCAGAAGTATGCCAAAATACATTGATTTTAGTGTGCTGCCTGAAATAATAGAAAACGAAATTAGTTCAGCTATTGAATCCTCCTGGTTGTGAGGTAAAAGTCGGGGTGGTTTCAGTATTTTCAATTTATGGTAACAGTGTACATTTCAAAGGATTAAATAGACTTGGTGAGGATGGTCATTCCAATATCCAGGGAGCAGCACTTCAGTCCGCCAGGGTGTCTTTGGCCTCTTGTCCATTTAAGGCTTTCTTCACATGTAAGGAGAGACCACCCAAGTGTGAGTGCAAAATTGGAACCATCAGAGCAGCGCGGAGCCTCACGGTCTCCCCTGCTTCACTTCATCCTCTTTACTCAAGTTCAGGCCCATTTGCATTCTGCACAACAAACATCCCTTTAAGCTACCTGAAAGTTCTATAACGTCTCCCACGCACTCCAGACATTTCTCCAGGAAAAAAACCTGGAAGTTGTATCACTTACTATTTTAATTTGCTAGTATTTGTTTGACAGAGCAAAGCTGCAGGAGCCACAGCAACATATAAATGTTTTGCACGAAAACTCTTTGAATAATTAAAGGAGTCTCACATTTCGAGTCAGCAAAATTATTTGCAGCCAGATTGATCAGTTTTGACAACGTCTTTGCCTTGAAGATGATCTTTGTTCTTCCCTCGGGGTGTACTGGAGCTTTGAACGAGTGGCCAAAATAAATGACCACAGAGGTGACTCTACTGTAAGGGGTACTGATTTAGTTTAAGGGCAGAAGGCAAAGCCATGGGGAATTGTGAGGTCAGAGGTTAAGCAGAGGTGAAGATGTGTATGTGGTTTGTGTTCCTGTTGTGTATAACCCACTGGTTCTTGATCCTGAATGCATAACATAGGGTTTTAGTCTCGTAACTGACTCTTAGATTTTGGGGCAAATTGCATGAATATTGGTGAACACAGGCAGAATGTCATTCATGTTATTGCTCCTAATTACGCTGTGCATAAGTACCATGCCTGTAATTTGTTCCAGGGCTGCAGCAGTGGTTTGCTAAACCCTGCGGGGGAAACACTGTTCATGGAGCCCGTCGAATGAAAGAGCCATGATCCTTATGCTGTGCTGAACTTCCTTTGTGGCTGCGGGGCGCGTCTGGGGACACATGTGGGGTCAAGAGAGTCGCAGCGACGTGGGGGAGGCAAACGTTGGACTTTGTTACTTAGCCACCGGTGCAGAAATCAGAGCAGCATTCAGACTTTTAAATCTACGGTTTTGACCCTCCTTGAGCCTATGAAATCCAGGTGCGTACCCATAGAGCATTACAAGCTCATTCTGTTCTAAATAACTAAGTAAGTTATGTTTAAATATGTTAACGTTGACCCATTTGGCTCATCAATTGTACTTTCTGTCGGGGAAAAAATTGGAAATCATGCTACTGTGTCCCTGTATCGTACAGGATTTTGTTTTTGTTTAGCTTCTACTTTAAAATGGAATTTTATTGCTCCCTGTTTTGACTTGTTGAATGTGATGATATAGACGTAGATGTGCACCTGTGCTCTCGGTGCAGCTATCAGGAGGACTTGTGGCTCTGTTTATCGCAGACTGTCCTGTGGGGCTCCACTGCAGAACATGCCTCTCAGGTGGATCTTCTGACAGTTCCCAGAAGTACAGCTCCTCTCCAGATCCCGGCCTCCTGCATAAATAAATGGCTGCTGTTGGGTTGCCGAGTTTCTTCCAGTGGAGTGAAATCAAGGTTTGACAGAGGAAGTAATCAATGGAGAGTTATTTCATTTTGGGGGATGGAAGGATCTCAGAGGTTTAGAATAAGGCTTCCAAATGTTGCGTCTCTGACAACAAGAATCATTTTAGTTTCTTTATATACAGTAGTATGACATTCAGCCCTTCTTTCTACAGATGAAAATCACATCTTTGGAAACTCCTTCCATTCATCCTTCTATCATGCCCAATTTTTCAGTAGGTTAAGACAGTATTTAATTATGACAGATGGATCTATAGGAGGTATACCTGTAATTGTAAGTTAGCTGATCAATATTACTAAGTCGTTTCAATCTAGTAATGATGAAGAACTTTTGCTGGCAACCAGATCCTTTGGAGAGAAAAAGCACCATATTTAACATCCAAATATCTATGGAATTCTGGGTAAAAATCTTCTGTGTTAACGTGTGGGTGGACAGGTGCTAAGTCGCCACGAGAAACATCTGACTGCGCTTTCTTCTGCTGATGTGCAGTCTAGTACATTCAGTTCCATTTCAATTTATATTACATTCAGCAATATTCAAAGCGGGTATCATGGATTTAGCAGAAACATACTTATATTACACACATTAGACCTGGCATCACAGGCAAATGTAACAGAGGTCATATAAAGTCTTTTTTAAATCAAAAATCAATGCCAAGATAAAAAAAACAACTACACAGAGAAGGGAGAGTAGATTCCTCTCATGTTCTGGTGACCCCAGGCTTTGGAGTAGGCCAGCTGAGAAGGACGAGTACAGAGGTGTCTCTGTCATGTCTCTGCCAGAGCGGCTTTTTCAGCCGTCGGCCTCGACGGGAGACAGCGGCAGTGCCGATTGCTCTTTGGCACTCTGAACTTGGCTGGCTCTCCGAGGCCAAAGCCGTCGGTCAGGGGAAAAAACGTCATTGGTTAAACAGCACCGCTGGTCTTAAAAAACTAAATATTTATGGTGTGAAAGCAACAGGAAGCTGACAAAGTTCTGTCTCTGTCTTTGCCATGGAAGCGATATTTTGAGGAACCAGTTTTGGATTATTTTACTTCTCGGCTGTGTCCCTTACCTTCACATGTGGGCTGATATAGGAGTTTAGTTAGATTGGCTCTTGCTAATATCTAATACAAAGCTTTGTGTCGCATGCATTCATACTAAAATAACAGTTATTCATGTGAGGGATTTCTATGATGATTAATCTCTGTATGCGATCATATGGAATCACATATGAGGAAACAAATGATCTGCTCTGATCTTCCATTGTTCCATGGTGCAGATACAGTATATTTGCGGCTTGGTTCCACGTTTGCCGGAATGGATATTGAAAGGAATCAAAGCACCTCCTGTTGTCAACAGTGACCCAATTGTGAGACAATTTGTGAACATTTAAAAAAGATATTTGTCAATCCCTGGGAGCCAATATTGCAAACCTGTGGGAGAAGTTAAATGTGTTGCCAACATCACAACTTGTTTGGTATTAACTGGATTGCTATGTTAGCCTCTCTAATGAAAGATTGACTTGAGGCTCTCCATAACTTGAATTGGAAATCATGGTAGTTTTCATGGTAGGCTGGTTAATTCTGTGGCAGATGCAGGAAGCAGGAAGATTTTAAAGCAGTAATTGTATTTCACATTAGATAAAAATGCTATATTGCAACAAAAAAAGGCTGACAGTGAAGTAATCAAGATCCCGGGAGCATGCAGGGCTGTGTGGAACCCTCAGTGTGAAAGTGGAGGTACGGCAGAGAAGGATTTATTTTTTTAATCAATGCTTATTGCAACAGGTAGACTAATCTGAAGGCAGAGAACTGCTCAGTATGCAATGAAATGCCATGTAGGAATGAATGAGACACACAGGAGCTGCACTGGCTTTCAGGAGTGACGTGCCGGTAACGTTCCTTAGTGAAGCTAGGCTGCTTCTAATGGTACTTTGACAATGTAGGAGTGGATGAAAGGCCCAGGAACTCCACCGGCTTTCAAAATCGACATGCTGGTATTGTTCTGTAGATATCTGAGGTGTTGCATGTGTCGAATGTTAAAACCTGGAGCAGCTGGCAATAGGGAGACTCCTTATTGTGTAAACAAGTATGAGTTCTTTTTGAAAAAAGCATATGGAGAATTACATGGCTGTGCTAGTTTGTCCTGACACTGCTGCGGGGTGAATAGGTGCTTTCACACAAGGGTGAGCTGATAATCCATGCCAGGGAGGACACTCTGAGCTACTTCGGGTTTTACAAATTTACTTTAAAACTGAAAGGGTTCTGTGCTCGGTTAAGTAGTTCTTTTCTTCTTTGTGCTTTGACTGATTTCTCTCCTTGATTGAAAGGTTCATCCAGCTGTTTCACATTAACATATTAAGAACTTAGTGCTTAAGTAAAATCCGGGTCCTTTTGATTGAAAATGTACAAATCCTGTCCTAGCGCAAAGTGTCCTCCCTAACATGGATTATCTGGTCACTCTTTCGGTCAGTGTGAAGTGTTTTTTTTTTTTTAATCACCCATACAAATCTTCATCTTCTTTCCTGTACAGGATGACAATGATGGGATCCCATGGTCAGAAGAGAGAGTGGTGCGCAAAGTACTATACCTCTCCCTGAAAGAGTTCAAGAGCTCCCAGAGGAAGCAGCTAGGGGTAAACCTAGATGAGGGACTCAAGAACACCAGTGGTGAGTATCGGGAATTGGGCGAGTTACGTCTCAACAGGCATGCTTAAAATGCCTCTTCTTAGCACTGCTGATGCATAATGAATAGCTGGGCCTCATATTACCATTCTAGTGAGTTTGCTCTCCATAAATTAGAGAAGTGTGTCCAGTTACAAAAGCTTCGATTTGAATCCGTTATGACACGCCTGCGATCTGCGGATAAATACCGAATATTTTGTGTGTCGTAAAAACAAGTAGCCTTGTGGGTAACCTAATGTAATATGTTTTATTGTTCTATGTTACCGGTCGATACGCTGCCCTTTGGGGGGAAAAAAGAAGCTTTTAAGATTATGTCAGCTAAGCCGATTGTTACATGGAGTATGTATGAGGGTAAATGTCAGGGATGGTGTGGAATGCAGTGCGAGAAGCTGAGATGCTAGCAGTGATGGGGAGCAAGCAAGACCAAATAGTTGCTCTAATTAGGCGCTGTTTGATGCTCGAGCTGAATAACCAGTCAACAGTAACGCTAAACATTCTCTGGGGCAATTGGAATAAATTATCTATTGGCAGAAGAATAATTTGGCGACCAAAGGCAAATGGTGGCACTTGTGGCTGCAGGCTATGTTAGTGTCTATCTGGCTAACGGAGAGATGGAAGCAAAAAGGTTTCCGGAATGGCATTTCTGTGCAGCGTTCCTCTGTGGCTGGGTTCTCTACGCATTATAAGTCACAGTAGGATGCTGACCTTATCAGTGGAATAAAAATACATCTGAAAACATTTCCATCTGCTGTGACACACAGTGGTTGGGGCGCACTTACGCATGTGCTTTGAATTTAAATCAGCTACATATTATGGTTATTTTTTATATAGTCCAAAAAAATCTCTTTTTGGGTAGCAATCATGGATATTATTTTTAATTGGTGATGTAGTGGTGCTAGACTAGTGTTGAAGACATCAAAAGGAACTGACATTATTCATGTAGCCCTAAGACCCTGATAATGGATGGATTATGTTCATGTCCAGTTCCAGTTTTCTGACGTCTGTTTCTTTTTGCAAGGGGGGAAATTTTAAATTGCCCCTTTAGAATGTGTTGTACTGTTCAGAGCATGTGAGCGGAGTGAAGCGGTGAGAATTTCCGCTCCTTGCTCACAAGGCTGTTGGCTCCGCCGCTCTTCCGCTTTAATTCGTACTACGCCGCTCCGCTCAACATCGCTCCTCACTCCACGAAAATTTCCTGCCGCTCCCCTCAAATCGCTCGATGCATGCTCGCTCCAATTTAAAAGAGGGACAAATAATCTGCATGCCCAACAAATGTTACCTTAAACCGAAGCCTTATATCATAAAGAAATATGAGGAACGGCAACTTAGAAAATATTTATTTTTAAGCAACATATAGGCAACAACGGACACGTTTGGCAATGGCATTCCACAAAAAAAATAGGTTTAAAAATAAAGGAATCAGTGGGCTTAATAGCCTAAAGAATACACAGGCACAGTTTTAAATTCCTCATTTTTTCGGTTGATGCTGCTGCTGCTGTGTCTCTCCATAAAATAAAATTTCACTGACAGCGTTACACGAAATTAAAAAAATCCTATTAGACCTACTTTGAATGACAAAACGAATTTATTTGATTACCAATATTTACTTTATAGGCTTTTATACTTTAATTTACTTTATAGACCTGATATGCTACAACCATATAAAGCTCACGTTTAGCTTCGGCTTCTCCTATTCGCGTAGCATACTCTCATGTTTCTGAGAAAAATGATTCCAAAGTGAATCTTTACTCACTGAAACTGTTTCACCACATTGTTGTTCTTGCTCTACATTATTGTCATCTATACGTTTGATAAGAATATTATACTTGTGTGATCTATCAGATTCCTTTGTGAAATACTAATACAGCCATTTGCGTAACAGTCTTGATAATTGTACAGATGAATTCTGGGTAGATTTGGGTACGCCTCAGAATCGTAGTGTGAGCGGTATCGGAGTGAAATTGAAGCGAAACAGAGCGACCGCTCCAGTCTTAATTAAAAAACCGCTCCACGCTCTGACAAAATTTTGCCCGCTCCGCTCCTCGCTCACGCTCTGCTCACATTCGGGTTATTACATTTTCACTCATACAGTGTTGGTGCGACTCGAAAGGGGAACTGATGCTACTTGAAAAGGGAAAGCCAGATACTGTAAGTGATTGTTAGGCTGAGTGCATTTCAGAATAAATGTCAGGGAGAAGCGTGTAGGTGGATTTCAAAGGGGAGTGATTTCTTCATGCTAGGTTAAGAGAGTCTTGCAACAGAAGAATAATGGAACATAATAGTCTTTTAAAACCAGGGGTCTCATTTATCAAAGTGCGTAGAACGATTCCTAAATGTGTGCATACGAATCACGGGCATGCACAGGCAAAGTGGTATTTATCACTCGTGCTTGTGAACAGCCGTACGAAGTGAATGTTGATAAATCTCAGGCCGTCTAAATGTGACTGTGTGCACGGCAAGACTGAGTTAAATAAATGCCCTCAATGAGCCACATATGAGCATATAACTTCCGCATAACACACCAAGCTGCACGTGTTGCAGAAAAGGAGACCGTGAAGAGACATCTACCCCAATATCCTTTTTTTTGTAATATATTTCGAACTGTATACTTCAACTGTATTTTGCTATTAATGAATAAAGTTTAAAAATAAAATGTGCATGGGGGATAAAACGTGACTTCACAGAGAATGAGGTGGAAGTTTTGCTAGATGCATTCTGGGAAAAAAAAATAAGTTTGGTGTAGCAAATTTTCCAGTGGCCAGTCAATGAAAGAGAAGGACCAAGCACGGGGAGAGATGACACAGGCACGTAATAATGTGGCAGAGGTGAGGAAGAAGCGCTTCGATCTGAAAATGACCGCCAAGAAAAGGATTACAACCCACAGATCCCACGTCTTTGTCACTTAGGGCCGCACAAGCCCCACATCAGTGTCACCTATGGATGGTAAAATAGCTGACATCATAGTCAAAACATCCCTAACAGGAATCACTTCAGATAGTGACACTGATAGAGTTCCTCTCTCACCCATGGATGAGGCAGGGCTATTAGAAGTAGGTAAGATACTTTTGTGGTTGTATTTAATTGGCTGTAGCAAGTAAAAGTGTCGTACGCTGCAATAGACAAACAAGTGAATGTTGCCGAAAATGTTGTGCCAGACATGTCAGTTGTCTTGTAAAACATGTATTTAGTGACAGTGATGTATATTTCTTTGGGCATGGACTATATATGACTTTTGATTCCTTGTCATTAGTATGACCTGCCTGCACATACTTTGAGTGAACATAACTAGATCATTCTATGTGCCTATCAAGTTTTATAATTAAGTGGGAGTCTGCATACCTTATGTGCCGATCGGCCTGCTTCAGTTACACTTCTCTGCCACTAGGGGTTTATATGTGACCAGGACTGGAGTGTTCATAAATATACGCACATATCTGTACATAATCAGAAATTGATAAATATCATTCCGTGCGTAAAAATGTGCATACGCATGGTTTATGCCGGAGACTGTTCATCGGCAGAATTGACAAATGAGAGCCCAAGTGCTGCGCAGCTTGTTAACCAGCTGATGAGGAAACCAAACACGCCTGCACATGGACGCGGGAACCAAACAAGCCTGCGCACGGACGCGGGAACCAAACAAGCCTGCGCACGGACGCGGGAACCAAACAAGCCTGCGCACGGACGCGGGAACCAAACAAGCCTGCGCACGGACGCGGGAACCAAACAA
>JABFEA020000138.1:20304426-20316970 GCA_019775915.2 Cyphomyrus plagiostoma | reverse complement strand
TTTTATCCTGGGTCAGCCCTGCTCCCTCCCTCCCCCTTTTATCCTGGTTCAGCCCTGCTCCCTCCCTCCGTCCCCTGTTTCCTGGTTCAGCTCTGCTTCCTCCCTCCCTCCCCCTTTTATCCTGGTTTCAGCCCTGCTCCCTCCCTCCTTCCCCCTTTTATCCTGGTTCAGCCCTGTTTCCCCATTCCACAAGGTCCTGGCTCATCTCGGCTCTGGTCCGTGTGTTGCTGCCATCTGAGCCGTGACAGCCCTCCTCCCGTCATGCCCAGATGGCAGTACTTAGCCCACACTGGGCACCCCATGCTAGGCATGTCCCCAGGATGGTGGCAGCAGGACAGTGACCAAAATGGCCTCTGTGGCTTCCAGCTTTGTTTGAGTTCTCCCAAAAGGGTTTTCGTTGACCTTGCAGCAGTCTTTCTTTCCATTGCAGTGTAACATAGTTCATTCATTACCGTATAAAAGGAAACAGTGAGTCATGCAGGGTAGTGAGGTGTGTTATAGAGTGTCTTCCAAGCTGTCAAGGAACGGAAGAGTGGAGTCTGGGGTCCAGGGTTAAGCATCAGCAGGCAGGTAGTGCTTCTGCAGAAGTCTTACATTGGAGGAGTCCGTATGAGTAAGGGAGAAAAGGGGGGCTCACTTCTGGAATGCTGGCGAAAGTATTTTAAGTGTTTTAAGAGTAGTAGAACGTCTGTGAAACAGGTACTGTCCTTTACACAAATGTAACGTCCCTCAGAATTTTTTTCCATCCGAAGATATGTAAAATTATATCCATTACAACAGTTTGAGTAAAAGGACGGCTCTCTTGTAAATGCTTCAGTGAGATTCTTGGTAAACCTGAGGGGATCCTCTCTGGGGAAGTCTCAATTTTGAAGAAGCACAAATTCTCCCAGAAAGTTGGTCTTAGCTCGTCTTTCTGGCGCTCTGTGTTGTATATCCTGTTCCGCAAGTGCTCTCGGGTTATCTTCTGTGTGCCTGTTTCCAAGTTCGAAATGGTGAACCCCCCCACCCCGGCAACCTGTCACACTGTTTTGTAGAGCCGTCTGTGCCTGTAAAGCACATGCATGCCGAACACTAAGGCAGTAAGTGTCCTCTGGTAGCCCTGTGTGCTAAGGGAGGGAGGTAATCTGCAACATATGCAACATCTGGAAGTGTTTCGCTAGGAAGGGAATTTTAAACAGCTGATTGCAAGTTCTTGGCACTCAGTTCTCCCAAACCCCTTTTTTGTGCTGCCCTGCATGAGCAGGCCAATCCCACTCAAAAACCACCCTCCCAACCCAAAGCACAGCAGAAACTGTCAACAGACCCACAAAGGCAAGCAAAAAACTCGCCATTTCGCAAATTCCTCATCCCCAGCTGGCTTGTAGGACACGACCTGAAACATCGTGCATTTGGTTATCTTAGTGGAGAAGGCCCCAGAATGTTTCCGGTAGCTGAGAGGTGACACTAGTGTACAGGTCCTGTCCATTTGTCTTGCTTACTCATACATCACTTTCTTCATATTGGCCATTGTCATTGAAAGTTACACTAAATTAATAGTGTTGGATATGGCAGTAACTTGTCACAAAGAAAAGATGAAAGAGGAAGATTGTGTTAGATGGAATTTTGCAATATGCGGCATCACTAGGGGTGGCTGTCACCTGGGAAAAATATATCAACGGGGAATCACAGGTACATGTTTAACGAAATGTACCAGAACATCAGGACATTTCTGATTGATATTTAGTAAGTGGTGTTTTTTAAGATGGGATTAGAAAAAGATGTGAGCTATAATGGTCATTTTGATGGTCTTCTGACCTCCACAATAACAATTTAGCATATGCATTATGCAGTGTTTCCCTGGGAGCAAGAAAACAATGTTAATTAAATCTGGGACCTTAAAGCTCCCCCTCTTGATGGCATCATTGTTACCAGGTAGCAGAGGACTGCTGAATCTCAACAACACAGTCCTTATAAAGCCGAAGACGTCGTAACGCAGACATATGACATCACTAAATGACGTTTAAAAGGATTCATGTTTCATATGTAGACTACATACCAAAAATTCATACTAGCATTGCGCCGTTTTATGTGTGGCACAGAGTTGATAAGACGTAAGGATACAATTACTACACTGGTAAGAGTTTCAGCCATTTAACGGTGATTTTAAAGTGCATTCACCAGATTATGTAACAGATTAGTGTAATAATTACATAACCTCATATACCTACAATTCAGGCCACGAAATTACAGTTATGGTGAGACTCATCTGGTCCTCTATGCTCTGAAACAGTGGCATGCAGCTGTGGGAGAGCATTCTAGATGCCCGAATAAAATGAGATTTTCTGGAAGAGTCGGCATGTCTGACTTTCCATCATTAGTTTGGAAACCTCTGCGAAATGACTAAGATGTTCCCTGGGTGTGAATGCTAATCTATTTCATCAGTGTGTCCACAACCAGCTAGGCCGCATTTTGTAAAGCGATCTTTTTCACTTTATTGCTCTTTTTCCAGTTTATTGCAGTTGATTATCTTTGAGTTTCTTTTATGATGGTGCATTCGTTTTTCTCTCGGAACTCGGAAATTCCGGGTTGAGTGACATCACGCCCGACAATCTCCCGTTCGAGCTACCACATCTCGGAACAAACAGGGCTGCCTCCATGAACACGCTGCTGTGTGTTGTCGCTTTATATTTTAGCAGATTTTGAGTGAGATTATTTTTTCCGAGAGACAAACAAGCAAGAAACACGAACTAGTCAAACCACATTAAAAGCTTTATAAAATATTTTAGTATATTCATTGCGATGTTCTTTTTTCAAACAGTAAACAAACTACAAACAAACCAAGTTAAAGACACTAACAAGTCTGGTAAAAACTGATATTGCATGCTAGGTATTCTCTAAATCGAGCACGTGCAATTACATTTATAACTATTAATACATTTAACGAAATAAACATTTTTAAAGATTTATACAATGGAATTACTGTTATGTGTAAGCTGCCATGTTGAAATTACGTCACAGGGGCAACTCAGACAATGAAATTTTGTCCAACTTCAAAAGAGGTGTCATAAAAGAGGCGTGTTTCTGACGGGAAGTGAGGTTTTTCGTGACGTTTCGTGATGTTTTCATCCGAGTTCAGACTTGGAGAGAAATAATTGAACGCACCATGAAACTGGGGGCATTTTTGTCAGGCCTTATGGAAGATTCAAGCCTGCTGATTGGCTGCTTAAACAGGAAGTCATCAGAAGGAATATTTAAGTCCTGTTTCAGGCTCCAGACAGAAAACACATTAAATTAATTTTATGCCTACCAAACACACATTAAAATGATGAGTTCTGAGTAAAATTACATTATTTTTACCATGGCTAAGGCTGACCTTTTTCCCATTAGTACTTTGTACGCCACCAGATATGTACCTCCAACATGGATGAAAGTTAACCTTTGGCTAGGCTGTTTTTACTTTTATCTTTTATTTAATATGCTTCGGCTCACAAGAGGAAGCACTACATTTTTCTCTTTGATTAAAGAACATTAACTCAGCGATACTTCATTTACATTGACAATGTAAGAATTGTATCAGTTAAATATGCATGGCTGGAAGTCCTTCGTTTGTCATCGCTGTTGCTGGGCAAACAGAGTTGGTTGCTGAGCTGCAACCCTGTGATTCTCCAGCCTGGACTGTGAAGACACCAGAGGTAACTGGAGCTGCCTGCTTTCTGCTCTGCTCCGGACCTCCTCTGGACTTAGGCTTCCCTCTGGGGCTAATCTTGCTCTCGGTGGTACAGCTCATTTTTAGATAACAATACTCAGTTGTTACTTCATAAAAACACATTATTTACCACAACGTGAACATAAGTCGATTCTTGTTCTAACTGAAAATGACCATGAAGTCATATTGGTATATTTGGATCGTATTAGCTGTGCTTAGTTTTCAGTAAAGCGCAAATTTAGGTGATACGTTACTGTCTGGTTCTCCCGGTACTGGGGACCTCTTAATTTGACCCGATTGAGCACCATACTGATCTACCATATTTGAGCATAAACGAGTCTTCAGCCGTGTTAGAAAAGACAATAACGTTTTCTTTCCAGTTTCTGTCATCATCTATTTCCTTGCTGGCGCTGCAGTGGCTGCTTACACACAGCATTAGTCAGCTGCGTCTCTGCACAGAGGTGTTGAGTATCTCAAATACGCCCGTGACACTGAGAGAAAAAAAGTGTTATGCTGAATAATTACATCAGCGTAGCAAGAGACAAGGTGTTGTTTTCTTCCTTGCTATGTGTGTTTCTTATTACTATTTTTTATTGGGATACACTGGCGTTTGCTTGGCAAACTCCCGTCCCCCTTGTTACTGGTACATGTGAAATACAATTAACTTACCGTGAGACTGATCATCAGCGTTTAACACGATCCAGCTGTCAGCTTTCTTGTCTTACACATCTTTTGGGTACCAAGGAATCTTTTAAACTGCTTAAAATTAGCTTTCTTTGAACAGATTGTGTTACGGATATATAGTCTATAAGGCCAATATATTGTTTTAATGTTATTTTCGACTATGAAAACTGATTACAAATGTAGTTAATCGTCACATGTGCTGCAGTGTGTGCAGCACGTGCTGTTTGCACGCCTTCTGCATGCATGCTTAAATGGCGCCCGTGCGGTGCCCTTTTTGGGGACAATAGAGGGAAGGCTATTCCGCGGGGGATCGCCATGTGCCCATGGTAACCAGCTGTCAGCCACTTGACATGTCGCGGGTCCATTGTTTGCTAACGCCGTTGGAACAGAGTGGCCGTAAATTATGCACGGTGGCTATCACGTGGAGATGAAACGGTCATGTTACGCCGAGCCCCGCGTCTCTGGTGACGAGAGAAAGCTGAGCGAGGCCATTGTTCGCTTCGCGGCCGCGTGGGACAAACTGGCATGGCCCGGGGGTGGCTTAGCGCGAACACGTCTAGCCACCACCTAGAGGAGCGGGCGGAACGAGCGAGGCACAGGGAGTCACAAGCCTTTCATGCCATGATTTATGATTTATGGCAAAGTGAGGTTGTGACATGTTTTGCATTACGAGGTCTTTCAGAACACAGCAGCAGAGAGTGTCGCGTTGACAGTGAGGAGCTGGGCATCTGCGGACTTGGATAAACTATACCCCTGTATTCTGTTGAGTGGTACAAAAAACACAACATGTGACCTTAATGTGTGTGTGTGTGTGTGTGTGTGTGTGTGTATTTTATACGTGCCACTTTATAAAAAATGTATACTTTTGGGAAATAGTAGGTGGAGATGATACTAAAAGATGTTTCACTGGGCAAGAACTCCAGTTACTCAGATGAGCATATTTATTCTGCTGACACAGGTCAGTCGCTAACGAAGTTTGGCGTTTACCCCGACTTTAAGGTACTTTTCCATTGCTGTTAGTGTTAACACGCCCACATGTATTGAAAATACTGTGTTAAGTGCCATCAGCTTTCATGAAATGTCCCAGCCTTGCATGCTTTATGTATATTAGGCATCTTGTAATACTTTTTTCTTATTTTAAAATTCTTTGAGGCAAGGTTTTCGCTGTCTGCTTCCTGCCAAAGACAGCTGATACGTTTGTAGCAAGACAGGTTGACGTTATGAAAATACCGTGAACTGAAATTGTGTACTATATGACAAGTAAATATAAGAAACGCTGAACTCATTATTATGCACATTATATAGGCGAATGACCATATGAAAGTGACTCTCTCAAAAATGTATGTAAACGTTTATAAGAGAACCATCCCTTTAAATGTTCAGTTGTCATTAAGTAAGCTTTAGTTTGATGGAATTGTCTATTATATACCCAACGTTTATTTAATGTAACCAGAATGTCCTGGCAGGCCATTGAGATTATTTTGGAATAAATGTTCTATTGTGACCATTTAAGCATATAGCAGCGTCACTTTGTTTTAAGATCGTGGCTTTGTCGTTCAAATTAAGCTTGTGGAAGCAGCAGTTTGATATGCAGTCCGATCATGGCTGTTGTCTAAAATCCCAGCCTAAGAAGCTTTCAGTTTTACTGAACACTGACAGGGTGGTAATTACTCGGGGATTACTCGTACGTAACATGGTTCCTTATTACATAAGAGCGTCCTGCTAATGACAGCCAAGTTTTATCGGTTATTTTGTCATTATTATTCTTGCTTTAAAGACACACAAAACATGATGGCAGCTAGGAAATAAGAAGCAGTGGTAATTAGGACCATCTTTACTTGCTCATAACTATCATATTCTCCCACGCTAACGTGTCTGCTTTTTGGCTGTTTAGCAGTACATGTGTTTTCTCTCCGGCTGGCGATCTCATTTAAGTCCTCCATCTCTCCCACTATGGCTCACTACATTAGTCCCGGCCATGGTTTAACGCAGTCTTTGTTGTCCGTGATAACGGGTCTCCTTCGGGACCACTCGGAAGTGAATGCGCGCGTTTGATGTTCTGCGTGTGCTGCGCCTTGTAGAACGCGATCTCCTTGTCGCGTGCGTGACCCCGCTGACGACGAGCGGGAAGCGGCCCGTTGTTGTAGCCGCGCAGCGAGACGGATATCTCAATTTGTGCAGCGACGTGTGGCTAAATCCCCAATTGAGAAATATCCGGCTCGCCCACGGGGCACGGACCATCGGCACGGCGATATCCACGCGTGAATGCTCGTGATCCGGATATTGAGCATAAGAGCTGACGAGCCCAGGTGGACAGCACGGAGGTGTAGGGAAATTACAGCCAAGGCTTTTTGGAGGAATGATGAAATTATACCTCTAACTTATATCCTGTATATGTAAAAGCTTAAGAATGATCGGAAATTAGAACTGCACGAAAAAAATTGAATGACTTTAATATTCCCACATCTCAGATAATAGGCTATTATTACTGTATGCTATCCAGCAAAAAAGATGTGTGGTAATACTTTTTCGGGTTAGTCGACAGACTGCAAAATGAATATGTGGCTGAATATTACAGTCACCAAAACTTTGATGTTCTGTGCGACAATCTTACGGAACCAAGTCCAGCTGGCTATAGGCTCTTATTTGGATACTGTCCGGCAATACAGGATCCCTCTCTCTTAGGTGTCAGTTAGGTCAGTGAGGTCCAAATCTCTCTCCTAAAACTGTTTCTTATTGGGTCTTGAATTGGGGTTTTTACAGACAAACAGCCAATGAACTTCTGTTGTGTTACCACACACTTTCTGAATGTGAGGCTGCGATGGTGACGTTGAGAATACACAGCACCATTTTGATGTCTGGAAAGTGGGGCTGAAGCCAGGAGGCTGAGATTACAACGACGTTCTGCCGTGACAGCCGGGGTATGAGCCAATCGATAATGCTGCCTGCTTTCAGAGAATAACGGCGAAATCCACGTAACAAGTTCCTGATTGAATCAGAGATTGGATTCTGTAACAGATCGCTCGTCTTATTTATTCTGAAGAAAATCTATTGAGTTGAACAGATAAGGATCTTCAGGGTGAAATCAAGGGTACAGTACAAATCCTGACACAAGGAAGTCATCAAGGAAATGACCGAAGACGAAGATAGTAATTTTCTGGCTTCTCTGACCCCTCATTCGGACATTACTACAAAGGTTGGGGGTAGGATGAAGTTGTGATAGTTGAAACACGTCACTTTTTCACTCCGAGGTCAGATAAAAGCAAATCTTTTGAGAGAGGAAGGAAAGATCTTAAAGAGAAGCAGCTGTCTTAAGCAATTGGGCCCGGAAAGACTGCAGAACCTCTACTTTCTTAATACCCTTATCAGCTGTCAGCTGCTTCAAAGGCCCTGGCAGAGTTTAACAGAGAACTTAATCACATTTTGCCAACCAGACATGAAGCGAAAGCTGGCAGTTACAGCACGTGCCTGAAAACAGCTGCCACTCACCATAACGATTAAATAACGTCGTCCGTTAGTGTTATTGTCTGTGCTGTGTGAGGAGGAAAGTTCGGCAGTACAATAGCATTCACATTAAATCAGTCAGTTCAAGTGGATGCTGGGCAGTTTGAAATGTTTAAAAATAACCAAGTGATATTTAAAGTGAATGGGTGGGTGGTCGACATTTTCTTATGCTAAACGTACATGCTTGAGGAATGCACCCGTTGGTGGTTCTCAAACTGGGGGGTGCAGAGGTATTATGGGTGGGGTGCACCAATGGGATAGCCTCAGGGCCATGTGCCACCCTAAAATAATCTCTTCACAGACTGGACGATTAAAAAAATAAAGCAGCACAATATTTCAGTAATTAACAATAAATAAACCACTAACTTGCGTGTACTATTAGAGCATTCATGTAATTTATTTAAGCTTTATTTTACCAGGTAAATTAACTGAAAACCAGTTCTCACTACTTTACGTGATATTCGGGAGAAATAGCAGATAACGCATCAGAACTGCCAGGGATACAAATGTCATACAAACGACAAGTTCTTCAGCCAATAAGGGCAAAGGTGTCGTCACGGAGGCTGTTCCAGTTTATTCAGCCAGCTGAGAGGTGCTGTATGATCTGTCTTAAGTCGTCTTGCTCCTGCAAGGTTTTTGTACCATGTGACACGGTAACGCGTGGCGACGTTTTGCAGTGCCGGACAAAAAAATCTAACCATATCATGAAAAACGAGGTTAAAAATTTTCTACGTGAAGTGCAGGGTGACTATCAATTAATGGGTATGATTTAGATTTAGTTTTGTGCTGTAAGTATAGGCTGAAACCTGCGGTTATCACCAATTACAAAATGTGGTAATCGTAAGACAAACTTTAATTTGTGTTCGCCAATGAATATGAACAGGAATGTTAAATCTGTATTTGCGTAATTTCAAACTCATGCTGGACTTTTATTTTTAATTGATTTGCTCTTTTTTCTCCCACAGTGATGAAATTGCACCATTTGTATTTTGCAATTGCATTTGTTCCGCTCAATTTTATTTTCAAATAAAGTTTGAATCTGAACCTATGTAGTTTGAGGGGGGGGGGGGGGGGTCAATAATGTTCCTATCGAGAAAAGGGGAGCCCTGCAGAGAAAGTTTGGGAACCACTGCGTTAGACACTTCAAATATACACCGGATGTTTAAATCATTATCGGAGGTGGAATTTAAGAAATTTAGAATGATTTACACATGGTTTTTGTTGAATACCATGGTGATTGCACAGCATCCGGATGAAAAATCAAGCCGATTGCATTACCAAATCTCTTTTAAAATGATGAATAATGGTATGCATGCATTGACAAGAAGCTTTTTATGCGGTATTCCTAAGTACACCACAGGGACCATGCGCAGCTTGCCTTACAAAAAGCATACCTCTTATTAATGGCCGGGCAGAAACAATTCAGGATATGCATGTAGCATTTTTATTCAGCAGTTACTTCAACAAAAGTGAAATCTCAGTGAGTCACACTAATGTCAAGCTAATTATCTGTCAAATGGTGCTAATGTCGCAAAGCTCGTTGGTGTGAGTGTGATGCCAGGTTCAGGTTGTACCTAATTAAGATGAACCCCATCGCATATTGCAGTCGTCAATGTGCCACAAGAGCAGTTACTTTTAAGCAGGTGTGTTTCTGCTCGTCAAGCTCAGCCTTTAATGTTTGGCTACGTTTATCCCGTTTGGTCCAGATCGTTGTTTGGTCTGCTGGCCTGCTGTGCGCCCCATGTTTCGGTTAATTAACGTGATTAATTTGATTTATCATAATGACTCTCCACAGGCCACGGCTGCAAGCACAAAGGAAGTTCGCCCAGTCTCAGCCCAGCTCTCCCAGCATGACCCCAGTGAAGGTGGTGGAGGTGTCTCTGCCGACCCCTGCAAGCCAGATAAGTGACCTCTCCACACGGAAGCCCAAGACCGAGGACTTCTTAACCTTCCTGTGTCTGAGAGGTGAGACCCCCACAGCCATGAGTCTCTGTGACTTCCTGCTTCCTTTCCTTATGGACTCCACGTGTTCGGCTTACGGCTGAGTGGCGCCGTTCTGATTCGGGCACTTCCTGGACTTTAGCAGGGCTTGAAAGACGAATGTTGTCCTTGAAAGAGCCTCGGCTAGGCATGTTGCTCACCAGGCTGCATGAGGTGCCCTCAGGGTATAGATCTACCCTTTTCAGAGTATTTCAGTCTTCCATTGCCCAGCTTCTTGTGCAATTTGCTTCCATGGGCATATATCTGCTTGTGCCGGATCTGTTCTTGAACACAGTTGGTCAGCTCCACTCAATTGACCTATACTGAGAGAAGATATGTGAACAGATGGGTCATTTTTCTATGATCGCAGGAAGGCTTTATGATATTTCCATGGGCAGGTTTTCTTTTTCCATTTTTAAGGAATGATTTGCAGTGAAGCATGTACCAAATGGGAATGCTTTGGAAGTATGGCGGCTGGCCGTTCAGCCTGGTAGATGGCCGGCAGTTTTTTCCCTCGTGCTTGATGGATAGATGGACTTTTTTATCTACCATCTCTTAATATTATAATGAAATAAAAATATTTACAACTTGCAGCCATGTTCTGCATGTTGAAACACATCTGTATATTTGGTATGTGAATGTCTACGCTGGATAAATAACAAAACTCGTAGTTTACAAACAACAGACAGCTGTAGGACTTATTGTTAATGTCATTTCTCTTAAACATAGAGCACGCAACCCCTCGGGTAGTAGATGTCCAGTACATTCTTTATCTTGACACTTACAATGAACTTGTCAAGATAAAATTGTAGGCACATATTATATATTACAGACGGCTTCATAGTCAGATAAAGTCAATGTGTTTCATTCGGAAATTGTTTTTTTTTTTCCCCATTCATCGTAAATGTTTCTCTTGTGTAGTTTCTCTTACCATCTTTTCTCCTATCACCTAACGCTGATGGATTTGCGGAAACCCTGTTGGTGTTGTGCTTAAGACATCATCTGAGCTCAGTCTCCCATGGGCAAGAAGGGACATTTACTGAATTTTATGATGCAATATGTAGTAACATTTACTGTCCACAAATAGCACTATAATACTGATGTTTCTCTATTGGATACCAGCTGACATCACCTCCTTATCTCACAACTAACTTGATTAGAGGGCAGACAAGGCAGAGCTACACTTATGAGTCATAACCTTGATTAACAGGAGTCTTGCTTGATCACAGCTGAGGGCTTTCATCGCTGTTGGCAGCTGACCCTTTCATTGGGTTTTACATTCAGGTTTGAATTTTGGGATGCTCTTTCTGCCTTGCCACTCACTTGGTCCTAGGGGTTAACGGGAGGTGATGAAAAATTGGAAAGAGATAGCTTCAAGTTGGTGGGATGGGAGGGGGGTTAGATGTCTTCCATTTCACTGTGGGAAGTGGTTGTGGTTCTGAGGGCAGCCTGGCACGTGACCTGCCCCTGTCCCGTCTCTGAGCTGGAGTAGAGATGGCCAATCCAAATTAAATGAGCTCCTCTCAGGGTCCGCTCGATGGCAGAGAGCTGCCTGATTAAATTTGGCTGCGATGACTCGGTTGATGGCTGACCGGGTTAATGGGTTCGCAGATGTTAAGGATGTAGATTGGAGGATATTTTTCACATTCTCTACCCCTCCTTGGACGTGATGTGGAGTTGACATGAGTAAAGTCAAGTCAAGACTTTTATGTCACATATACATGAAGTGTACAGTGACACATTAAGCAGACTGTACTGAAATTTCAAATCACAAAATAAAATATATGCGTGCGTACTGTTAACACAAATATACATACTATTAAACTCTAGGCACAAAAAATATATGGAAATATATACAATATAAATAATGTATTGTGTGTGTGTATATATATATATATAAAATATTTAAAATACTGTATACTAAGCAGGTATGCAAAGATTATAGAGTGTTTCCATGCACTGTATATGCGTAATAAGGCTAGTGTTATAAGGAAGATATGGAATTCTTAGGGTGAATTATGAATGCGTGATGTGCAATACGCCATTGTCTGGGGGTGTCACACGCCAGTCGCTTATTCTGACGCCAGGTGAAACGAACCGGGAGACATTGTTATAGATGTTAAGTATCATTCCGCCTAATTAGCGAGGCACGTGGCCCCGCTTAAAACTCAGACACTTAACGTCCATCATCACAGTATATTGTCAAAAGAAACTGATGTGCTTGTTTTCCGATAATTAAAGCTAAATTACATTACTTTGTGTGTTTTCTTACATAACTGAGTGGTTGGGAAAAGCCTGCTAGGTTTTGCTTGGCTGGGTCCCCGGTCTCTTGGCTCCAGGTGTTTTTGGTTGTTGCGTTCCAGCCAAGTTCTCCGATTCCTTCTCCAGGTTCGCGGTGACAGGAGGTTGCCAAGGACCTGAATTATTCCTCAACTGGGCTTTACCTCGTGGTCTACAATAAACATGTCAGGAACAACCAGGCCCTTATTTTAGGGCCGGGGAGGATTATAGGGCCTGACAGATCCCAGTTGCAGCTTTCCTGCCATGACGTGACTTGCAGAATCGGGGGGGGGGGGGGGGGCAGCTGACCGTGGGGATACAGGCGAGACCAAACGCAAGGAAGCACCATCCCCCATGCGCGGGCGGACACGTCTTTGTGCAGGCGTGTGATATCTATTTTTAAAAGCATTT
>JABFEA020000138.1:20266320-20292288 GCA_019775915.2 Cyphomyrus plagiostoma | reverse complement strand
GTCATTCGGAATTTATTTTTAACCGTGGACTCGAATTCCCGGACCTCCATTTTTGGTGGACTACGTTTTGCGAGAGTAGAATTATGTTGGGTTGGCGTTTTTCATCCAACCCCCCCCCCCCCCCACTGGGAACAGAGCTAAATTTGCAGACATCGCTGCCGTGATGGAATCGAACAAACAGATGGGCCACATTTAGCTGTCTGACAATATGTCACTAGCATTGCTGCACACAGGTCCACAATCACACATGTTCCCATGAGAGCCTGTGACCAATCGGGAATGTCTGAGAGCAAATTTCACAGGGGGGCAGCCACCCTTCCTGTGACGACCGAGGGACGGGGGTGGGATTAAAGGGGTGACTGCTTATTTGGCTTGTTTGACCCAGAGACGCGCTGAAGTGCTCAGGCCTAGAACAGAGTTGGGCTTTTGTGCCGTTCATGAATATCCTAGGAAACTCGCCTGGGGATGATGTGTTCCTTAATTGGAACAGAAACTAAGACAACAGACACAATTCGAGAGACATTTTGGGGCAACGTGAAACAATTAAATCCTGCTTAATAGATTTACGGTGTCAGGAACAGAACTGGCTTTAAAAATGGCCCTATTTGCAGGTGAAATACGGTCTGTGTGCAGTGTTACTGCCAGGGTTGTACGGCTCGTCAGTGGTAACACATCTGCGTCCTCCCCCAGGAGGCTGCGAGCTCGATCTGGCCCGGTTCTTCCAGCTCATCAATGATATGGGCGGCATGCAGCAGGTGACGGACCTCAAGAAGTGGAGCAAGCTGGCGGACCTGCTGCGGGTGCCGCGCTCAGCCCAGGACCGGCTGGCCAAACTGCAGGAGGCCTACTGCCAGTATCTACTCTCCTACGACTCCTTGTCTGCCGAGGAGCGTCGGCGGCTGGAGCGGGAGGTGCTGACCGAGAAGGAGGGCCTGGAGCGACGGCGGGGGCCGCTGGAGGGCCACTCTGAGGGCGGCCAGCATGCTCTGCTGCTGCCGCGCTACGAGCCCAAGAATGGCCTGGTAAACGGCGTGCTGCACAAGAATGGCCTCCGCGGCAGGCCTGACGAGCCAGGCGGCCCGGCGAAGAGGAGCCGTCGGAGGCTGTTTGCTCAGGAAAAGCACGACGGCGTCGGTGGCGACGGCGGTGGCGACGGGAGGGGCGTCCTCAGTGAGCAGCACAAGTGCATATACAAGGTCTGTCCTCTCGCTCTGCTGTTCAGTGTCTAGCTCACCTCCTGGTGATCCCCACCTTCACCGGCTCACTGCCCAGGGAGCAAAACTATTAAGGCCTGAGTATAGCAGTGTAGTTCAGCTTTGTCCTTCTAGGCAGCTGTGCCTTTCACCACGTATTGTACTCTAGCTCCTCTATACTCACACTGGCCACAGTGAGCTCCCTGTATATAACATGAGTATGGGTGTGTGTGTGTGTTGGTATAAGTTTTGTATGTATCTTCTATTTGAATAGGAGGAATCTGACATATCTTTTCCTGGAATTTTATGCTTGGGTGTGCAGTCAGGGCTTCATTTCTTTTCCTCCTTAAAGGAGACGATCGAACCATAGCGTTTTGTCAGAGGGGATGGAACACCCTCGAGGGGTGGCCAGCAGAAGCACCGGAATGGCTGGCGCTTGTAGTTCTACTCCCGTCTGGCCCTTAACCGCAAGAGCCGACAGAATCAGACTGGCCGTGACGATTGCTTGGAGGCGGAGTGGGCGGAGTGGGGGCTGGCCCCCCGGACGGCAGCAATGCTCCGTTTAAATGTGCCGGGCTGTTTACGGCTGTGTGGGCGGCTGATTTCTGTGGGCACTGTGCAGCTTTGCTTAAGAGTCCTCCATAGCAGTGTGCGTTTTTGTTTTTTATTTTATTCTTTAAATCTTTTTTCAACCATTCTGCTCAATATCAGTGCTGTGTGAGTATGTGTGCGTGTTTCTGTTTTAATATTGGTTATTGCACATTCCCAGCATACCGTGTGCCCCCCCCCCGCCCAGCACACGTGCAGCACACGTGCAGCACATGTGCAGCACATTCAGAGAGAACATGTGACATTAACCATGTGACATCATTCTCTATGGCAGTGCTCCTTAGGGATATATAAGCAGGCAGGTTTTTGACCCCATCCCAAAAACTTTGTTTGATTGGACTGTTACAAGATTAAGAATGATCAGGATCCCAATTACTCACCATTTACGGACAAACTACTGATCAGAATGTCCAAAAAACGTGTTTATCTGTGTCTTTTGTGGACATCAAATAATACAACCGATTAATATTTATCTTAAGGATCTAGCAATCATGCACTTAAGTGGCCATCAGGATATAGGTAAAGTTAGCAGGTAATTGGTCATAATCACAAAGGCACTGTTATTATTTTAAAATGTCAAAAATTAAATAAACATCCTTTGCTAGGTTAAATATAGCTTTAGAAAAACACAGAAAATCAAGATCCCTTTGCATCGTGGGTTGAAGCTCAAGATGCATCTATTTTAAAATTCTTATTTTCATTTGTAACTGTGTTAAGTGTGGTTCAGTTTAAGTGAATGTCCAAGTAGCATTTCACATAATAAATCATTGATTTGGGCTGGGAAATACAGTGGACACAGCCTTGCTATCACTTAATGGAGGAAAGCACTCAGGCACTGCGAAGGGGAAAAAAAACCTGGGAACATTCATGTTAAGTAGACAGTTTTTTGGCTTGATGTACATTGGGGGGGGGCTTCACATGCCATGAGCTGCCAGCCGTGTTTACAGACATGACGACAAATACCCTCCCTTTACATGGCCGTGAAAAGCATATCACTAGACCCTAACTGCAGCTGTTCTGCTAAACATTCGGAAACATTCTGAGTTCTGGAACATTCTGCACATTCTGAGTTCTGGATTCCTTCTCATAGTCCTCGTGGTGTGTCCACTCTCTTGCAGGGGAGGTCAGTATCTTTAACCACTTTCTACAGGACAGCCAGGAACACCATGAACATGTGCTTTAATAAGGAGCCTGGAGCAGTTGAAGTTGAGGTGAATGTCCTCTGTAGCGGGGTAGCGATACATTCTTTCCTGTTATGAACATAGCATGTGCTATTGCTAGGGCTGTTTTCGTTTTTGTGAGTATCATTCACTCTGCACTCTCCTTTCCTTTCTCTCCCTTGTCTATCCTTGTGTCTCTCTGGCAACAGCAAGAATACTGGCGGATAGTGGAACAGAAGGAGTGCCACGTCGCAGTGCATTATGGGAAAGTGGACACAAAAACACATGGAAGTGGCTTCCCCATGGGAAAATCAGAGCCATTTTCAAAGTAAGTGCTCCTGGCACTACATCTGTCTTTGGACATGTTGCTTTGGTATTATCTGGAGTAGAAAACCGCTAATAAAGCTTTTTAGAAAGGGGCTAACATCTAAAACTGAGGTTTTAAAAGTAATCAATCCATGTACAAATGTACAGTGGTACCTCTGTTCTCAAACTCATTACAACTTGAATTTATTAAAAGTTGAACCAACCAGTTCGAAAAAAATTACCTAGAGCTCGATCTGAATCTCAGAAGTCAAACCGTGAACGCTGAACTAAGATAACTTGTACACTCTGGGATATGAGTCACGCGGCACGTCTCTCAGCGGAAACAAAGGGTAAAGCTTCAGTCTCAGCCTCGCATTCGCTGTGACAGCACCGTGCATGTTTACACTAACTGAATACATGTATTTAGACAGTAAAAATACATTTATGCAATGATAGACAGTAATAATAATTATATAATAAAATACATTTTAAAATAAAGATTTCTTATTTTAATATTAATAATAAACCATTAATACATTTAATTATAATAATATTGTCGTGCCAAGCGGATGGAACGGAGACTTCAGGGTATCGGGGAATACGGGGTATAATTACAGGTAAGGCAGGCAAAACGCAGACGGACAATACAATGACCGGACTGAGGAAACAAACTGAATCACGGACTAAATACAGAGGACTAATGACAGCAACCAGAAACAACTGATCACTCGGGGATTCCACATGGGGTTAACGAGGGGGCGTGGCACATGGATGGAGCGGATGATCGGGGCAAGACACATTGTTTGGATACATTTATTTTCTTACTTTACAAATTACTGTTTTGATAAATGTGCCTAGATGTGTTTAGTACAGTATATACTCTTGTTTTATCTGGTTCATTTTGTGTTTAAATGCTAAAATAACATATTTAGGTGTAATTTTTTTGGGTCAGGAACCAATTAATTTGTTTTACATTATTTCTTATGGGGAAAATTCCATCAGAACTTCAAAATTTTTAGGATTCGATCCGGAGTTCTGAACAGATTAAGTCCAGATTAAGAGCTTTGAGGTATCAATGTAATATGCTTTCATTGGTCCCACTACATCCCATTCAGATATCCCACATGAACAGTAGGCCCTGTTAATATGAATGTTTTTTTGTATCACTCCACAGGCACGGATGGAACCTCACCGTACTTCCCAATAATTCCGGATCCATCCTGCGCCACCTTGGTGCTGTGCCTGGTAAAGCCCATCTGTACTGCTTCTAGACAATGACCTCCTCCTGAAACAGCAGGCTTCCTAAGAGTTTACTCGGGCATAGTGGGTGATGATTTATTTAACATAGCTAGTGAATCTTTTAATAAAAAGGAAAAAGGACAAGAGGCATCACTCCAGCTCATGTGCGAACTGCTCCTACACACGTCAGGTACAAGTTTTTCTCCACCTGTGCTCTGGCTGGGAAGTAGGTGTATTAGCATAATTCCAAGCCTCGCTCATGCTCAGGCTGCATTATCGTCAAAGCACAGGGTGGCTTTTAAATCACTGGCTGATCACACAGCGCCATTATAGGCTGGTGTGGAGTATTGTGGCCATCAAGGCCCAGAATCGCATTCCGCTTGTACGAATGCAGCTAGTTTAGACTGAGTAGGTCTAAGTCTCACTTCCTTGTGCACTGGGCTGCAGTTTTCACCTGGCACAGTCCCTGTCTCATCAAGCACTGACAAAGTCACCCTTTGTAACTATAAGGACAATGGGTCCTTTTTACATGTTGAGAATGTGTAGAGCAGTGACCAGGTTCTGCTGTTCCATTCACAGGATGGCTGTAGACCTTGGCGCTCGCTCTCGGGTCTGATGTGTGGTGAGGCAGGGGCAGCGGGTGCTTGGGGGGTTAACGAGGGGAGCTCGTGCCCCGAATATTGCTGCTTCAGGTCTGAGGACTGCAACTTAACCTGAACTGCTCCAATAACGTATGAAAGAGTAATATTTTGCAAGGAAGCACTGGCTAAGCAACAAAGAACACATTGACTACATGTCTTTTGCATTTGCATTAAATCATCACCCTGCACATTCAGTTTATTTACATTTATTTTTTTGTTCAACACCGCAGCTGTACAATCGGGACATGATGTATCACGCAGGATGGCGCAGAACAAATGTAGTCTGTCTTTTTCCACAGGAGTTACCATTCCCTGGCTAAACATCGGCATGGTTTTTTCTACCTCATGCTGGTCTCGAGACCACAACCACCTCCCGTACATCGATTACCTACACACTGGTGCCGACTGCATTTGGTGAGTGCTACATTCCTGCAGATGTGATTTTATGTCTCACTATCACACTGTCAGACACGTCATCTGTCAGAAAACCAGACAGGGATTCCTTCAGCTGGATGGGGCAATTGTGATTAATTCCCCCGAGATCCTCTCCCGTTGTCTAGCTCTGCATGGTAACAAGGCTTTTCTGGTGAGCATCAACCAAACTGTGAATTATCTGCCCGTGTTGATAAGCATTAGTTTCATAGGCTGTTCTGTCTATTAAAAAAAAGTGTTGCCTTGGCAACTAGGCTGACTGAAGGGGATCTGAAAGGGCCTTTCGGTAGAGAGAGCGAATCAGCTGGCAGGTTGGAGATGGTGGCATCATCCTGGCAGCCTGCAACGGTTCCCGCGTGAGACTCATGCAGTCTCTGTGTCCCGCCCGCTAGGTACTCCATTCCTGCTGAGGAGAAAACCAAACTTGACAAAGTGGTACACACGCTGCTGCAGGCCAACGGCACCCCGGGGCTGGAGATGCTGGAGAAGAACATCATGGTGAGCAGGACACTTGCACACGTATATGCGCTGTACACGGATGTGCCTATATGTACTATTACACGTGTGTACATATATCCTGCCTTATATCAAGTTTTCATTAATGTCCCATATTAAATAAATTAATGCCTTGAAGTGCTGGGACAGTTTGTCCAATTGCACCTTATCCAACGGTCTTCTTTTGCTTACTTGTATATACTCTGTGATGCTGATTGGTTATTGCTCTATGTTAATACTCTGTCATGGTGTTTCTTGTAATTTATTTTACTTTAATGTGACGAATTACACCAAAACTCATTCCTTGCACTCGGACTGTACATGGTGAATTGAATTCTGTAACCTGTTTCTAAATGCTTAAAAAAGGGGGACATGGTGAATTTGCCATCCTCCTTGGCTTTTAACAGCCCTGAACTTAATTACATGCAGGTGCTTCCGGCAGTTTGGCGGCCGCTCCGGGGGCAGTGACTCTAATTACTTCTCTCGCCTGCATAATTAGGAAGGCCAGGCTTCTTTTATGGGGAAACCGTAGTGTATCAATGACCAATGACACCCCTGAAACTGCAGAATCTTAGCAGATTTGACCTGCATTTTATTGACTTAATTTTTCCAATTAACATTATGTGACTACTTTAGTTGTCCTTGTTAGTTTCACATTTTAAGTATTGTTTGTCAATAAGTATGTCAATAATTTTAAGTTATTCTTTAAACAAAGTACTTATAGTTACATCATTAGTTGTTTAATTGCAGCACAGTCGTGGAAGAGAGTGACCCTAACAATGATATGAGTGTGTTCTCTCAGCTCAACCATTGAGTACAAGACATTGGGTGGAGCTCAGACGTCACCATCCAACATCTCACTCTCTCCTGCCTCGTTCCAGATCTCTCCGGAAGTTCTCAGCCGTGAGGGGATCAAAGTGCACCGCACAGTCCAGCAGAGTGGACACTTCGTCATCTGCTTCCCAGGAACGTTTGTGTCCAAGATCTGCTGTGGGTACAGCGTCTCAGAGACGGTACACTTCGCTACCACCCATTGGATGAACCTGGGATACGAGGTGGCTAAGGTGAGAGTTTCACCGCATGGGCTGTGTGACCATGTATGTGTATAACAGAAAAAGTCTTCTACCCAGTAATAACACATTTTCCCAATTAGCAAAATATTCAAATGCAAATTCTACGGAAATTTTCACATCAAACATTTTTCACAACTGATTCAGAAAAGTTCGCATCCTGAAAGAAACCGTCAAAATGGTGAGATGCACTTGCAGCAGTGATGAGCTCTATGTTTCTTTTGAGCTAACAGGTGAAAAGAAAAAGGTGAAGATAATAGACACATACAGCTCTAAAAAAAGCATCAAACGCTGTGAATTTCATGTTGTACAATAACTTAAACTTCTCAATGACCATTTCAGGCAGTACTTCAGTATAAGAAAAATTAATATTGAAAACATGGCAACAACATCATCTATCAGTCAATTAACTACAATTAATTACAGGAATAGACCACCAAGCGTATTGTACATTTGTTAACTAGACTTTTATTCGATATTGATTTATACAGATAGGTCTACAAATCAAGTAAAAATAAATAAAAATATTTATAAATAGCGAGAGTTCAATAGAATCCAAGAGGCATATTATATTATAACTTAATATAAAAATTTACCATAAACCTACATAAACACAAGCAACCAGAACACATGCAAACAGCTTCTTGAGGTAAAATAAAGCAGGCTAGTGTTGACCGGATGAAATATTTTCTTCCTATTCAAAAAACTGATCCCATGTGTAAAAAATGATGTTCCATTGGGTGTTCATTTAATGCATCCAAAAATTGCAGAAATTGAGCTGTCTCTGAAATAAAAAATGACGGGTCGCGACAATGGAACTTTGACGGACCTTGGAGTGCAAATCTTCAGAGAAATAAGTTTTGCTCAATTCAGAATAACGTCCTTTGGTTTTTTTGGTGTGAAATGCCCTTCATCCTGAGCTTTTTTTTCATGCACCATCCTTCACAACACCATTTCTCCCAAAGCACATTAATTTTTCAAGGACAGAATCTACCCTCTGATTTACGTTAAATGACAGTAAATGACAGTAAGAATCCAACATCATTCCAGTCTAACTGGAAATCATATTAACCTGACAAGTACAGCCACTAGGGTGCCAAACAGAAAAATGCTAACATTATTTCATAATGCTAATGTAATGTAGTATGTGCATTTTTTCCAGCAAATTCCTAATATAGTAAGTGTGACAAATGTGCTGTTTTGGCAGGATTCCTGTCCACCATGGATTACTTGTCTACAAAGTACTAAATGGTCTCACGCCTAAATACATCTGATTTACTCATACGTTATGAAGCATCTAGACCCCTGAGGTCCTCTGGGACAGATTTACTCAGTGTTCCAAGAATGAAAACCAAACGGGGTGAAGCAGCATTTAGTCTCTGTGCTCCCCGTACGTGGAACTAGCTTCCTGGGGTCTGCAAAAACTGTCTGCTCATTTAAATTGGGGCTTAAAACGTTACTTTGCTGCAGCTTTTCAATAAATTACAACAACAGCAATAAATTAAAACTCCCACTACAATGTAACTTGGTTAACTATTTGTTTGTTCTGGCTTCTAGGTTTTTGTTTGTCTGTCTTAAATGTGATTGCAATGTCTTTTATTTTAATGTATCCATGTACCTATGTAAAGCACTTGGAATTGCCTTGCATCTGAATTCTGCCATATAAACATATATGCCTTGCCTTTATAATCTCAGCATGCCCTGTGAAAGGAATCATGCTGTGAAGCCCACCTAATGGGGTGACCCCACAGCAGCACACATCTGTCAGTCTGGTGTTCAAGGAGGGCTTTCATATTATGCTTTTCAAACTCCGTAAGTAATAGGTTTTTCACATTTGTGCCATCTTCCCAGCACCTGAAATGTCGGCGTATAGAGAAGCCTTTCTCCATGGAGAAGTTGCTGTACCATCTTGCCGCGTCCGAGTGCAAGCGGGAGAACGGGCACGCTCTGGGCACGCTCGCCTCGCTTCTCAAAGATCTCAGGTGAGCAACACAGCTGGTTAAGGAGTCATAATTAAAACGCTGTGCGTCACTCTGGTTCTGAATTCATGCTCATGTGATTTGTTGGGTAGTCCTGATTGGCTTTTTGTTTCATTGTGGAAGTGTTGCTTGCTGGGTCCTCTTACAGCTATCACTCAAACTAAACAGTACCGGGTATAATCCGCATAATTATCCAGTATCATATAAATCCTTGGCATCTTAATCTCCACCTCAAGCAAAACCTGTGTGTCTCTGCATACTAATATGTGTATTTAATGCTTTAACTAGCAAGGCTGCTTTAGCTATGAATACATGCTGTGTAGTCAAATGCTTTGTTTCCATTTTTTCCCTCCATCTGTGCAGCTGTTATGTAGGTGGATATCAAGTTTGGCTACCGATACTTTTGTGTATACCATATGTTTGGAATAATACATGACTTTCGCCTCTCTGTAGTGCTTGTTGGTTTGCTGTATTTTATCTGTTTAGGCTTTTGCAAAACCTACGGCCTCAAAAAATGTTTTTTGGGTTTTTGTGTTTCTTGCATCTGTTTGTCAAAGAATGTGTTCTCACTGTGGAAGAAGTCCGTAGATAGTTTAAAATCGAGTGCTCTTAAAAATATCCTAATGGATTCGACTCAACATAATTAATCATGAATCGAAAATAGTTTCTACACTGGTAGGTAATTTCTCATCAAAAGTGGTGGATTTTGTTTTTCTGTTTTTTTTTAATATATATACATATAATATATACATATAATATACACATATAATATATATATATACATATACATATATTATATATATATTATATATTATATATACATATAATGATATAGCAGTATGCAGCAGCTAACATTTGTTTGTCCTTATGTGTATCCTCCCACAGGGCAAGTCAGCAAATGTGAATCCTGTTGGGTGATAGCCTATTATTATAGGTCTGCCAGTAACTTGAAGAGACAGCCGACTGGCATCGCTTTTCATTGGGCAATTTGTGTTGTGGCAGCAAGATGGCGCCAAAATGAACAGTGAGTGACTCCCTATAATGAAGTAACTATACTGGCTCCGTGTGTTTTCACAGGGATATAGAGATGAGACAACGGCAGGAATTGTACAGAGCTGGGCTCTCCTCCTCGGCCCGCTACGGCACACACGACAATAACCATATGTCTGCTGATGGGAAGAAAAGGCCTCGCAAGTGGTTGGCACTGGAGACGTCAGAAAGGCGCTGCCAGGTCTGCCAGCATCTCTGCTACCTCTCTATGGTGAGCTCAAAGTTCATAGCATCTGCAGAAACTGTCTGAGGGTTTACCCAGGATACCACAGCAGTTACATTTAGCACTAGGTCCGTGAAGTAGCACAATGTTATATGAAAGGTAATATCACTAACTATAGGTGGTACAGGAGAACGAGAATGTGGTATTCTGCCTGGAATGTGCACTGCGCTACGTGGAGAAGCAGAAGTCCTGTCGTGGCCTCAAGCTCATGTACCGGTACGATGAGGTAAGCATCCAGACATCAGTAGAGATGACAGTAGGTACAGCGACGTTCTCTTGAGGTGAAGCAAACACTCCAAAATGGGCAAGTGTGTGGGTAATCTATAAAAGAGTAGCATTCCACCCAGGGTTTACCCAACTTTACACACTGCACTTTAATAGTTGAGCCTTGCCTAAACAGTAACTGAACCTGGATAAAATAACAAGTAGCCCCTACATATCTTTCATTAACCAGTGTTTTTGTATCGTCCTTGATTGTTTTCTCTGTTTTCCTTGTGCGTGCCCTTCATCCTCATGATCCTCATGATGTGGCAGGGCCAGATGAACAACTTGGTGAACCAGGTATGCGGGAAGGCAACGGTCAAGGGGAGCTGCAACGGACTGAGTCCCAGCAGGCTGCCGTCGAGGCGCGGCCTCCAAAAACGGACCTCGGTGCAGGTGTCGCTCTCCCGTTTCCCTGCCCCCCACCTGTCCAAAGGGGCTCTGAGCTCCTCGTGAAGGAGGAGGAGCAGCAGCAAACTCTGTGGATCTTACCATCCCCCCCCCCCTTTTCTGGTAGTACAGAGAACTTGCCTGAATACGCAAGATGTCTTTTGCACTAGCTTGAAAGAAAAATAGATTTGTTTTGTTTTTTTTTTTAGAGAATTTTTTTCCTTTATAGAATTAAATTAAATGTACACATATATAGCCAGCACGTGTTGTGGTGGCTTCCTGTTTCTTTGGTGCTGTGGTCCCCTCTGTTTAAATTGCAGCTCAGAGTCGACCCGACGTCTTTGTTTACCTTCCATTCGCCCATTCATCAGCCCATTGCACTGCATGCACATCCGTCCCCGGAACATGAGCAAGCAAAGTGGCAAAGGCTTGTAAATCCTAAAGCTAGGTGTCAGTAGCCACAGGACATATGACATTTAATTATCCTTTACCTGCAAGCAGCTGTTTGGCGGAGAAGAGGTCTGAAAGTAAAACTTGAAAGCTCATTGACTCCTCTGTTTATAAACGTTCAGTTTATTCACGATATTTCGTCTAAGGTGCTTCGTTCGATGTGCTGACGGAGAGCAGCTGGCTCGGACCGTTCAGACCCAAGGATAAGGTGTGGAGACGGCATCTGTCGTTTTTTGAAAACCGTGCCTGATTTACATAGGAAACATGTTGTTTTATGGTGCTGTTGGTTCTACGACACTAAGAAGTTCTCCATTTCGGTATTTTGTTTTTCACAGGATAGAGAGCCTGAGGGCTGCCTTTGGTTTTACACGTGCAATCATTGACATTCCGATCGTCTAGTGATATTGTCGTCATCTTTATCGCACACCTGTACACAGGACTGTTGTTATTGTTGTCTATTTTTATTACTTTTTTATTTTGGCTAAATGGGATTTTTCGGTTTAATGGGATTATTACAAATAGAGCCAATCATCTAAGGGTGTGAAATGTGAAAAGGCAGAATTCCACTGTAGGGCCCACCCTCTTTATTTTTTCAGTTTTCCAGATGTATTACGAAGAAGAAGAAATATTGAATACAAAGTTCTCTAAGAAGAAAGTGACATTTGTACATATGGCTGTAAATTTCTTTATATACTTGAGCCTTTCATGGGAGGGATTCTGAGGAAGGATGAAGAAAAAGCCTTATACTTTAATTTCTTCATCAGTCGAGTTCAGTGCTTACAGGGTTGCTCTTGTAACGTTTATAAGTGCGGCTTACACCCCCCCTCCCCAAAAAAAAAGTTATGGTGGCCCCAATAGGATTTTTCATTTTACCTTTACTTTTTTTTAAGGGAAGATACGCTAACAAGAAAGGGTTTTACATTTTCATTACTGAAAATTCAATGTAGTAGCTGCTCATGTTGCACTGAGGTTGTCAGTCAAGAACCTATAATACAGTCTGTTGATTGTTGTCCACAGAAAACTCAGCTGTTTTACTGTAGGAGTATTTAATGAAAACGGGCGAGTGTTTAAACAAAAAAAAAGTGGTTGTCAAGTTTTTATGGCCTTACAATGTATTTTGAAATGGCTTTGTTTTCCTTTTTCTACAGTGTACCTACTGCTTACGGTCAGATGTTTTAATTTAATTATTTTCAGCGTCTCCTTCAATGTGGAAACATGTTGGTAATTGCTGGTTTCTTACTTTTCAAGTTTGTACAAAGGTTAAGGTTTAATTAAAAACTTGTGGACAAATCACTGTCATTTGTTTTACACGCCTATGTGCCGCTTCAGGTAACTGTGCATTGTTGGCATCCAGGACTGGTGTCTGTCCGCTCACATGCAGCCAAAATACTCATCACTAACTTAAATATTCATCTCAAAGATTTGCCAACACTGAACAGGAACTCCAAGCATTTCAAATATCCAAAGTTTTATTTCAGAGTTGACCACCAGACATAGTGGTGCAGTGGTTAGCACTGTTGCCTCACACCTCTGGGACCTGGGTTCGAGTCTCCGCCTGGGTTTCATGAGTGTGGAGTTTGCATACTCTCCCGTGTCGTTGTGGAGTTTCCCCCCACAGTCCAAAGACATGCTGAGGAGTTACTAAATTGTGCATGTGTGGTTGGTTGGTGTCTGAACGTGCCCTGCAATGGGCTGGCCCCCCATCCAGGGTTGTTCCCTGGCTCCGGACCCAGTTGGATAAGCGGGTTGGAAAATGGATGGATGGATTTCCGACAATGTAAAGGTAGACTGGTGGATCATTTAAAAACAGCCCATCTTTTCTTTTAACCATTGTAGACACTGTATCTTGTTAGGTGGACATCCCTAGGGCTGAGGCACATAGTTGTGTGTTTTCCAAAAAGATGTGCATCTCACGTCTATTAATGCACCAGACATACATATAAATCGGGG
This sequence comes from Cyphomyrus plagiostoma, assembly GCA_019775915.2. Taxonomy (NCBI): domain Eukaryota; kingdom Metazoa; phylum Chordata; class Actinopteri; order Osteoglossiformes; family Mormyridae; genus Cyphomyrus; species Cyphomyrus plagiostoma. The sequence continues at coordinate 20,278,840 of JABFEA020000138.1, read as the reverse complement.
TGCTATAACAACCCAGCCTAATTAATTAAAGCCTAAAGCTTGAAAAAGAAAGACGGCCGGATTTCACGGTGTGGGGGCGGTCTGACATTGAATAAGAGGTTACAGGACATCTGTGCTACAGAAGTAATGATTGCTGTTTAAAAAGATAATATAAAGTGACTTTTATTAAGAGATTTTTTTTTAGGAAAGGCAACATTTTTCACACAAGAGTAAGATTTCCTTGGATGGGGGGTAAAAAAAGCACTATTTTTAAAGGCCATTTCCTCTTTGTACTGAGTGAATTTCTTACAGCAGTTTTAAGCGGTTGTCAGGTCCATTTTGGCAGCACCTACGAGGCTGGGGAGTCACTGTCATCGGAGTTTGGTAGCGCCTGGCTCTCGGGCAGCGTCACCAGCGCCGTGTCGGCTTGTACCTCCTCCTCATCCGACTGCACGATGGGAGAGGCGACGTCCTCCTCGCTGGTCTCCTCAGTGCCAGCTGTCTCCTGGCTGACCGAGTCCTCCGTGCAGCTGGAAGACACGGAGGACAGCTTGCTGCAGTGGTCAGCTGCTGCAGGCACCTGAAGCACAAGGTCCGTGGGGATCATCGCCGGTTCCGAATCTAGGGAAGCACAGTGGTGGATCCACTGAGTGATGGGCCAGTCAGGACTTCCCTGGGTCAAAGTCATACCTGGGTTTCCCTAAAAAGTGTCCAGACATCAGTAGACTACATAGGTTTACCCCTCCCCACCCAGAGTGAGCGCTGCCCAACCCTTAGTGACACCCTTGGCTGAGATGAAAGATCCGCGTTAAATACTATATGATACACTCAATTTCCTTTAGCATGTAGTAGAAGTAATAATAATAAACATACTGTTTATACTGTTGATTAGAGCAGCTCTAATGTTAACTGATGCTTGCCCATTTGTTACAGTATTAAATACAATTTTTTGGGGAGTATAATTAGAGCAATTAGAGTAATTAGCGAAAAGTCATATCGCAGCACAAATGTCAATGGAAATTAAACAGTTGAAAGTGAGTCCAACTCTCACACATGGTTTCGGGGAGATTCACAGCGGTCAGGTGCAGATGCTGTTGGCAATGACAGAGCTTTACCGCTGCTGTAAAATAAAGTGGACAACTAGCAGTGGTGTGACGGTCTCAGAGATTCATCTACTGCAGCGGTTCTCGACTGGGGAGCTCGGCTAGGCCCGAGGGAGGGGGCTTTCATTTGTTTGAAAAACACAGAAAAAAAACAACATGGTTGGTAAAACTTATACCTATATCAATTTATGGTATAGTCCAGTGATTTTTTCAAAACGAGGTATTGCATGACAATACCGCATAATACTTTATGCATTAAAATGAAAGTTTCATTAAAGATTTCTAATAAAAACCAGTAGTATTCCTTTATAGTTGTAAATGGCTTGGGTGCTTTGGTCATGGTATTCCACAATCACAGAACTCTCAGCTAAAATCAAACTATTCATTTAGCATCTTACACGAGAGCCGTGCTTTATTTTGTTTTACACTGTTAAAAATGTTCTAACTGGCAATATCTATTTTGTTTTTAGGCCAATACTTTTCAGTTAAGTCTTTTCAGTTAAGTGGATGTTTAATGGTTGTCAGGCATTTAAGAGCCATTTGCCAAATAGGTTTTATATTTAAGCTACTTTATTTTTTTTAATATAGAACAATATCAAATTAAGGGGATTAAAAGGAGTGTATGTAGACATAGTGGAGGGAAACCCACTACGTTCAAAAGAAATTAATTTGGTTACCCTGGCAAACAATGTATGTTTATATTAAACATCTGCAAGAACACTATAGAATGAATACAAGAGCAACAATATCTTAACCTGTGCAGGGGGCCCAAACATGTTTCCCTGGGCAGAGGGGTCCTTGGATAATAAAAGCTTGAGAGAACCACTGATGTGCATGCCCCCCCGCTGTGACAGCAGCACACCTGGCACTGGTAAGGTCATGCTGTTGTCCTCCGCTCCTGAGTTGAGGAAAACATCCAAGGCCTCCTGATCTGACACGTCCATCAGCTCCAACTGCTCCAAAATATCCACGTTCACCTCCATCGAAGACATGCTTCCTATTGGCTCTGTGCATGAGAAAAGAAATTACCTCTGATGCATTCTTGGTAATGATGTAATGTAACAATCATCTGGATGCAGACACAGAAAAGCAGAACCTTTCCTAAACTTTACTGAAGTTTCTAGAATAGTTATTCTTTAACAGAAAAACTGTTAGACCAGAACTGTGCACAGCTAGATCAGTGTTTCAGAAGGAGAATTTTACTCTGAGGAATTGTTAATTTCACTCAAGATCTGCTACATCTGCCACTCTCTCCCTCATAAGTTTCAACAAATTTTTCAAAACAGAACAGTTGACTGAAGCAAATTCTGACATCTCAAAGCTGTGTAAGATTTGAGGAGAGGCATTTGTGCTAATAAACTGAAGAGCGTGAAAACACTGCCTCTCTCATTTAATAATACAGATTCTCCTCACTTTGTGATGGCTTGACTTACAATATTTATACTTTATGCATCACTATTGCACCATCATATTTAGTAGTCAAGTTAGAATTTTGATCTGTTTCCAGGCTACTGACATGCCGTATATTTCTGCTGATGCCATCAAAGGCAGCATCCTCGTAGCTGAGCTCCCAGTCTATAGCGATCGTGAGCATAAACATCTCATACAATGTTTAACTTATTAACTTAATTGTACAGTGTTCCATTTCCATGTTTAACCAAATACACCTGAATTCATTCATTTACTTTTCAATTCCTGGTAGTTATTCACATTAATTATTTACTTTTTGAGTGACTAGCTATTTTGTTATGTATCATACTCATATTTGGCTTAAGATATTTTCCAAATACAACAGATTCATCGAATCAAAACCCCATTGTAAGTCACAGAGCATCTGCATTATGAATTGAAATATTGGATCATAGCCTAATTGTCTGATGTGAACAACAGTTTTGAGGTATGGGATGGTGCAATAATGAAATACTAAGCCAGTGACCTTTGGGAGCAAAAAGTAGCAACCTCAGATGAATGGCACAAACGCACCATGGTTAATGTAAAATGTTGAGCAAAGAAAAGCATTTTTAGGCTTAGTCTTAAATATGAGCCTATGAACTCACTGCTACTTGCAAGTAACAAGTAGCTAAAGAAAAGTGAATCCCTCCATACCTGACATTATATGAAAGTAGGACAGCAGAGGGTAGCACAAAAAAGAGAAAAGAGGCAGCTGTCAATCAAACGAGTTTAAGGAGCGTCGCCAGACACAGATACAGATACAGAGTGACGTCCTTGCTAGTGTGTACTCCTCAGCCATCAGGAGCAGCCATGGAAAAAAATCACAGCAAGATGAAAGAAGAGCAGACAAACATGAACAGAAGAAAATGTCAGACTACCACCATTTTTGTTTTTTGTAATTATCATTGCTGAGTATAATTCACATACCCTATAGCTAAAACTAAACCATCCTGTCACATTTACCATCTGAGAAAGGTTACAGCTGACTGCTAACAGATCAAGAACATCGGTAGTCGTTTATTATTAGCATTTAAGCAGTACAGCTATTAAAACAGTGTTTAAGGTGCTTAATCTACTTTACTTTGATTATTATCTCCTGTGGATTTGTGTTTATTGAAGATACGGCACGACACTCCACTGGGCAACTGTGGGTTTCCAAGGATGCTTGCAGTTCTTAATTCTATTAAGCAAGGCAATTATGGAGACAAGATTATTTTAATGTCAGCTATTCATTAACAAGCTAGGTACATACTGCGTAATTAATTTCATTTATAATTGTCCGGTGTATTACCAATTACAAAATATGTAGAACTAATATGTAGAATATGTAGCTAATCATTATTGTGCACTAAAAATAAGACTTGCATGATCAGTGTGGGATTGTGCAAAGGAGAGTTACATAAAGGCGCCTACAATGAGGGAAGATGACCGAAAGAGAACAGAAAAGAGACTTTAAAAAAAATCTTTGCAATGTTCAGCTCTGTCAGTCAGACTCGCTTTGATGGGAGACAGGCAGATGGTGTAGAGTTAAGCAGAAACCTGCCATGTGGTGCAGTTCCTTTCGTGTTTGTACGAGATCTTTCTGCAATGCAAAGTTACTCTATTTCCTCAGTGTTGCGAGGTTGTTTGTACAGGATTAAAATTCATGTCTAAAAGCAAAATAAATGTTCATGCTCCATACATTCAGTGAAACACAATGCTTCTAGGGATCTCCTCAGTCATGGTGCCAAATGACTGAACCGACTGTTCTCATAGAATACCAAAGACAAAAATGAAAATCTCAAAGCACTTGGCTCTGTCTATTTGGGACATCAACATGACACGAGATCCTGGGCGGTGTGGGGCCCAGCGGGTTAGGCTTAGGTAGAGCGACTAAAAGGTCAGCGGTTCAAATCGCCTTCTCAGCAGAATAATCGCATTGCCACAGGGCCCTTGAGCAAGGCCCTTAACCCCACAGGAAACAGTCTAGGGGTGTCACTTCACTCACTTGTGTGTGTGTGTGTATATGTTTCATGGAGAACAGGATGGGATGTGTGAAAAGAAACATTCTGTTGTACTCTGCAAATAAAGAATAATGTCTCATTTTTCCCCCATTAACTGTAACTTGTTTCCTGGGATTTATTATTCAATTATCTGAGAAGACCGTGAGCTAAATCCTGGGTGACATTCAGAAGAGTCACACTACGTGCACCAAATTTCACTGTAGAAGATTTCATTTATTAAATGGAAATTTTCTTTAATAATAAATTTTAAAAGAATGTGATGGCTATAATCTCAATACGAAGCAAACAAATTCAAAATCAAATTCTAATTCATTATCACTATACTTCCACGCAGCTGACAGGATCTTCCAGACAGTCCACATTTATGCTCCCCCCCCTGCTTCCAGCCTACCTGAACCAAATACTGAGGGACACCGAATGCCTGGTACAGGTGCATTAGGAGCCAAACGACACCCCCCCCCCTCACCTCTCCTCTCGGCAATCTGCAGGTAGCCAGCAGACAGGTACTGCTCCATGTCCTGCTGGAAAGCTTCCTCGAAGAACTTCTGCCGCTCCTTCAGCTTGACCTGCTGAGTGTGCTCCATCTCCAACACCTTCTGGGCGTGCTCCGAGTCCAGCTCCGCTGTAGGGAAACACGTCACGCCGGACGCAGGGGGTTAACAGCTATCCATTGATAGCAAACCAGCTCGCCAATTAAATCTTAAATATAGTCTGAAATCTAGAACTCCAGACATGGGCAAACTGAGAAATCACTTTTTCGCTATGAGAAATACTGGGCACACACTTTTGAAGTCAGCCCCCACCCTGGGAGCCCCAGAACCTACAGTATGCCTTAACTAGTGTACTAAGACAGCTCTGGCCCTTCTTAAGACAACCAGCACTGCCTAATTTACTAAAAGATTTAATCTAAAAATAGTCACAAACTGTCTTCATTAACAGGGAACAGGGCAAGGTAACTGAAGGGGCCATGTGACCCCAAAACCCATAGTTTGTCCTAAATAGTATACAACTCTTTACTGGAGGATTGCCCCCAGCACTGTATATTTACTGAAGGATTGTCCCCAGCACTGCATATTTACTGGAGGATTGTCCCCAGCACTGCATATTTACTGGAGGATTGCCCCCAACACTGCATATTTACTGGAGGATTGCCCCCAACACTGCATATTTACTGGAGGATTGCCCCCAGCACTGTATATTTACTGGAGGATTGCCCCCAGCACTGTATATTTACTGGAGGAATGCCCCCAACACTGCATATTTACTGGAGGATTGCATTTACTGGATGATTTCATCCAGAACTGCATGCTGATTACCTTTCATGACCTCGAGGCCCCCCAAAGTAACTGGAGTACACAAAGGGCCCCAAAACCAGTTGGACAAAACCAGCTCACTAAATGGCTACAGAATGACAAATAGCCGCAAAATGCCCTCACGAGGTGGGGAAGCTGTAAACCACACATTACTCCAGTGTCTTACGGAAACAGTGTAATCAGAGTATACAAGAAAATTCAGTGCAATATATTTCTGTTTCAACCAATCTCTGAGGTTGTATATTAGACATGCCTGTGTAGTACAGGGTGGGACCCATTTTGATCTCAAAAACCAATGAAATGGTTAATGAGTTACTGATTTGGAGATGCTTTTCTGCACACTGCTGAGCTGTTATTTTTTGCACTTGTGACCTTCCTGTTTGGCCAGACTTGTTAAACCTTTCTACTCTGACCCCTCTCCTTAACAACGTGTTTTCAGCGTCAGACGTGCCTCTGACTGAATGTTTTTTTAGTTCAACATTCCCTTCTCTAAACACTGAAGTGTGTGAAATTTGCTGGAGAGTGCTACCACACTTGGTAGCTACAATCATGCCACATTTAAAAACCACTTAAAATCACTCATCTTAGCTATAGTAGTGCTTATCTTCAGCTTTTATAGTAGCGATATCTTCAGCCACATGATTAGCTGCTTGGAAGTGCACATTAACAAGTGGGTACATCCAATAAAGTGACCACTGACTGCCAATGTCTTATATTTCTGAAGACCAAAGATCATGTTTATATAGTCTTGTTCTGATTTAATGATCAAGTTTCTTCCAGAATCTTCCAGGCACGTTAAGGAACCAGACCCAGGCTCACGTGTACTTTTCTGCCCCTGACAGATTGAGACAATAGCTTGCATCTAAGAAGCAAAAAATAACTGGAGAGCAGGCAGCCGTCATTGTTCTGCGTTTTCCTGCCTTGTTGTGAGGGAAGTCGACATTGGCCCTGCTGCAGCCATCGCTCTGTCTTTCATCAACCACAGTGCTAACCCCCAGGCCAACCTGCAGGTACCAGCACTGGGGACGGTAATAACGCAGCTTCAACATTCCAAAACCATCCTGTGAACACCTCCCTTCCACCTCACCCATCTTTAAATTGTGTTTAAATTGCCACAAGAATTTCTTCAGCAGTATTTATAGAACACATGTTAATAGAATGCTTGCAAAAAAACAAAAATAAGGACCTTTTTACTTCCTGTAATACGACCCCTTAGGTTTGGCTGTTCATTCAAATACTGGCAATATTAGTATTATGACCTTATTCCGTTGCATACTGAAGTAGCCAGATATAAAATCAGTATTCTTTGTAATTGCTCTATACTACAAATATTGACATTGAGAAGAACAGATGGTAGATGTGGGTACTTGTATTTATCACAGATGGCTTGGTTATGCCATCCCTACAATGTATCTACATACAAGCAAATACAAAGCATCTAATCGTGCTGTATTCAGCTTTATTTTTTTTATTTTTTTGGGGGGCGGCGGCAAAGACTAGGAGTTATCAGGTTTGCTTCAGTCAATTTAGCAGCAAGAGTTCTTTGGCAAAAATAAAATAATCAGACAATTTCAAAAATAGTCACATTCACTATATACTGGCACTAAAGAGCTACAACTACAGGAAAAGAATCAGCTACCTTCCCCGTCATATCTCCATGCCGGTTTTCCCCAATGGCTCTGCAGACAAGCCAGATTTGCGAGGACAAGAAGATGGTGCCTATTCACCCACAAGGTTTCTGTAGTTTTGCCCGCAGGACAGCCATCGACATACATAACTGTATTAGCATTTCAATCACCCCCCCCCCCCACTGCAAAAAATTATTGTACAATTTTTTGTTCTGTAAATCTTATGTCTTCTAATCATCCTTTTCTGTGCCTTTAAAGGTCAGCAAGCGGATGTCACTGCCAGCACAGATCTGATTAAATTAGAGCATGGCCACATTTTTGTTTCTCTCTCTCTTTTTTTTTTTTAGAGCACTGCCATTCTGGCTCGCTATCAGGTACATAAAGCTGTTTTTATGGTCGGCGAGCAGCAGAGGGCGCTGCTTCAGGAGGCTAGTGCCACCCGCCAGACACAGAGTAGAAGCATCTATTTCAGGCGATTTCAATGCTGACCGCACATGCAGAAGTGCCAAGTGAAATGGTTACATATGCAAGTAGTTTGCATTGCGGGGCGTGGCGTCAGCCATCGTGATCCTGCTAAGCCCCCCCCACAGGAACAATGAGTGATCCCCCCCACTGCAGCTTCAATTATTCTCATTGCTCCCTTATATCTCAAAGAGAAACCCAACCTCTAAAGCACAGACTCAACCACCAAGTTAACCTCTTGGCGTCTCCCACCAGCCCCCGAGAGAAACCACAGGAATAACAGAACCAATCAGTCGGAAGAAGCTAAGGTCACAATATCTGCCCTGTGGCACCATTCAGAGTGAATATCATTCAGCAATAGAGAGAGAGAGAGAGAGAGAGAGATCAAAATGCAAAACAATCAAGAAGCCATGATTTTCTGAGTCCTACCTGCAAGAAGACTCCCCTGCCTTATCAGTACGGGTATTCACAGTTACTGTTCCTGAGAGAGGAAGTACCCACTCAGAGCGGCAGGAAGCATGAGCGTGAATGTGTGAGTGTGTTCTGTGTGCGTACAGTATATGCAAGTGAGTGTGTATACGTGAGACAAAGAGTTTTTCAAAATGGCTTCCTTTATTATGTGCTTATACATGAACAAGACCACAAATGTCACTAATGTAGGGCATCTACATCCCTAATAGCGATTAGACAACTTTTGTACGCAGCATCTACATATTTGCATAAAATCTGGGTCTTATCACGGAAGTATGCCTTAAAACAAAGTAGGCTCGTTAAAAAATCACTTTTGAACCAGAAACAACAAAACAAGGACACATAAGCATTTGCAGCTTTGTTGACTTTGTAAACCGCCGGACATGGAAAGGCTGACAGGACCATGGCCAGCTTCAGAGTGTTTGTTACCAGCACAGAAGTGGCGTTTCTTATGGTCCAACAACAAGTGAAGGAAACTGACATCAGGTTATTGCTTTTCTGAACTCAGGTAATCAAATTTTACAGAATTCCAGCACTAGGGACATACCGGCTACTGATTCCTGATCCTTTAGATTTAAATGGTGTTCAGTAAAGCAAGATGTATAGAAAAATCAAAGCAGACAGAGAGAAACAACACCATAGAGAGCTGACCAGGCCCCTCACAACATCTTAAACCTGACAGAGGTTTCAAAGAGCTGAGAGAAAAGAGGAGTCATTCAGGAATGTAATTAGGTCGGCTGAGGGCCTTGGTGCTCAGGAAGATTGAAAGCCTTTCGAATACTCAGGCTTTTCAAGACATATATGAGTAGCTTGGCATCACTGCCTCCCAGCTATGGCACTAGTTATGTGTGCAGATCTTCACTTCAGTTTACCTCTGGTTCTTGACTAGACGACTCAACCAGACATCCAGCATACTAAATTTACAGCTACTAACGAAATTTGTGAAACGCTTTTCCAATGCTGAGAATATCCATCCATCCTCCATCTATCTATCCATCCATCCATCCATACTTGAAACCACTTGTCCTTTTGTGGCGCAGGATGGTCCAGAGACTCTCTCAGAGGCTACAGGCACAAGCCAGGGAATAACCCATCAACCCATCGCAGAGGCTCAGAATAATGACATTTAAACTGCCACTAATGATTATTTTATCGATTTTCCTTCAGAGAATTTTGTTTAATTGTTTGCCACTGTAGAGCTTTAGACTTAAATGTGCATTTTTAATGGACAGTGGCTTTACTAGCACTATGCACATCGCCTGCAATTCAATAAGCAGATTAGTCGTATCCCTAAATATATTACTGACATGGATATTGTGATGCCCGAAAGTCAGTAATCTGTATAAATTTGCCGTATCGTCATGCTTAATAAATTCAGTTAGTGGAGCATGTCACGTTCGACAGGAGTGATGAGCACAGAAGTCGTGATGAAGGAAGTCAGAGGACCAACAGCCACTTTTTAGCTAATGATAAACAAGTCCAACGCACACAAAACGCACACACTGGCACCATCAATTAATGCAGAGTAAGCCCAGATTTTAGCCTAAACATTTTCACAAACACTTACTGAATGGATACACAGCACAGAGCATGGTTCTGCTGACTCTGGGGGTCCATCATCCAGAATAATGCCTGTGTACTTTCCCTTCAGGTGCTCGTGCACAGCACTAGTGCCACTGCACTTTGCACAGTGCACAACCACCTTTTCCTTTAGTGATAATTCGCACTAATCCCATAAATATAGTGATATTAAAGGAAAACATTTGAATTGAATTAACCAAATCATTTTAAAAATCAAGGAATTTTTAAATAATAGTAATAAATCGATGCCTTGATTTAAAACGTTGATGACGCATTTACAGAGTCGACGTCATCGACTATGTCAACTAATTGCAGCAGCCCTAAATTGAACCACTAGGCTTGCTATGAATTCAGCACCAGATTCTATTCAATGGAAAACACTGTACAAGATCAAACTGAAATAGAAAAGTCATACCTTCCAGAGAAGACAGTGTGTTAAACCCACTGCAATAAACTCTCTATCTGCCCACGCGTAAACCAAAAGCCCCTACAACTCCACACTACTCACCTAGATCATCCTTCCATGACATCGCACATTCCATCCTCATAGGAGAATATCAGTTTCCTTAAGATGGATGAAAGGATGGATTAATAGATAAAGTTTATTAGTAAATCCATCATCTATGTGCAAAACTGGCCAATTCCATCAGTGGTATGACCACTTTGAAAGGGGGAGGGGATATCATTCAAATTAAGCAAAGCTTTTTTTGTCAAAACAAACAGCAAAGGGGGCATCTTAGCTCAGTGTAAGCGCAGTCTCCATGTTTTTACTCCCTCCCAGCTCCCTGTCAGACCACCAATATTTTTACTTCCTCACAGCTCCTGAAAACAAAAACGTGGACTGGGGGTTCCCCAGGACCAGACTGGGAAACGCTGCTTTAGGTCAATCGCCTCCAGTACATGAGATGAGATATCAGTGACGGTAAAGTCAGCTCAGTGTTTTTTTAATCACTTTAGAGGTTAGGGTTAGAGAATCAGTTCTGCTGGTCGGGGTGAAGAGTCGCCTATGACCAAAACAGCTACGCTTCTTCCTAGAGCATTTCCTGCAGGCCAAGCTCAGCCTCTAACTATCCTGTGTCGCAACGATGTGCCACTGCTAAGCAGCAGCCTCAGTGACCACTATATTCCTCCAGGGAGTGAAAACTTTGCATCTGGCCATTCTTACATGAAGACTTTCCTCCAAGAGTCGTTCACCAGCCAGGAGGGGCAACCAAACCATTTGGGCTCTATGAAAGCACACTATATAGGGCCCCCAACCCAGACCAATACGATTATCAGTCAGGAGCCCTTGGAATCATCCTAACCCCCTTTATGAAACTCCTGACTGAGGGCACCGATTAGGAACAACAGGAAAAAAGCATAATTACCAGAAACATGAAGCTCTCAAAACATACTTCTGGGTTTTCCCTCCTAATCAAATTAATCAACCAGATGTTGATAAAATTGTTCACCTGGACCATTTGCAGTCATTAAAAACTGCAAAGAAGCATTTTTGTTTGCTTCTCACAGAGTAAACAGTAAAGGTGGAAAAAAATGACTCCTTTCCATGGCCATCAAAAATAGTCGGACATAACCCACCCAGCAAGCATTCTTCCTGTCATTATTCTCTTCTGTGGCAGCTCATGTATGTCACATGACCACACTGCATCTGTTCATTGTGTGGCAAACCCCACCCCCAAACACACAAAGGAAACAGAATTGGAAAAGGAATCAAACGTGAGGGGTACATTAGACGGATGGACAGACAGAAGGGGTGTAACAGTACATAAACGGCATGGTTTGATATGACTCACGGTTTTGGGTCAACTGTCTGGTGCCATTTCGGTACAGTGGGGAAAACTGAATTTGTTTATATGCATTAAATATGTGAACACACACAAAAACAATTGTAAACCAAGGGCAGTGCATCTGTCGATATTTATGACTAACAAAGCCAAACAAAGCTTTAATTGCATACTGTAAACATAAATATGAAAAATAAATTATCCAAAAACACATCATAATGAACTAAACGCCATCTAAGTGGCGTGCTCTGTATTGCTGAGTATGACTGCACATCTGCAGTGATAAAGACCTCTACAAGGGTCTGAATTATAGCCTGGACTGAATTTCCTGCCATAAGTGCCTTAGATGCCATGGGGAGATTAAGATGCAGAGGCAGAGTTTGTCCTGCTCCGGTTGGACACACACTCCACTGATCATCTCAAACCAGTTAGCACGCTGAAAGGGTATTCAGCAACGTTTGGTGTACGAGAGGCACAATTAGCATAATGTTTTCTGTGTTGAACATCTACTTGTGAACTGAGGTTCCACCCGTGTCAATAAATGTATTTATTAATTTCACTGTGCGTACCAAACATAAAATGATGTACCAAACAGTATACGACAAATACATGTACTGTTACGGCCCATACAGAGAGATAGACAGACAGACAGACATTTACACTGAAGTAGCCAAGCTTCGTAAGATGCTCTCACTTCGTGATGCTGAAAAGTTAATACATGCCTTTGTAACTTCCAGACTGGAC
>JABFEA020000138.1:20244085-20257680 GCA_019775915.2 Cyphomyrus plagiostoma | reverse complement strand
CCAATCGCAGGCAGGTACATAGCTCCAGGTGACCAATCGCAGGCAGGTACATAGCTCCAGGTGACCAATCGCAGGCAGGTACATAGCTCCAGGTGACCAATCGCAGGCACCACTGCCCTCAGTGAAATCGTTTTAAAGCTATTATTACCAAATTCTAATGTAGAAAGCATGTTTCAAGTGTTTCTAAAGCTTTTATGTCAGTCAGATAAATGAGACCCAGCTGGATTAATTAATTAACTAATTTCCTATGGATTAATTAACTAATTTCCTATGAATAATGTTTTCGTTTCGAGTGCCAAAAGATCGATTCTGGATATGACATCATGTTCCAGATCACCCTGTAAAAATAAACACGTTCACTTTTGAAAACAGGGAGGGGGGAAATGGCAGGTCTGTCACCACAGGTTGTCTGAGGGTACTGATATCCACAAGACCCCCTCCCTGTTTCCAGGGCCCCAATCTCCCACGACTGCTGGAGCGTGAAGAACCTTTTCGTAACGCTGTTAGGGCACCGTGTTCTTCCCGTTTCCCCGACACCCAGAGCTCTCTGCTCTGGCTCACATCCGCAGCGGGGGCAGAAAAACCCACAAGACAGAGAAATGGCACTTTAAGCCTTACATGGATCCACACAAAACAGGTATGACAAACTCAGGGAGAACTCTCAGCAAAGACAAACTGATACCTAAAGTCCGGGAACAGTGGTAAGTGACAGCTAGGTGATCTTCATTTCACAAGGAGGTAACACTATGATCAAGGACAGGGGAAATAGATGCACGCTATATGAGTGACATAGCGGTATTGGCCAATATTCCTTAAAAAAAATTATAATTATCAGGATATTGGCACTGGTCCAGTGTGTTAATCTTGTTATATTTCTGCTTGATAGTTAATCTTTATCAAGGTTAGAAGCACCAGAGGTAAAGACATAATTACTAAAATAATGCAGATGATTGCATTGGACGATCAGACATTTTTCGCGGTGGAGGATGAGGCATTTTGTCAGTTTTTCTATGGCCCGCAACATGTTTTTATTAAATCTGGCCCACAGACTGATTGTTCCTTTTCACAGAATAAAAATGCTAATGAAGGCCAGCAAGCTCAGTAAGTTTCATCGCCACCTGCCCCCGCGCTTTCTGCTCAGCAAGAGGCTCAGAGGTTAAGCCCGTCATCACAATAGGCAATATTAAACAAAACAAAAAAATTCAGTTACCAGTATCAGTCAAAATTTCCACATCAGTGCACCATTAGGAAAATAGATTCTCTATAAGAACAAATCCCTCCCAAGTCTTTTACGAAGGCAAAAGTGCATCACGTGTGACAAATTTCAAAAGGAACCAAAATAAGTATGCACACCTCGCTATTTTCTACAAATGAAGGTTAACATTTTAGTAATGATGTACTTGTTTTAATGAAGATAATTCATCCTTCATAAGTATTTTACCCAGAATGCACTTGATGCATCCAGTAGTTATGAGATGTTGGCTCTTATTAAAATGAGGGAGATGCTGCCACCTAGTGGGAATTTCACAAAGCTAACCCTGGTTTGGCACTGGTATATCAGAACCTGTTAAACTAGTAAACAAATTGTCAATTAGAATATTAAACATACAGGAAGTGTGGGGAGGCAAGAAAAAATATATATATTTCTGGAAAATTACATATATTTTTTTATTTGCCATATCTACTGGGTATTTTAATAGAAAGTGGAACATTTTTTTTATTTGGTACCACAGAAAACTGAATTAGAAGATGGAGGAAAATCAAAAATGGTGTGTGCCACCCTGGGCAACTGCCTGCCCTGTACAAAGCGATTCTGGGGCAGGTTTCGGACCCCTGTGCGTAGGTACAGAAGATGGATGGGTGGGAGTCATAAACCTGCATTGCTGCACTGAGTGTTATTTAACTGCATGCTAAGTCACATTTTCTTTCATATTCCCATATTTAATGACTGTGCTCACATTTAAGCAGTGCACTCATAGCTGCGCTCCAGCTGCACTGAACAGCCAGTGGGAATTTCAAGTGGGAAACATGCTCTGCGTGTTCAAGAACTCAGCAGCTGCCGGGCAACATAATGGCCAACAGGAACCCATATTTTACTGAGTCCACAGGCCTCTGACGTGAGATTTATCCCATCTTGCCCATAAACTGCGTGCGACACTTAGGTGCTGTTCAAACACCCCATATTTCACCTCTGCGACGATTTTAATAATTGTGGCTGTATGCTCGCTTATGTTAAAGAATGAAATAAAACCTTCTACACCAGTAACTTGGGCCTAAACATTCATTAAACCAAGAAAATCCTTATAGAAAAATAATTTAATAAAAACTCCTGGAAACATTAAATGAGCGATTTTCCACTGTGCATTCAGGCCTCACCCTCCTTGGCAGTCTGGCAAACAGGTGGAACTAGACATCTACACAAATTGATAAAATACACATGCATTCTGCCGACCTGAGGACGACTCAGTCTTTAAGCGAAAACAAAAGTCCTGCACCATTTTATTCAATTTTCTCAAACATATTTCTTGCCATTATAACTAAAATATTGAAAAATTGAGACTGTCCCTATTAGAAAGTTAATAGCCAGGACAAATAAGACCAAAAACTACAAAATCAACGCTGTTACTGACATGCTTCCGGCATTCCCTGCAGCAATGTCGGGAATTCTCACGTACAAGTGGGAGGCGAGTATACTCCAAAGGTGCTCAGTCACTCTGATTATGAATCAATGTAGAAGCAGGTAACACTCTCAAGGAAGGCGTCCATTTCAGAGAGAGGGAAAAAGGCAAAGCAGAAAGTGCAGGAGGCCTCACCAATGCGGGTGGTGGCAGACTCCATCTCGGCCAGGAACGCCGGGATCTGCCGCAGCTGCTTCTGCAGCTGCCCCAGAGTGGACCTTCTCTTCTCCCAGTGGGCGGCCAGCATCACCGCCTCCCCATCCGCCACCTGCCAGGCACCAGGAGACACACCGCGTGTAATCCGGTGATTCCCTCAACTCCCCAGCTCTCCAACATGCTGATGTATTTTCCCCATAGTTTCTGTGATTTAAGGCTGGCAGCAGAATCCCCCTGTGACCAGCTTCTCCAACTGCATCCCTGACTGCTGAATGTTCAGAACTGGCCCTTGGTAGCAACTGTGGGCTAAAGCGGCAAACCAGCAAACACCACGCACAGATGCGGAGAGTCCTTTTCATTACAGGCACCACAGCTGATGAATTGCGTATATTCCTTTTTCATTTTATTTTCTATTTATCTTTTATAACATGTAGCACCAGTGGGAAGCGCACACTGTTTCATTGGACAACGACAATAAAAATATTCTAATACTTACCAATCATGAGCTACAGTGGAGCAGCTTTTGGAACACGGCTCAAGAGAAACGACATTCACAGATCACATTCACACTGCTGGCTTCATTGCATTGAAACCCATCAACGGGCAAAGCATTAAGTATGACAGACCATCAAAAACGTGATTTTTTAATTTTTTTTTTTGTAGACGGCAGGACACCCTGGTGGAACCTTTAAATCCAGTTATTGGGAAATTAGCCCGTGGTATGAAGCTCGGCAGACACGTCGCATTTCTGGATGCTGCATCACATACTAATCTCGTGACGGGAACGGCGGCCGCTCAGATGCCAAACGTGCACCAGATGAAGTGCCTCTGTGCTCGTGGATGGCTTGATGCAATTATAGCATTTTGCACTCAGCACTAATACAAATAATCCCATGCAAAGTATTATTAGAAGCATGGCAAGCAATAAGCCTTAGACCGGCATAGCAGCTGACAGTGCCATACATCTGTACTTGCAAACACAGAGATAATTACCATAAAACATCTCCTATGTGCACCCCTCCAAAAGAAAAAAAAAAACTAGCATTCCTAATTTAATTTTTACATGCATATGATCATAGTGGTTCACGTCGTTAAACAGGCAGCATCCCCCCCACATGGAGTGCTGCCAGGGCTGGGAAAACTGAGAAATAAGTCTAACCGGTTCCTTATCTTTTCCTTTCCTGTCAAATACATTCTGTTACAGTATTTTCAGATGGTTAGCTAATGCTTTGGCTCTTCATTCATACTGCTGGACGTTTCACAGGAGTACACCATGTTAGTTACCTTCCTCAAGGGTACGAGAGGGAGCGCCCCCTGCTGGGACATGAGCCAGTAACCATCATTGGAAGACATTAGAAACCCATTAGAAGCCCACTAGCTACACAGACAGGCCAACCTGGAAGCATAAACAAAACCAGTGAAGCAGCATTACACGCTACTCAAACTCAACTCTGTATCTTTCTTAACACATCTCCGCGAAAGGTGCTGCCCAAACCCACAGAGTATATCATTCACTTTATCAGTACATCATTCAGTTTCTCTCTTGTGAAAAAATACTGACAAACTGAATGAACAGATTACGTGGAAGTAAAACAGACGCATAGCCTTCTACATGGGGAATAAGCAGTGCACATCTTAGCCAAAAGCGCAAGGCGTCTTACATTTCCAATCAATAAACCTTCAACATGTCTTTAAAAAGCAAGCATTCATATTTAAAAGCAAAATATTAAAACAATAAATCCAGCAATAATCCATTTAGTCAAAAAACTTAGACAAATGAGTTGCAGTAACTACTTTTATTCTCATTAAAACCATAACATAAAGCATCAAAAATAAGAAAACACGAAACACTATTTTCTTACCCAACACCTTCAAAAACATTTAAGCCTGTCCATTCTGACAAAACAGTATTTTCTTATCTATAACAGTAATATAATTGGAAAAACAAAGTTCATTTGTTCAATGAACCACAGCTGGATAACAGACCCATGTTGCTCCTTTTAGAGATGGCTGTACAGTCTGCTTTATTCATCCATTAATTTTTTTATTGCTTTAAACACAGAATGTATTTATTTGTTTGTTTGGCAGAACAGTTTTGCAGGGGATTGGTCTGCAGGATATATTTTGGCCCAGGACCCATTTTCTGCGCAAATTGAACATGTACTTATACATCTCAACACTACAACACAAACAAGCAGGGCTAGAAAAGCTGGACTCAGGCCTCGGTGTAGAAGACACAGCATGTCCTGTACACTGAGGGAGTAGACGGAGATAAATGCATATATCAATTTGAAGCTTATCGACAGCCCTGACGTGTGTTAACACAGACAGGAGGAAAATCGAGAACTTCATCAGAGATGGACAAAAAAAAAAAGAAAAAAACGAATTTGAAAAAGAGCAAGTGGAAGAATGATGTTTTTACACAAACAGGGAACAGATCACGAACAGATCCCTAACCACATATGCATTCATTTTCAACACTGTGAAGAACGTTCACCATGACATATCAGAGCTGCTCCCTCTTCTGTCCGGGTGTGTAAACGGCACCCAGGCAGGAAGGCAGAGAAAGAAATCAAAGCAGAACTACTCACAGAGCACAACCATAGCGGAAGTGCATCCATTTTCTGCAACCGCTTATTCAGGGTTATGATCCTATTCAGGGTCATGTGGTGCCCAGAGCCCATCACAGAGGCTACAGGTGCAAGGCAAGGAACAACCAGGATGGGGCACCAACCCATCGGAAGGTAAACTCACACAGACACACCTACAAGCAATTTGTAACTCCAATTAACCTCAGTATGTACTGTGGGGGGGAACCGGAGGAAACCTCACGATGACACAGGGAGAACATGCAAACGCCACAGGCATGGAGCCCTGGCAGAGACACTAACTCGGGTCTCAGAGGTGTGAGGCGACAGTGTTAACCACTGCACTACTGTACCGTCCTCCCTTAGCAGACGTGAACAAAAACATTCTACAAAAGTTCCAGATGGCAAGCTCTGCAAGCAACTATTTAGCTTTCACATACTATAGGGACACTGCTTGCGTGCTCATACATTTCGCACATGGCTGCCACAGGTCATCTGAGCACCACTGTGAGAAACTGCGGCCAAAACCAGGCTGCTTCCGCACCGTGTTCCCTAAGTCACAGGCTGGCCCCCGATGACTACAACTCTTCAGGGGCCCACATACCAGGGATGTGACAACAGCCTTGAGTTCATATCAGGAGTCACCGGCATCCCTATCAGCTCTCAAAGGTGAGGGGATATCAAGTAGTGACAAGTACCTTTGTTAGGAATGGATGAGGGCTAAACTTGCAGATTAAGGGAACTGCTTGGCTAGAAGGAGCCTGCTTATTCGGAAAGCCTATGATCACACCACCATGAGAGTTTTGTTTACACATAAATGTTTTGAGGGCAGAACGAAAAATGTTTTAACAGTCAATCGTTCCTATAGCACCACTGCATTCTGGGTTATGGCTTGTGTTCGAACCTTCACAGTAAATTGAAATTGACCCAACTTATTACGCTGGCACCAAAAACATTACTGCGCATCACATACCTAAAAGTAATAGAGTCTACAAGGTTGCCACACATTAGTCTAATAAAGCATGGAAAGACCTTTCTGGAGAGGCGCCAAGAACAAATAATTTTGATATCTGCTGAACAGGCGAGACATAGATCAGTGGTATTTATTCAAGGATAACCCTGTTTGGACCCCTAAACAGATTATGATATTGTTCTCTTGGTTTGTTTCTCTGCAGTGATCACAAAAATTGCCATATATTGCCATAATATAAACATTTTAATTTGGTTATACTGCCAAATCATGTCATTTCTTTTGAACGTGACTCACACAAGGCTTCGCTGCACTATGTCCACCAGCACTTTTTTTTTGTCAGTTTATGACATCGCTCTCAAAACAAAAGGTGAATGTTTATGAACAAAAAATTTTATCTAAAACCTACTTGGCAAATGGCTCTATAATCAGAATCATAACAACCATTGAACATGCATTTAATAACTGAAAGGACCCTCATTTTATCCTTAAACAAAATAAAAGATTTTGCAAATGACTTTATTAGCAATGTTTTAATGAAATTAACAATGTAACATTGATTCTTCGCCTCTGCTCTCCAGTGACACACTGACTGGTTTGATATTAACTGTGGATCCTGTGAGTCTATAATGCTCGGAAGCTCTGGCACCGTTTACAACCAGGAAGGAATACTACTGGCTTCTATTAAAAATAATGAAAAAAAAAATTAATGCACAATTAAAACAGACATACAAATGGACTGTGACATCCTATCTTGTTTTGAAAAAAAATACTGATACACTGCAAAACACAGATATAGGTTACCTAGCAACTCTAGCAGTTTCATAATTTTTCAATGGTTTTCAAATAGCCCTATAGCTGAGAGTCACGGACAAAAAGGATTTCTTTGTGAGGAAACAGTGTGACATTCCCAGTGAACGATGGAACGGTCACCTCTGGTCCCTGCTCACTACATCGATGACACCCACAATGAAACTGTTTTGACAGTTTCTCTCCACTTCCTGCACTTGTATTTGTAAAACAAGAACTTCCTACACTCTCTTAACATCATCCAAAGAAAAGATCGACCGCCGTCAGCCCACCCCAGTGTACTTAATCACCCGATGCTTGCATTAGTAAACTAGGTACTACACATTACCAATACATCAATGCAACCACTGCCAGATTCACTGTGCATCGCTGCATGCATCCGGTGCAATGCATTAGCCAAAACTGCTTCGCACCACAAATGAATCTTGATGCATGCCCCAACAGAGCCTAACACAAAGCATGTACTAAAGGCATGTCTGACCACAACGCTGCAATCAGCACTCAAAGATAAATGTGTCGTCAATACCATGTGGTTCACTTCAGGGAGTTCTTACAAACACCATAGATTTGACAAAGACCAAAAAATATGGAAATAAAACTAGGCTAAGATGGATTGGTCTTAAAATAAACTTCCCATCCCTGGTCATAAACACATCGTACACAGTTTAGATTTTTTTATTTGATCGACTTAAGGATAAGTATTCTGGTCAGGTGTGATGTTTTGTTTTTTTTTTTTTAAATAACACATACCTCTCCAGATTTTGCACACTCTCTCCCTTGTTTATGGAGGTTCACCCAGGTGTTTTCATACCTGCACAGTAGCAACAGAAACAAGGTCACTGCTGCTGTTCCCATGTTGGGGCGTTAAGAGAATCGCTGTACTAATGTACGTGTTCATATAGATACAGCTGTCACATGCAGCCAGAGACATGGACATATGGACTCCCCTCGAAAGCAGCCCACTGAGGCACCAAGGCATTCATTTATACATTTATTATTAAAAACTCCAACTGTCCAACCAAACAAACATCTAGTAAGGGTTACTGGGAGGCCAATCGCAGCATGCAGAGGGCACAAGACAAGGGACAAGCTACATGCGATACCAGCCTATCACAGGACACACTCATGCATATTCCATGCCCAACTCATTATTACAAATATATGTATTGGACAAATAAATGGGTACATCAATTTTTAGCTATATCAGCTTGTTTTACTTTTCACATCTAAGGGCAGAAGAATTCAAAATTTCCACATACCGGCGAAGTATTTCCAATCCAGCTGTAAACTGTGCGAAATTCTCCCCTCTCCTGCAAAAAGAACAAAAATATTAGACTACTTGAATATCACAACATGAGACTGATGGAACCATTTTACAGGATAAGATCCCTTAGCATGCAAACCCCAATTAGCCGGAAAAGAAAAATACCTTTGATTTGTCTTTCTCTTCACCTCCTTCGATTTGTCACTCAGTGTCCTTATCCTGAAAGCGATTTGCAATTGGGTGACTGGCACATTCTCATACATTTATAAAATACTGCCAGCATGCATTAATGCCACTAGGGAAAAAACAAGATATGTCCTTCACAAGACCAAACTTATACATGATTCAACTCTATAACACATCATACATACACTAAACTCTATAAACTTATTGACTGTGCCTCATGTCTTAGTTTATGTGACCTAGATATTGTATCCTTTACATTGCCCCAAATATATACACTCATTGGTCACAGCAGGTTTACCCATGTAGTACCAGGTAAGATCTTGCTTTTATCTGCAGAAATGCCTCAAGGATGGATGATTTGTGTATGCAGTGGCATTTTTGTACACCACTGTTGAATTGAGCTATTATTCCTGCGCTGGCAGCCTTCCTGTTAGCATTACCAAGGTGCTTTCTGCTACAGAGCTGCTGCTGACTGGATGCTTTGGTACATCACAACACTCTCTATAGACACTGTAGGCGTGTGAAACCTGCTTAGATCAGGCATTTTATCTGTTGTATTGCAGTTGCACAGTGTCAGTAAGTGAACCTCTTGACCCTGTCTGAACTGTATGTATTCGGTTACTGCTACTCGATTCAATGTTTTTAAGAGCGTACCATTTGATTTAACAGTCAGGTGTAGTTAAGCTAGCAGCCACTGAGGGTAGGCTGTAGGTTAATCTATTTTGGAAACACCACAGTCAGAGTAAAGGTTTGCCAACTTTGGTCATCTGACTGGAGAGATATTTTCAGTTCGAGACAAGTCTGCACACGCATTTTACATGTGTGTAACAGTTTTATTTCCTTGCAAATAGTCTGTAGCAGGGGTCTCCAACGCTGGTCCAGGAGAGATACTTCCCAGTAAATTTTCTATCCTACCTGGCTTCTGATGAGCCACACCTGCTCCTGGTGTTTACCGGAGAACTCGTGTGGTTCATCAGAAACCAGGCAGGATAGAAAACCTACTGGATAGTAGCTCTTCAGGACCGGAGCTGGAGCCCCCTGGTCTGTAGGGTTTGAAAACTAACAACGCTTTTGGTGTAGCTAATTTCAGGTTTATAGCTGAATAATATAGATATGCCGTACGCTTTCTTACGTGAGCGTGAGTATGAACGAGAGTGTCACACCAGATACGTGAGAGTTAAAAACGAAATGCCAATGACCTCTAGCAAACTATAAAACAGTGAAAGCATGAGTTTGGCTGCTGCTTTCCCCTCCTGCTCGTCACATGACAGTCGCTGGAAAGTGATTACAAGCACTTCGAAGTATGCGGTTTACACACAATAGCTATTTCTAGTCCTTGTTTTTTAAACATTAACTTTAATGGACTCACATAATAACACTTTTTAGCGAAGTTACATGTAAACATATGAACTCTCATGCCAAACCGCAGCATTTTGCCAAGCTCGCATCGCAAAAAATCAGTCACACATATAAACTCCAAAATGTTCATCGGCAAGTAACCGTGGATCCGTTACGTTATTTCACGATTGCAGATGCGGAAAAGGGCGACAATATTTAGGGGACAAACCAAAACCGATCCGTGTACGAACCCGGTGGTGAAGTCCTGCTGCACCGTCTGGAGCTTCTCCCTGAAATTTTCAAACATGTTTCACCTTATTTCTCGGATTTCTACCGCGCAGCTGACCCTCAAGTCCCCAACGCAATCATCCCAGGGAGAAAAGGCGCTGTGGCGGTTTCAGACAGCCTCGCTCAGAGCTCCGGCGCTCTGCTCCATGCCCGTCCCTGCGCAGCGCTCTGACCCCCCGTTTACTTCCTGCTTCCTTCACATGTGACTCGCGCTGTCAGCGGCCCAGGGCTCGTAAACTTCTCTATACGAATAGCACATTACAATATACTTTCTAATTAATATTTAATATTTAATTGTTGCATGGAAACGATACCACCCCCCCAAATCAGAGTAAATGTATTGCATTAATGTATAAACTGAATAATCTTATAAAATCAATTTAGCTTCCATATATTTGTTTCATATTTATCAGCGGGTGATTTACTTTGAACAAATAGGGTTAACATTGCTTAAGAATAATCAGTTACACCAGAGTATTTCGGGCAGGATTTTTTATGACGCCAATGCCAAAATGTGAATGCAAAATATATCAACATAAAACGATTTCCAAAATGCTTGGTCTTAGGTTACCTTTTTACAGTTTTGTTTTGTTACATTTGCAAGTCATCGTGATGATACAATTTTTAATGCGCCGGTTTATGCTTTCGAAGTCACTGTGGCATGATCGTATCATTTTTGAAAAGGCATGAATGCATGTTTTTATTTACGTTTTTTGAAAATGAAGCTTGATTCAGTTTCCACAGCAACCAGAAGAGGGCTCCAGTTACGATTTTCTTTTTTGTATCATACATAGGCTACTGTATTTTTCGTAAAGCAGAAAAAATCAGTGGCAGGACTAGCTGACGTTTTGCGAAGGAGGGGGAGACTTTGGTCTTCAAATTGCCGCGTCTGGAACGCAACCGGCAGAAATAAACGCTGGACAGAAAGGAGCTGTAGGAAGTTTAAATAAGGTGGTCGGATGCGGGGTTTTAATAAGAAAGCGGCGAGGGTAAAGTTTGTCATTATCCTTGAAGGATCGACAGGCCAGAGATAAATAATTTAAAAGGCCAGAAAATGATTTGCCATGTCAGCCGACCGGATTCGGTTGTGATGGAGGTGGAGGTGAAGGCGAAGGCAAATGGTGAAGATTGTTTGACTAAGGTACCGTATGACCGAAACTGTGTTGATGCCACCGCTGGATGAGCCGATCGGGCACATAGCGGTGGGCTGAAATGCAGCAGCTGGAGATTCATACGTACGTTTCCGTAAATCATGGCGAAGGTGCCAAGTTGGTTATTTTATCCATGATAAAAGTAGACGCTGCACTTTCAGTTAGTATCGCCTTAGTTGGACATGAAATGCATAAGATAACCATGTTTTGGATTAATCGGAAAGTGAATGGGTTAATTTATTTTGAGATAAACGAGTTCGGGCTCCGATTTAACTGTCTAAACTTGTGAAATGTTCGATTCAGCTACTCATGTAGCCGTCACTATTAATTATTGTACATCAGTATAATTATTGGTTGTTTCATTTTCTATGTTTACATTTACTATCAATAGCATGGGTAAAAATTGTTCTGGCTGAAACATATATAGTACAAATCTAAAGCCGGTCGCATGCATCAAATATTTAATAATTAAATATAAGGCATATTTAACAATTGAAGTTAGTATTTATGCATGATGAAGCGGACTGTTTGTGTGATAGTAACTCCGCGATTCAGTGGGATATCATTCACCGCTCGGAGCCCGTCTGACAGCTTACATAATATTCCATTGCAAGAGCCGATAAGATGCATCTGAGTGGGGAAGACGTGCTTAAAGCCCACTTTTTGTCCGTAATTAGTCAGGTGCTGGCGTACATTTTAAACACGAAAAGTAGGTTTTACTGTTGAAATAGCACATCTCTTTTGCACTTGGCATAAATGCATTGGAAGGGGTTAGGGGTACTAATTTTGATATTAAAGACCAGGCACTGTGTATCTTTATTGGTCATAAACTGAACCACATCTGTTTCATTTAACCCCCTCTGTGAATCCTTGATTGCTTCCAGGTACATACAGTATTCAGTGTTGTGTCGTGTGTTTGTCAGGTTTGTGGGAAATTGGGAATCATAGAAGTGGATTACTTTGGACTGCAGTACACGGGTTGCAAAGGGGAAAGCTTGTGGCTGAATCTCAGAAACAGGATCTCCCAGCAGATGGATTGCTTGACTCCATGCAGACTGAGGCTACGAGTCAAGTTCTTTGTGGAGCCCCATCTTATACTACAGGAACAGACAAGGTACAATTTGCTGGCTCCTCAAGCCTCCTTTTAAATAGCATCTGTCATTCCATGTTTTTCCATGCACACCTGTTCCAGTTGGTTAGTTTAACTAGATTGTCTGGTGAAACACTTGGAGAAAATGACGAGTGACTGGAAGTTCTCATGTAGATCTACCATAAGTTTTCTTCCACTGGGGGGGGAAACATCAGGAAGTTCCCCTAATATTGTACCACCAAGGTCCCTAAACCCACAAAGTGATCTCATACAATTTTATGATGTTTGGGTAATAGTCAGCATCTGGCACTTGGAATACAGTCCCTAGCAAAGTCTGTGGTCATGGACCATCTTTCATAGCACCAAAAATTCTCGGTGAATTGGGGATGCAAATTAGAATTATGTATCGGAGGGCTGTGTGTTTCAGTTAAAATACCAAAATGCTGGAGTATTCCTTTTAAAAGAGGTTATACTGTAAATGCAGTAAACAATGCAAGGCAGGGGAGAAAAATGTAGAAATAAACAATGCTGACAATGTGGACAGCAAGTGAGAGTCATTTTTTGCTAATGAAAATATTAACAGGAGCAGATGTATGTGTGGTGAAGGTTTTTAGAGAAATCTGCAAATTCTTTTTCATGGCGCATACATAACTTTGAATGCATGTAACATTGTCTAGCAAATGCCCTTCATGTTTGTGTGTATTTTTTTGGATAGAATTACCCACTTGAAACCGTTAAAGCTTTAGTAGTTAATACAAGTCTGTTGATTAGGAACAAGTTCTGACAGATCAGATTGTGAGTCACACATTATGTCTGACTCATGATGTCGTCTTTGTCACACAATGGATTCTTCTGTTTGTTAGAAATTAAAATGAAAGATTAATTCTTTGTATACAGCTTTGCCATTGAGTTCTGCCATAGTTCTGAAAAGGGGTTTTAACATAGTCCTAGTGTGTCCAAATCTGAGAGAATACCTAACTAGCTGCAAGATATAATATCCAAGATATAATATCTAAGATATTTAAGATGGTAATTTTCCCACGCTTCTTAAACACAGAAGAATTTCATTGTAGCTT
>JABFEA020000138.1:20189298-20200632 GCA_019775915.2 Cyphomyrus plagiostoma | reverse complement strand
CCCCCCCCCCCCCCCCCCCTCCCCCCGCCCGCCCGCCCCCCCCCCCCCCCCCCCCCCCCCCCCCCCCCCCCCCCCCCCCCCCCCCCCCAGGGACGCACATTTTCAGTGTGAACTCTCTGCCGACCAAGATCAACTAACCCCGTTGCACTCCACAGACAGGACCAGTACTTGCTCAGACATGTGCTGACACGTCAGAACAGCCAGCCTCAGACACACTTACAATGATGTCAGGTGGCTCGTGAGTTATGTAGGGCAGCTTGCTATTATTCATTTTAGTTGGAGCCATTCAGGTTAAGAACATGTTCTCTGGGTCTACGGCCTGGATGCGTGCAGGTCAGGAGTCTGTGCCCTTCACCACTGTGCTGTCCTGTCACTACTGCACCCAGGGGAGAATTCTGGGCATGGGTGGATGCCCGACTCAAGCGCCCTTCCTGGGACTGGCGAACTGGGCACGGATCAGACCAGTAAGTCATCCAGTCGGTTGTGACTTCTACATGAGGGCTACAGGGGTCAATTGACTGGTATCACATAGCATTATTAAATCTACCATGGAAGATAAACAAACGTTTGGTTGGCAAAATATGTTCTTATAGAATATCAACTTACCGTTGCAAATTCTAGGCAGTGCAGAAGTCATGCACAGTGGGATCCAGAGATAGGGCGGCTAATGCATTGAGTGCCCCCTTGTCTCGGTGCCTCATGCTCTCCTTGCCAGGCCGGCGCATGTTTGCACAAGAGATAAGCAGAAGTTCAAGAGGCCGCAGGGAATAGCTCACGCTTGGGGTGGGGGTGGTGGTTTGCATAAAGAGAGAAGAAAGAACCACTGGGCTGAGGTGTGGAGGGCTTTGACCTCAGGGTGCAGGGAGTGATAAAGGAGCAAGGGCTGCTCCTTCCTGCTTGTCTGGAGGCCAGTGGGACAGGCACTGATGAACCTTCATGTGCTGGCCTGATTTAAAGGAACAGGAGCTGATGCACTTCAAAGACACACGTTTACGTTATCATCATCCATACTTGTGGCATGGCCTGGAAAATTGTGTCATCTCGACACTAGAGCCACAACGCCCTCAGCCTTCTGTTTACCCATGGATCTCCAAATGGCCATCAGTGCACCCCTTCATGTCCAAATGGCCATCAGTTTACCCCTGGACGTCCAAATGGCCATCAGTGCACCCCTGGACGCCCAAATGGCCATCAGTGCACCCCTGGACATCCAAATGGCCATCAGTGCACCCCTGGACGTCCAAATGGCCATCAGTGCACCCCTGGATCTCCAAATGGCCATCAGTGCACCCCTGGATCTCCAAATGGCCATCAGTGTACCCCTGGATCTCCAAATGGCCATCAGTTTACCCCTGGATCTCCAAATGGCCATCAGTGCACCCCTGGACGTCCAAATGGCCATCAGTGCACCCCTGGATCTCCAAATGGCCATCAGTTTACCCCTGGATCTCCAAATGACTGTTAGTTTACACATGGATCTCCACACTAGGGCTGCAGTCCTCTGCATCAACCATGTGTAGCAGATGACAGATGTACTGTAAATACATGCCTCTCAGGTATCTTCATTGCTGGATTTGCAACATGGATTGGGAAATCAAGTAATTTTTTTCCCAACCAGTGTCCCCCCCATTACGGTTGGGCTTTCTATACACAGACTACAGCAAACTCAAAGACTTTCATCCAGTCCTGTGCACTTAAAGGCAATGTT
Source organism: Cyphomyrus plagiostoma (assembly GCA_019775915.2). Lineage (NCBI taxonomy): Eukaryota > Metazoa > Chordata > Actinopteri > Osteoglossiformes > Mormyridae > Cyphomyrus > Cyphomyrus plagiostoma. Next base: position 20,198,924 of record JABFEA020000138.1, on the reverse strand, counting down.
CAGTCATTTAACAGCCACAAAGCTGTGGTCTCCTTTACTGCTGGATTTCTGGGAGGTCCTGCAGTAATCCATCACGTTTTGAAGACTTGAGCAGCAGTTAAAACAGACAAACACAGAATGTGTAACGTGGCAGACCTAGCGCCAGGCAACACAACCCTCCAATTTAACTACCTGTTGGTGGAAAAGAAAGTTGGTTTCCTACCATTTCAAAGCACTTTCTTCAATACTTTCTTCTTCACAACACATTGTGACTTCGGCTGCAGCCAAGATGAAGTTTGGAACAAAACATGCTGAAATAACTGCCAAGCTGATCTGCTTATACTGGGTCACAATTTTGATTTTTGAGACAAATGTCTTACTGCAGGGAGAGGGACACACCTATTATTGAGACAGAGAGCCATGTGGGCCTCAAGCGGGACACTTTACCGCCAAAAAGTAGGGAAATACTGCTGAAAAGTGGATAAGGAGAGGCTTTGGCATAAGGACAGCCTGAATAGCCGCCTTGGCTCTCCTCGTTGCGCGCTCTGGCCGACTCTGAAGGGGGGGCCAGCTCTCCAAGACTGTGGGGGGAATACCAAAGTGCCCGCAGCCATGGCAACAGGACCACTCCACGCTTTCTCAGCCCCCTTTAAGGAAGATGCTTGCTGTTTTCGGCCCGTTACTTTGGATGTGTGGTGTGTCTCCCTGAAAAGCAGCCTCCAACCCCCCCAGTACTGGAATTTTACCACCTTCTCCAGTTCTATGCTCAGATCAGCACGTTTTCCAGGTTCTGCAAGCCACAAACACAGATCATAAGGAACACTGATCCCAGCAATCGATTAACATGAACTATTTACACCAGGGATTCCATTAGCACTCGGCAACTTCACTTAATTAACGTCACACATGAGACATCACTCTGCCCCCCCGGATGAAGGAAGCCCCCCCATACATCATTGACCTATTCTTTTATGCCAGCCGAGCTAACAACCAAGAAAACCCGCTATTTTTCCCCAGAATAGTCGCAGCATATTGTCCCCTTCCCAGTAATGAGAGAATATGCACTCAGAGGCAGAGATAGTTTACTGCCAAGCAGACTGTGTCGAGCCAAATCACTCTGCCGCTTCTCCCGCTCCCCTCAACGGCTCAGCATGAGTCTATTGTTAGACCCGAGGCTTCAGATGCTGAAAAACACCAACACCGCATCGCGGGCGGCAGACCTCAGCTTCCCAAGGCGTGTCAGTGCTTGCGTGCCTGTGTGTGTGCGGGTGTGTGTGTAAGAGTGCTTATGACAGGAATACATCTGACAGGTTGGGTTACCGCCACCGACAGAGAGAAGTACAATCCAATCTAACACACCACCCATAATGCAACAGCAAGGTGCCTGTCAAAACCACTTAGGGATATGAAAGCTGTTTAACACACTATTCCTTTTGACATAAACCAGCAAAAAAAGATACTGGGTGCAGGAAATTTTGAGTGAAGCTTTTAAATCTAACCTTCAGTGACACCACATGTCCCCTGTCACATTTGTAAGGAATTACGTGATGCACCCACAGTAAGGATTTGGAACGACTACTTTAGGACGAGTGCAAATCAGGGGTGCCTCTGTAACTGCTAACTGTCTAGCTGACATCCTTACCATAACACCTGTAAGTTTACAGAAATAAGTTTTCTGTTACAATGAAAGTTAGATCAGACATAATATGACTGCTGGCACATGATAAATAAACCTCAGGAAATACTGCTTCTACTGATTCGTCATGTCTGCCTTCTGGCAACCACATTCTATAGAGCATAAAATACTTCATAGACAATAATTTTGTAGGTTCAGCAGGAAAAATGGCTAAAATTTAGCATAGCTACTATTAAGTGGTTGAACAATTGGAATAGTAATATTCATTTAATAGATATTACGGCAATGTTGTATAGAAGAATAAGTATGTACATACAGTACAATGGCTGGGTTGAAGTGGCATGTTTACAGTATGATAGACATTGTTATGCCTTCCTCTACTTTGCTGATGATCTGCTATTGGCATCCAACTCATTCCTGCATTTAAAAACAATCCTCCTTCCCAAGACAGCGGCAGTTGAGGGTCAGCATCCACCACCCAGGCTAAGGTCACTTCCCCCCACAGAAGCTTGAGGACCATATCCGACCCAGATGGCTGTTCTTCGTAGAAGTGGGCAGCCACAGACAGCACAGTGAAGTTCTAGACTCGTGCATTTGCTTAAAAATCACTCCTCGTCTTCCCAAGAAAGGGAGCAGTGACTGGCTCTTTAATATATTACACTTCAGACCAGTTTTAGCATATTCTGACTGATGTTCTTCCAACAAGGTGATGCCGCTCAGCGCGAACACATGATGGTCAGACGCCAGACACAATTCAGCAGAAGGGCAGGAGGATCTTATCCATTAAGAAGGCAGCTCTGGATTGTGTGCCACTCAGAGTGTCTCATTTCAACAGCAGAGGGCGTGAGAGGGACACCCGTTTCCAGCCAAGCATTCACTCACGCGAGACACAGACACACAGACACACGCGCACACACACACACACACACACACTTGTAATTATGTAATTTCTATGGGGAAAACTCTAATCCCAACATGACGACCTTAACCCCTCCCCAGCCCTAACCTTAACCATAAGTAACCAAATAAAATATGAGACTTTTAGCATTTATTTTTGATAGCATTCACAGGTCTTTGTAGGGATCTCGAAATAACAGAGCATTTTATTACATTGTGGGGAGCATTTGGTCCTCACAAAGTAATATAAATATAATCCACACAGACAGACAAACAGAGCTCAACAAAAAACAGAAAAACTGCAGGCCAAGGTGGCGTTTAACATGAACAGATATGTACATTCAAGTCCCAATCTGGGATTCTTGGCAACAGATGTGGGCATGGAATCAATAAGCTATTTATTGTCAATTGCAATTTTGTTTCCCTATGCATTCAGCAATAGGCAGAAATGGGGGAAAAAAATACAAGTGACTCAGTCAGACCAAGAGACACGTTACACTGACAAGCAGCACTGGAGGCACTTGTGAGCTGGAAGGTGCTCCTCGAGGATCAGGTAGATTAGACTAGATCAGGCTAGATCCTCAACATGTCAAGGTGTAAACCTAAGAATCCTTCTGGGGAATCTCCCAGCTTCTCTCCCAACCTTACAGGAAAGAGAGGGAGCAGATTCCTCTATAACGGGGGAATCCAGCCAACATGTGCTCCCCAAACTTAGATTTGGTCGCAAAGGCAGTTGCTCCGAATTGAAAGTCCGTTCAATATAAACACCTCGACGCACGCGGCAGGCGCTCACTGGCAGGCAGGACAAAAAAAAACGCGCCTGAGATTAACAGCTCCTACCGAACTCCTAACGAAGCTGGTGACTGAAATGACTTTGCGACTGGGGCTCAACAGGCGGTGGTGGGACACAAACAGTGGTTGACTTTGATGAAGAGCCACTACTTGCGAGAACATCGATGCTTGGGGCTATCAGCTAAACAGCTGGGTGATTTGCATTTCAATGTCCAGATCGTATGTTAGCAGTGATCAGGCTTGAGAGGCGTGATAAAATAATTAGGTCAACAGTGACTTTGTTTATGACTCACTTCTGGTCTTTTTGAACTACAGGGCAGCTACATTGCTGGAAACTCCATGAAGCATCTTGTGGTGTAGATGCATCCCAGTCATTTGCAGCCAGTTCCACATGCCCGACGTTAAAAGAGACACGCAGCCAACTTCTGCTGGCTGTTTATTAGGAACGAAATGTCCTTCGTCTGGTCCCAGCTGAATACGTGCTCACCTTCTCACGGCTAGACCTTACACAAAAGCATTCCAGAATGTTCTGGAAAAGGCACGATCTAACACATTCCACCTAGCGCCCACACCCACGCACACACACACAGACACCTTGGTATTTTGTTCCAAAATTTATAGTCCCCTGCCATTAAGAAAAGCTTCCATTTCAAAGCTTAAGACCATTTCTTTATATACCACACACAACAGACAGCAGGCCATCTGTAAAGGATGACAAACCTCTCCTGTCTGTGCAGCTGTCTTATTACCACCAAATGGCTTTGGGGGATGGGGGGGCGGGGGATGCTACCTGCTTTACATTTCTCTCAATTACATCATATAGAGATGTTGCAGCTCCTCAGATATCCACTAGGGGAAGCCTAGCCACGTTAAATTAATATAGCTATGCATGCACGCTAGCTACAAAATTTGTATGCTGCGAATGGGTTCACGCCTTCCAGAAGCTGAACGCTCGTCCAGCATGATGCCCACAGTGGGGACAGAGGAAGGCGTTTAAAGCTCTGACTGGTGGGGGCGGGCAGTGGTGTGGAAATGCAAAAAAAAAAAAACCCCGAAAAAAAAGAGTCCCCGACAGTGTGGTGTCAGCGCAGACAAAGCCGGCGGGCAGGTCGCCCGTGCCTTGCCAAGCAACCTGTGCACGTGCGCTCGCGCGCGCACACAAACACACGCACACAGGCACACTCTCACGTGAATGCCTGCTCAGGCTCCCACCAGTGGTCACATCTTGCTCATTCACACCTTTCCAGACGAGTCAGATAAACACAAAGAGACCAATTTTTCCACAGTACTTAACTATTATATTAACTATAATAATAAGAAAAAGAGTAACAAGCAATCCCTAACAGAAGTAAGTATTACCAATTTCCTAAAATTGACAATTATTATTATTTTATTGCTCCTCAGGGAGGATATTTGAGGAGAAATAAAATTTAGCCTATAGATACGAAACATTATGAAACATCCCCAACAAGCAGCACAAATCCTGGTCCTTTGTTTAAGAACAAGCGGAAACAATCATCAAGACTAAAACTCCCTAGACTTAAAATTCCACAGAGATGAATGACATAAGTCAAGCTCTGTGATTCATTGACAGCTATGTTTATTTTGCAGTTTAGAAAAGCAGATCACCACTCCACAATTCCACAGATAATTCTCCGTAAATGTTGCAGTTGCCACTTTACACTTGACTGAAGGCCAAAAACACACATGGCTTATGCACTCGGGGCATGTTTATGTTTATGTACGATTTATAATATGAATGAAATCCCTAAAATGCAAAGGCCTGTTCAATGCTATAATTTTTTTCTTGGGAAAAGCCATTTAAGAAAGGTTCATGGAAATGTTCAGAACTGTTTGTGAATTTTGGTTAAAAGGTTTCATCCTTATTTAAAGGTGAGCTGGGCACAGTGGTCTACCCGCGGTCTCACTCTGGTGTGGTGTTTCAGAGCAGATCTCGTGTTGACAGTGGACAGGCCTCTGAAGCGAGGCCAGGAAGACCCACATAAAATCGGCAGGTCATCTCATCTTGCTGAAACCAGAAGGAATTCTTTTCGTCTCTGGCTTTCCAGCAAAACAAGGCTGGAATACGAATCCTCGAGAAGTACTCAGATGGGAATAATAAATTGAGCTTCCATCCAGACATGGATGAACCGAAGGCAAATCTCCAATCTCCCGTAAATCCAGTCTTTCCCTTGCAATTCTTTGTGGGAGGGGGAAAATATTTTAAAATAATATAATAAGAGGAAATATAATTCATACTGGCTCTTTAAATTCACTGTTATGTTTTTCTGCCATTCACAAGGTCGGTGATCTGCTTGAACACAGACAGCACAGCCCATCTTTCCAAGGTACACATGGGATCCCATTGTAACTTTGGTGTTCAGTTAAGCAATGAAGCCAGTCTGATCTGTGCGACATACAAAGAATAGCTGGAGCACTCTAATCAGGAGCTCAGAAATGCATACTGGAAAACCCCAAGACACCATCAGCAATTAGACACAGGCGAGCCCCTCCCCCCCCCATCAAGAAGGGGAGATCCGTAACCCCCAATCCTGGATTATTTTTAAATAATGATCGTATGGATCTCTGACTCTGAACAAGACATATAGTTCCTTCCTACATGATTCACTGTCTAGATGTGAAACAAATCAGGATGACGGCAAAAAATAAATCAATGTGAGGCGAGTGACAGACATTGTGGCTTGGCCAGCATTTGGGATATAACAAGCCACCCTGGCAATAGAACGGTATCCAACGTGGAATAGAACACGATGAGCATCTCTACAGTGCAGTGATGGATAGACAACTTGCAGACCCTGCAGGAAGATATAGGAGCAGCTTTAGTGATCACATGACCAGCCACATAACCCTCAAATTCCTGCTCCCAACCATGAGGTTCTGATGTTGCAATAAGGTTATAGATCTCATCTACCTCCTCCAACGGGAAGCAGGGTAGCAGATACCATCTGGAGTCATCTTGGCCGTGAGGCACCTACTCCCAGCCTGGGTCCACAGGGCATGCCTGCCACGTACAGGTGGTGTATGGAGCTCAGAACTGCATCCAGATGGGTCTGCGACCCGAAAAATCCCCAGACCTTAACCACACCGAGAACTTGGTAGGGATTGACCAAGAAGGCAGGATCCACAGTGGTTTTACGACTCCAAAAGAGCTGGCACAAGTCCCAAGGAAATCGATCATGCAGAGGAATGCCGCTGTTCTGTGGGATGGTCTCACTGCATACATCACTTCCTGAACACAGGGGAGCTCAGCAGCGTGCGGAGAGGCTGCTTAACCTGCTGCCTGCACCCATTCTGCACATTTGTAATGCTGTCATTACCTTGGACAGATGCCCCTCCCCCCATTACTGCCCCCAGTGTCATTTTTAATTTCTCCTCCACTCTTCCCTTGCTTCTCTACCATGTAACACCATATAACACCTGTTGTAATATCAATACATAACATGATCATGTTAAAAGTTGGCCTGTTTGGGCCAATCATGACGAGTAGGATGCCACATAGAAACTAAATTTAACCAAAACATACTAGTGGGGGCAACCTGTGGCTCAGCGGATGAGGAGGACACTATGCCTGTGATCAGAAAGTTGCTGATCCAAATCCCAGGGTTGGTTTTTGGATAATAGCATTTGGAAAATTAAAAAGTAAGTGAAAATAAAGAAAATGAGTCCCAGCGATATACAACAACAATCTGCAAATACGTAATTTACACACAGTCCGTATTTCAGTGTACTGCCCCCTCTGTAATACTCAGATAAACCCTGCACTCCAGGGTGGGATTAAGCACGCAGAAACTTCAAGGTGCTTAAAAAGGGGTCTCTGCTGCCAAGGGAGAACATTTCTGGCAGTGAGCATTTGTTCCATCTTAAACGCCATAACGCCCTTTGAGCTTCCTTGAGCCAAAGCCCCCAGCTCACTGCACTCGCTCAGCACAGCCGGACCGGTGAAATGTGTTTGACTGTTTATGAGGAACATGAAAAAGACTTTTTAGCCACCAAGTGGGCTGTTATAGCAACATCCAATAACATGCTCTTGTTACAGACGGAGACGTACAATTGGCCGTTAGAGTCTCTGGCGACCCCTAAAGGCACATTAAAGGGCATGCCAACCTCTAGGAAGAATTTTATAGGCTACCGTCTATGAACTCAAATCGATGTGCAGTCCGTTAATGTGTTAATAACAGGTGTGAGGCATAAAGAAAAGACTGTAATGTGCATCAATTTAGATTTTGACAATCTCGCCTTCCTTTGAGATATGGTACGCTTTGCCCTTGAGATCCTCTCGTCTTCCTTTGAGATACGGTACGCTTTGCCCTTGGGATCCTCTCGTCTTCCTTTGAGATACGGTACGCTTTGCCCTTGAGATCCTCTCGTCTTCCTTTGAGATACGGTACGCTTTGCCCTTGAGATCCTCTCGTCTTCCTTTGAGATACGGTATGCTTTGCCCTTGAGATCCTCTCGTCTTCCTTTGAGATACGGTAAGCTTTGCCCATGAGATCCTCTCGTCTTCCTTTGAGATACCGTACGCTTTGCCCTTGAGATCCTCTCGTCTTCCTTTGAGATATGGTAAGCTTTGCCCATGAGATCCTCTCGTCTTCCTTTGAGATACCTTACGCTTTGCCCTTGAGATCCTCTCGTCTTTCTTTGAGATACCGTACGCTTTGCCCTTGAGATCCTCTCGTCTTCCTTTGAGATACCATACGCTTTGCCCTTGAGATCCTCTCGTCTTCCTTTGAGATATGGTACGCTTTGCCCTTGAGATCCTCTCGTCTTCCTTTGAGATACCGTACGCTTTGCCCTTGCTGCTCATGTCCTTGACCAGCCCTCCCACTTCTGAAGTTTCCCACAACAACGAAACAGATTGGCTACTGCATTCTTTGCCTCTCCAACCCCCGACCAATCACAGGGGGCCTGCCGGGCCAAGCCCAATCACTGTCACTGTGGGCAGAGGTTGCAGATGACATTGTTACTAGTGCAGAACAGTTATAATCACATCCCATCAATATGGTCTGCGCTCATTCTGCCAGCGAGCTCATTCCAGCTAGGGTCTGGGCAAAATCGCTTTTTATACACGGTTAGTCCCTCGTTACACGCTGACATATGTCAGCTCTAACTGCTTATAAACCCCCTTCTTTACAGGGGATCTCTAAAATGGTAATAGTGACCACATCATCCATCCATTTCCCATGACTGCTTACCCAATGCAAGGTTGGAGTGAGCCTGGATCCTATTCCAGGAAGCACTGTTCAAGGGATGGCCAAGATAGGATGTCAGGGCATTCCAGAGAACACATACACGCACACACACTCATGCACTCTGCAGTGCAAACCAACAACGTAGGATGTGTTAATAGTTATGCTGAGTTTTCATAAACGACTAATTATGAAAACAGGGATGATCCATTTCGATAAATAGCTGTTCTGTCTGTATTTTTAGCCTCACTGTTTCCACTAACTGCCTGGAATTTCCTTTAACTCAGGGTTGCTCATGAATACCAGGTCCCTCACTAAAAAACCTACCAGAAAGGGAAAAGAACGACTACATTCTTACATTTTAATAGCTTTAATTACAGCCAAGAAAACCATTTTTGTATTCAGCCAAGTCAGTTTATTTCTATAGAATATCTTAAAACAACCAATGATTGACCAAAGTGCTTTACACAGAATCAATTACACATGCGACAGAAATTGCCACAAATAAATAAGATACATAAATAAATTTTTTTTTAAAACTTTCAAATGACAAAAGACGAATACAGATGCTCACCCCCCCCCCCCACAAGAATGTTAGCTGTCATGCATCAACACAGCAGTATCATTCTGTCTCTCTCTGTCTATATTATATATATACAGTGGTACCTCGGTTCTCGAACTTAATCCATTCCTGACTCCGGATCGAATCCTAAAAAGTTCGAGTTCTGATTGAATTTTTCCCATAAGAAATAAAGTAAAACCAATTAATTGGTTTTCGGCCCCCCAAAATTACACCTAAATATGTTTTTTTTTGTTAGCATTTAAACACAAAATGAACAGTATAAAACAAATGAGCATTTTTCTTAATGGCTTCGAAAACAATAAAGAGCTTACCCCAATGTTACCCCTGTCCTGCCCCGATTGTCCGCTCCTTCCGTGTGCCACGCCCCCTCATTAACCTCGGGTGGGATCCCCATGTGATCAGTAGGTTTTTGGTTGTTGTCATTAGTCCTCTGCATTAAGTCTGCATTTCAGTTCGTTTCCCCAGTCCAGTCATTGGGAGCTTTCAACTTGCTTACAGCGCTTGCTTAAAGCAACGCATTCTGATCCTGACG
>JABFEA020000138.1:20169230-20180122 GCA_019775915.2 Cyphomyrus plagiostoma | reverse complement strand
ACACACACACACACACACACACACACACACACACACACACACACACAGGTCTCCATTGACATGATTCATCCAGGAGGCTGGTATCTGACTGGTGCTGCACCATTGGGGTCTGACCGTAAGCTCTGTCACACCCGAAGCCACCTGCATTCGTGCAGCAATGATGCTTTAAAAGGTGCCAATGGCACCGCTGTCACCCGAACACCAGGACGGCCCAGTCACACGAGCAAGCAAATGAACCTGGATGGGGTGGAGGCCTGCACTCCAGTGTAAAGTCTTGACGACTGGACAGTTATAAATAGTGACTCGGTAAGGCTGCCTGAAGTGACAAGGCGCTCCTTTAAAGGACCACGCTCACCCTCTACTTGTATTACTATTAAACATCACGCCTAAATGTGCTATGAAACATTCGTTACATAACCAATTACAACACCATACGACTACAGAATGGCAGCCTGAATGCTGTGCAGTTTTGCATTTAACAGAATTTACGATTTTAAAAAATGTGAGATGTCGGGTATGAGAATATTTTCTAAAACAGACTAATAATGTCTGACAATTTTCCATATTTGTAAAACTAATACCTGAGGTGACCAAGATCAGAAGATGTAATTAATCATAACCGTGCTGTATGCAATAATGAAGATGAATTGGGAGTCTGTGAGAGATTATGTACTTGTAGAAACAGGGAATATTGCTGAGCAGAGCTTCCCATGTCAGTGTCTGTGGTAAGGTTCACAAAATATGGGACTACTGGCTCCTCAGAGAAAAACTATAACAAAACTGAGTATATAACATATAACATATCTATGGATAAATATTTTTCACAATGTTTTCTGGATATTCAAGGTTCACATCTATACCAATCAGCCATAGCACTGAAATCACCAAACAGGTAAAGTGAATAACATCGATTACCTCACTAACACTGCACCTGTCAAGAGTGCCATTGTAAATTGGGCAGTTGATTCTTGAAGTTGATTACTGGGAGCAGGAAAAATGGGCCACCATAAGCATCTGAGTAACTTTTGTCAAATTGTGATGGCTAGGCTGGGTTAGAGCATCACCAAAACAGCAGGTCCTGCGTGGTGTTCCTGGTATGCAGTGAGAAGTACCTACCAAAAGTGGTCCAAGGAAGGCCAGTCGGTGAACCAGTGATGGGGTCATGGGTGCCTAAGGCTCGTTGAAGCACATGTGGAACAAAGGCTAGCCTGTCTGATCCGACCCCACAGGAGAGCTACTGTAGCACAAATTGCTGACAAAGATAATGTTGACTGTGACAGAAAGATACTAGAACACACAGGGCAGCCCCATATGTAGCTGGCTGTATATGCAGAAAGGTCAGAGTGCCCATGCTGACCCCTGTCCACCACGACAGCACCTACGATATTTTCCTGGGGAAGACATGGGACCAGGATGGGGTAGAGAAAGAAGACCAAACAGCAGAGGCGGCGTGACACTCTGGGCAAAGTTTTTCTGGTACTGGAATTCAAGTGGATGTTACTTTGACAGATACCACCTACCTAAACATTTCTGCAGACCATGAACACCCCTTTACAGCAACGTTATTCCCCGAAAGTAATGGCCTCTTTCACCAGGATAATACACCCTGCCACACCCCAAAAATTGTTCAAGAAAGGTTTGAAAAACATGAAAAAGAGGCCAAGGTATTGACTCGGCCTCCGAATTCCCCAGGTCTCAATCTAATCGAGCATCTGTGGGATGTGCTGGGCAAAGTATGATCCATGAAGGTCTCACCTCACAACTTACAGGACTTAAAGGACCAGCTGCTAGTGTCTTGGTGCCAGATACCAAAGGACACCTTCAGAGGTCTTGTGGAGTCTATGCCTTAGGGGTCAGAGCTATTGTGGGGGCAGGAGGGAAACCTACACAATATTAGGCAGGTGGGTTTAATGTTATGGCTGATTGGTGTATATAAATGCTTACATACATACAGTTCTTGGCAAAACATAATTTGCAGACGAAAAGCTAGTTTTATAACTAAGGCTAAACACAACAAACTGGTTTTGCATATGTAACAAATTATTTCTCTGCTTTTCAGATTTGCATGTTATTTACCCTGATCGTTAGATTCTCTCCATTTATTTGTTTCTACAGTAATTCCACCAAAAAAAAAAAAGAATCAAAAGGATCACCGCATCAGTCTTGAGGAGCGACTGCCAAACTTATAATCTTTTAACAGGTAACTTTTATTTAGCCAAAGAGAAGCAGCTACAGTTACAGTGGGACTGGGAGGTTGTAATCCTTATAATTCCAGTCTAAAAAGGATGCGTTGTCATCATTGTGCAGAGACTTGCCTGTGTCTGTGTATGCATGTTCATTCACGTAAATCACCCTGAGGTCTAGCATTACTCAGTCAAGCTCTATCTAGTGCTAACCTGCTAAATCTAATACATTTCCATAATATGGATGCCAAATGCTTTCCAAGTCGTGGCTGTGACGCATCTCTGTCGTCACCCGCCCCAAATGTGACCATAAAGCACCTGCAAGCTGCTCTACCTCCACAGTTTAAGCCCCTAATGCAATTAGCGACTGCAAGCGTCAGAGGGAAGATGGTTTGTAGAGTAAGAGACGGACCGTGGCTCTGGGCTGCCGTGGATCAGGATGACTGATGAGCAGATCAAACGCATGGCGGTCACTACGCTTTAAGCACAGCTGGGGAAACTAAACCGAAACTAAAAACACAACATGGGGAGTGTGCATCTAAAACAGCGATGTTTCCACTTCAGTACCTCAGTTTGGACATGATCTCCCAGCCATCACGCTGCCTGTTCTCCTCACACCTCAGTGACAAGGCCTGGCACTGAAGTGAATGACTCGGTCAGCTGGGATGCCAGCTGATTGCGGTGGTGTCAAGAGCCTTGAAAGAGAGACCAGGAACCACTTTCTAATCAGTCCAGTTGTGACAGTTATCACCTGTTCCCTCTACCAACCTGCATAGCAAGCTAATGGAGGAAGAGTGCTCACTGGATCAGTGTATTAAGCTTCTTAAAAGGGGCAAGATAAAAGGGGAAAGATTTTGGGGCCTCTGTCGCACATGTACATGCAGCACGTTTGCTTCTTCTACATTTTAAAATATATATATATTTTAAATGAAATGAATGTCAAACTTAATGTTTGGGGGTTCTAATAAAAAAAAAAAAAAAATCATTTTCCACATCTTTTTATATCCACTGTGTTGACATAGGTTAGCAGTCAATTAATCATCGGGTCATATTCATTGGCTTGTGTTGAAAAAAATGGTATTTGACGCTTGCATGGTAAACATTTTTAAAAGGTTTTACAAAAAAACAAAATCAAACACAGGAAAAAAAGACCAACAAAGCCTCAAATCCTTAATGGTGGAATGTTACAGATGTATCATGTATCTTTGTGAAATATCCTTAGTGTATTCCAAATTAACTTTTATAGCCTTATCATAAAAAAGAACAATGAAAAACTGGACACAGACAGGTTTGCCTGCCAGGTAGAGGATATACATATTATTTGGTATCTGGAGGTTCATGATACAATGTAATGCACTTTGGTGACTATAAAAGGTCAACAGATCCTCCCTGCGAAGGGGCCCATCAACCCTCCAGAGGGCCCCTCGTTGCTATAGTTCTGCCAGTGCACTAGATATACAGGGTAAATAAAAATCATACCAACCCGCAGTACTAAGATCAGCAATAAAATTGCTAAAAATGAACAGAATGAGATGTTATATAACGCACAATGTCGCATTATTATATGTTATTATATTATATATACAAGTCATTATATATGTTACTTTAGCCATTACTTTTTGATATGTACCGGTGAAACATTTTTAAAATGATCACGATAACTGTACCATGGCAAGGTAATCAACAACTTCAGCTGCCAAAATGTTTTGTTTTCGAAACTTTATTTTACCGCCCAACAAACCAAATGTATGTTTCTGATACACACATGGAGATGGCAGAGATGCCAGTCCATCACTGGGCATAGAGCCGGAAACACTGGGTGGGACTCCTGTGCCACCATTTTGCAAAAATTCCTCCATCTCTGACCTTCCTTATGCTTTATGTCCTGCAGGAGAGCCACAGATTTCGGCCAGGAGATGGAGGCGAGGATCCCTCCTCAGCAGCCGTGCCCCCACAAAAATCAGGCAAACCAACAGATTTAAACAATACAAAACATTTTCCACTACGGTGGTAGCTATATGTTGAGCACGTAAGGGTGACTCTATTGGGAAGGCTGCTGCATAAAAATAAGATGAATATAAATAAATAACAGCATACTGGCCCAAATCCCAGGAGGGACCCTGCCAACACGCCAAGCTGCAGTAACACATCCAGCTGTACAAACGGGCAAAATTGTAATTTGCTTTAGATAGAAGCAACAGCTTAGCACCTAACGGAGACATAGACAGGAGACTCCTGGCAATCTTGCAATCAGCACAGCAACGGGGAAAAACTGAGAAAAGATTCATAGCTGACCAAAGGCAGCACCTAACAGTAACAATAGTCTGCTTTTTATGACTATATCTGCACCAATGCTGCAGCCTGCCAACCTCAATTTAGTGCTGAAAGGGTTAAGAATCTGGGATGAGGATCCATCAATATCAATATTAACATTAACAACAACAACAACAATAATGTTTTGTTGTTAATTATGATGATGATAAAAAATACACAGGAGAACTTTCCACAGTGATTGCATCAGTGATGGAGAAGTCAAGAGTATCAGAGATGAATGAGTACAAGATAACATAAGAGCTTCTGCAAGAGTAAGGAAAGTACTCTAGATATGGCATTGTTGCACTTTGCAAAGTCATTAAACTCAATAGACCATTCTAAATATACGGTGAATGCTAACTTGGCTATCCAAGATCATGAGTGTGCTATTTTTTATGGTGTGCTCTGTTTTATGGGAAAAGAGGGGAAAATACATTACTCCATTACATCCACTGTCACTATATCTACCAGTGGAGAAACATGGTTACCCTTTTATGTGATAGGTTTATATCCGTCTTATCCTGTTAGCCTGAAAACTACACCACACAGCATAGGGCACTGTGGATGGGATGCCAGTCTACAGCAAATCACACAGTACAAGCACTTTGAATTTGTCAGTTGGCATCACTAATGTGTTTGGAAACCTGCATGACACAAAGAGAACATAAAAACTCCACACACACAGGGGCAGCAATCGAACCCTGAATATGTGAGGCGACAGTGCTAACCACCAAGCCACTGTAACTTCAACCCTAATTAACTTTTGATGCATTTTAAAGACAGATTAGAGAAAACATACAGAGGGCACACAGTGCTGCTTTTCCATTGGCATACGAGAACTGAGTGGCACCGCAAAGAGACATTAGTTACGGTGCGGTTCCAGGTCACTTCAGTTTTCCACTTCAGGTGGGTCGGCTCGTGAAAGAGGCTGCCAGGTTTGGAGAGCGAGTGATGTAAAACTGAAGAGACACGTATTCACACAGCGTACATGATTTCCGATGTGCTAATTTCCTATTTTTGACATCTCTGTGAATCGTCACGTTATGTTAGCATCAAATGCTAGCGGAATTAGCATTCACTTGAGTACATTTGCATTATAAATCAATTCCGTTCAGCTGTTCTATACTTACTGTACTTAAGCAGGAATATAGAATATATGCTTTTTCCTTCCATGCTGGTATCTCCACACATTTCAACCAATCAGATGGTGGTGAGGCAACCAGCTGAGTTTGGCTATGCTTTTAGCCCTGCTGGTAAGCAGGGCCCTGTCAGCGCAGTTACAGCTCAGGCATATGGCACGTATATTTGACAATAGAAAACCGCCAGTTTGCAGTACGACTCAGGTACAGCTCGGTTCTTGGTAGCCGTGGAAAAGTGCCATTAGATCCGATTTATGGAGACATGAGAAGCATCTGTAGCAGGGCTCTCCATGGTGACACCAGCACCAGTGAAATGCCTCTGCTTTGAGTTCATACAAAAGCGCAGTGGCTACACTGGAAAACACCAGAGGCGTCTCTGGCTCTTGAATCAAGCCCCCCCTAAGTCTCAGGTCGGTTTTTTCTCCACACCTCCTCATTGTCTATTGATCTCCTTGCATCCAAATGCCAGGCTGGTCATTAGACCAGCTTCATCTGAAGCCCGAGGGTATAGATGGGAACCCTCACTCCTAACACCCACATGGCGGGAAACTGTAGACATACTCCTTGGGGCTAAATGCCAATTCTAGGATGGGATGGAGAACTACAGACCACTTCTGTGCAGTGCAGACAATGGGGCTTACAGGCTTAGCCTCTGAATGAAACAATGAAGTGAGTATGGGGTCCAAGCTGCCCGAGGCTTCAGTGGCATATAGTCACTGCAAAACGCATGTGGATCATGAACAAAGAAATAAGTTTGCAAAGAAGCCATGTTTACAGGCCCCAAGACCTACAGGATTTCCCAGAGGACCATTCTGGAAACCTGAGCAGATCTATGAATTACTTCCCAGGTCACTAATCTGCACAATGATGCCAGAAAGTGGTAATGGGCAAACAGAGGAGAATAAATACAGGGTGAGAAAACTAATTGTAATTAAGAAAAGAATGTGAAAACAAATGTCTACATTTCAATCACACAAGCTGAATCAACAGAGGGGCCACCCAGACAACATACAGTATTTATAGATCTTGGAGAGAGGTGAGGAGCATGCACTGGTACAGTGCGTAAGGAGCATGCACTGGTACAGTGCGTAAGGAGCATGCACTGGTACAGTGCGTAAGGAGCATGCACTAATACAGTGCGCTGCCACACCCACCACACAACAAACCACCTCAGGAATGAGAACCCAAGTGCAGCATGGCGGGTGATACCTCAGCACCACACCAGTCCAAATGAACCAGTATAAGTTTCCCTGTAAGTTGGAGGACCTCCTTACAGGGCTGAATGTAGATTAACGTCATATCCAGGACAAAAAAAATTGCAGGTTAAGGGCCTTGCTCAAGGGCCCAATGGAGTAGAATGGCTCTGAGCATTCATGGGATTTAAATCAGCAACCTTCCAGTTACCGACAGAGATCCCTAGCCTGAGCCACCAGTACACCCAGACCTGGGGATGTTTACTTAATTCAATAAAAATATTGCAAATTTATTGGTTTCATAACAAAACACAAAATGTACTCATTTGTTTACAAAAATATATATCACATTAGAAACAACCAGTTTTAAGAAGAAACATTCATTTTAAGCAGCAATAAACTAAAACCCATTGCATAGTTCTAAAGGAGCTGTTCTGCATTTAGAAGTAGAATTTCACTAAAAATGAATCAGTTTTTAATTAGTAACACCTTTGCAATAACATAAAACATTGATTTTTTGGGTTTAGTACCCATTTGGGAGCCAGGGGCTACAATAGCAATTAATAGCAGAATGGCAAGAACAGAACTGAATGAATCAGTCAAAAAAATTATGAAGCTTAATCAAAAGAACACATCTGTGCAGAAGAAAGGTACAGATACGTTAAACATAATGCATGTCAATGGACTTTTGTTATGAAACCAATAAATGTGCAACATTTTTACAGAATTGAGCAAGCACCCCAAAACTTTCTGTGAGCGCTGTATGTGTGAGTGTGTATGTATGAAGAGTACTGCTCTGGTACTGCTGTGGACAGCTTCAATATAAAAAAATCCCTTTGTGTTTAAATAATTATGTGATTGTGTCTAGAAATTCAGACAAATTAGTGAATTAAAATAATGTGAATTAAAATGGGAAACATTCTTAATATGAATACTAATGACTGATGGTTATAAGATAATGTTCCAAGTAGTAGTCAAACTGGCTCTATGTGTTGGCCATACAAGGAAAGAGGCTGCCAGTGACTGCCTTTCGCAAACCATTCCACTCACAAATTGCTGAGCGGTACCGCCCAGGACAGAGTTCAGTCCACATTGTCCAGTACTAACCACTGACTGAGCAATTTACATATGACAGTTCAGTTCCTTTGCTCATTTGAACCCAAGATTGCCAAAGCATAGAGCCAATTTTAAGTATGGAAAAAGTCTTCCAGGAATTTTATCAAAGAAAACAACAATACACAAGACTCATCAGTTCTGCCATCAGTGAAATTACGGGATTTTCTTAACTGTTAACTAAAAACCTGAGCCCAATATCTCATCTGTGAGTGCTTTTCCACTGGCATACAGGAACTAGTCCTGTAGGCCAGCGAGTACCCTGAAGATACACTAGTTACAGTGCGGTTCCAAATGACTTTAGTTTTCTACTGGAGAAGGACGTTACCAGGTTTGGAGAGAGACAGTGACGTAAAACTGAAGAGATACTTATTTGCTTTTAACTCGGGCTACATCATGATTTACTATGTGCTAATTTGCACTAGCACAACTGTGAGGATCATTGTATTATGTTAGCATCAAATGCTAGCATAATTAGCATTTGCTTATATAAAATTTGCATTACAAATCCATTTCATTCAACCACTCTACAGTACTTTAAGTAGGCGATTGGAAATTTTTCAGGTTCAGTGTTAGCAGGAATGCATCAATACATTGTTGTGGGCAATACTACTAATAATGAAAAAATATATTGATTATGCGCTTTTTTCCTTCAGATAATCCATGCATAGAACACTGCCATCTCTATGCTTTTCAACCGATCAGCCATGGTGACACAAACAGCTTGGTTTGGTCAAGCTTTCAACCCTGCTGATGAGCAGGGTCATGTCAACTCGGATATGGCTCAGGTACGACTCCCATAATTTACAACGGAAAACCTTCTCTTTGAGGTTAAGCTTGGGTACAATATGGTTCTTGGTGGCAGTGGAAAAGCGTCATTTCAGCGCAAATGTTTTCATAAAACCGGTCCTGTGGGAATGAGCAGCGCCTATTGCTACAGATGAAATCTGAAATACCTCTTTAATGAAGCAATCGGTGCATTTTCTTATGAACCGCTGTCTAAGATGTATTTTCAAAGAGAGATGTCAACAGTATGCTTCAGTTTATCAAAAGAATGCCTAAGTGAATTTAATATTGAGAGGAGATTAAATGCCCTTTCATTTCCTAGTGCACGGAGAATATGACAAGGACATTTCTCAACTCTGTTAATAAGCAAACACAGATAAAGGCACAGTACGATGATATCTATGTCTTTGTTCATAGAATTTGTTTTCGGTTATGTGATCAGAAGTGAAAAGCTCAGGTTCATGAAGTACAAATCCAGACCAAGATTTTGTTCCAGCCAACCAGTTGAATTCTTTGTGAATGTGAGTCTTTATACTCAAGTGGTTGGTTGAAAGAAAATCTTGGTCGGGATCTGTACATCCAGAGCCTGAGCTTTCCACCCCTCTATGCAATAACATGCAAACAGAGCTGTTGACAGTCCACGCACTGGATCTCGGGCAGAGCTGAACGTCTTACTCATACTAAAATGGAACACAGGTCGTGCTCCACACTTCATTAGGTGCCTCTTACCTGACAGCAAGAGAGTGAGAGTGGCAACAATAACAATAGATAAAACTCGACTGTAAAAAATAAAACATTTGTTGGGGAAAGATAAAGAATCTTGTATTTTTTGGCAAAAGACCACGAAGATCTGAAGGACTCTTCTGCAGTTTGGGATTAGCTGCCTGCAGCTAATACGACACTAATGATTGTGTTTTTCAGACACAAAGACTTGGCAAATGTGTGTTTGGAGACTTAGAGTATCTACATGTAAAATGCAATATATTGTTACTATTTCAGTACTCAGCTTTGCCTCTCATTTGAAACAAACACAGTTTGAACCCAGCAATCCATGTACATGACAGATATTTGGAGTGTGTGAAAACGCTGAAAGGCTTGGGCTACACAAACAAATGGATGTAAGACATACTGACACACTGATCTGAGGACAGATCTGAAGTCGCATCTGAAGGCTGTAGAGTAGGATCAACATGGTACCCTCTCCAAAACACAACACACTACACAAAATGATGATACCTTTAGAGTAAAAGAGAATATTGGAAAAATAAATGACAAAATTACAATAGACCACATACATAGGGTTTCCACAGTCTGCAATCTGATTCTTTCTAAGGTATGATATCAACCCAGCCTTCAACAGCTTCAGCACCTTCTATATTTCGCAGCGATCACCAATCTAAACCCACTCCAAATATCATAATCTCAGAAATCATGCTTTATTTGCAGACGTACAAAGATAAAGGAATGCATATTTTCTCATGTTCCACCTTGTTCTCCTTTGATACACAGCTGTATACCATTGAGGGTAAAGCCTGGGGTCCAAACAAAGGGCATCCAGTACCTCAGCAGGATTTCAACTGGTTAAGAGCCTCGCTCAAGGGCCCAACGGACAAGTGAAACTTCTACTGAAATTGGGATTCAGACCGTTGACTTTATGATCACAGACACAAAGGCCTAACCTTCTGAACCCAAAATCATGGCACAGGGAGCAAGACCTTTCCAAAACCAATGAGTAGAATTACCTCTTCCACAAACGAGAGCTTCTGCCTGCAGATCTAATGAGAGCCACCAGTGCAGTGATCTGATCGAAATGATTCGATTAATTACGAGCTAATGTCATCAGCCCGAAGGAGTTGGGAGTATAGTCAGAGTTCTAAATGAGTGCACATGACACTCTGCCGCATCGAGTTGTACAATTATTCTCCTGAGGTACCAAGCAATTTCCAGGCATCTATCTCAGGACAGCTTCCAGAAATAGGAGGAAAACCTCAGAAGAAGCCGGAAACTGCATGGCACACACACAGAGGCAAAATACCACCCTTACAGCCTTAAAAGGTAAAGGTTGTCGTCGACTTACGACCATGATTAGTTACGACTGACTGGTCGTAACACGATTTGGTCGTAAGTCGCATATGTATAGCCTACTGTACAGTAATGTATTGTTA
>JABFEA020000138.1:20150767-20169130 GCA_019775915.2 Cyphomyrus plagiostoma | reverse complement strand
TTGTTCATTATGTATTGTTATACATCATGATTTTCTTGGTTCATTATAGTTATACTGTTACTGGGATAACAGTTAGCAGCTTAGTGCGCGGGAATGGTAGTGCTGCCGGGAACTGATGCGCAAACTGTCGTACGCCCAGTTGGGCAACATTTGCGGTGCCAGACATACGAGCTGCGATCATGGTCGTAAAGTCGATTGGTCGTAAATTGGATAGGTCCGAGGACGAGGACCTGTACTTAATATGATACACCATCATATAACTAGGAACTGCTTTGTACATAAAAAACGCTGTATATAATAATAAAATCACAGTACTTTTGGTATAGCTGGTTTACCTGGATGAAAATTCATTGAGATGGACTAGGGGTGTTCATTATTTAAATGGGGGTGTTCAATATTATTATTTTGCTTTATGATAAGGTACCTGGAAAAATGCAGAGCAAAAGTAAAACTTGTTTGGTTAGAGAAGTCACGAGGTAGACAGTTACAAGGTTGACTTAACTGGGTAGGATGTATATTAGACTTAATTGTCCAGCCTACTTGCACATTTGTGCAGTAGAATATTTTACTGGAGAAATTCAGGCGATTATTAAGGGCCGCTGTAGACCTGCCTTGTACTTTTCTGCTACATGATAGCCCAGGTGTGGCTCCCTGAATGCCATCCCCGGTGAATCAACCAGGCGAAAGCCGAAGCAATGCAGGGTTTCCACCATCTGCAATCTGATGCTTTCACCAGCGTAGTTGCCAGCCAGTGTCTAAGGTACTATATCAACTCAACCTTCAACAGCTTCTGCAGGCTCTATATTTGGCAGGGATCACAAATCCAATCCCATTCCAAACATCATATAATAAGACAAAATTATCATGACAATATGCAAAGTCCAGCCCCTGAAATCAGTTTAGCATACTTTCAAATATTAAATATTTAAGAGGCCAACAGTTATGAATGAACATAACCCATAAATATATTAAAAATGCAGGTATCCCTCTGTTGTACCATTTCAGACATGCTCAGTATCTGAGTAGAGTGGAAATTCCCTCTGAAGTCTAACAAAATGCAAAAAAAGACAGCATCCTGGATATCTACATATATTCACTGAGCACTATATATAGACGCCTGTTGGCATGGCAACAGCTCTGTTTGTTTGAGTCACAGAGCGCTAATGTGATATTTTAGTATGTCTCATAAAAGCGGCGTTTGAAACATTGTACCTCCATAAACTGCTTGGTGGAAAGTGGGGAGCATTGACGCACCGTTACACAATGACCAGTTATCTCTGCAAACCACCACGTCCCGAGAGCCGTTTGTACCATTGATGGTGTCTCACATAATGAACATGGGGTTAACCTACAGGATGGCACATGGAAGCAGTTGTGTCCGCTGCTGAAAAGAAAGTTTAATTTCCTGAACGCGGATTAACTACTTGGAACCTTCAAAGCTTTCAGGACATACTGGAAGGATGAGAGACCTTATCTGTGGTTATCTTTAGTCAGCCATTGTTTTAAGCACTAATTCTTTCCTCACTGGAAGTACAAAAATGTCTTTGAATGACTAACTTAGCCTAGATACACTGATAACAGGCAGACATCGCCACCCTTTCCAAGGATCAAATCAGCGTTTCCACATTCTGGCAAACTAACCTGGCAAGAAGAAATGAACTCTGAGCTAAAGAGCGAAGCAGCGAGCTCACTGAACCAATCAAATTCCTCTCACAATTCCAGTGAATGATGTCACCACCACAGGGGGTACAAACGCTCAATCAGCCTGGAAACATGTGCCTTGTAAACGTGACAGTGATCTTGTTAAACCCTGCAGCATACACACAAATCCAAGTCCTCGGTCCCAGGTGTTAGTATCCCTGGGTAATTATGGTTTAAAAAATATATTTGCAACCAGATTAACGCAAAAAGATTAGTTCCCTATACTGCACCAACAGAGTAGTGGTTGGCTATAGTTGGCTGTTCCTTGTTGCTTTCTGTGCAGATAAAATCACGGATGATGAATAGCGTCTGGCTTTGGGGGTCGAGCAGCGAGTCTGAAACCTAACCCTGGGCAGGTTCAGCGGCACGGAGAGGCTCACCCACGCATTCTGCCACCCCCCCCACCGTAGAAACCCGTGGAGTGATTCCAAACACCATCTCCGAGCCCAGAGCAGCGGCACCGCAGACCTGAGAATGGCACAGGCCTCCATTATCTAAACGGGATCAGCCCGGGCAAGCAGACCTTCTGACATAGCACCTGACCAAAAGGGGAAGTGTATCCTGGACATACAGCTTCACTACTACCGACTGATTTAGTGCTAGATTATTTGAAGAAGCTTTTTAAAACCTATCAAATGAGAATTTAAAGTTTTAAAGTTTGCCATGACAAAGCAATTTACGTATATATGTATAACTGGAAATTTGTATTTATCTTTAGGATATGTATACTCAACTGTCTATGAGAAACCAGAACTTAATTGGTGTAACAAATAGCCATCAGTTATTATAAGTTAACGGAACATATTTAGTTTGGATATTGGGGTAGAGACCATGCTACACCCTTACTGGGAGAAGGGTGCTGTAAATTTGGGAGGTGACGCATTGTAAAAGGAAGGAGTGCAGTTTTAGTAACTAATCTCTCAGAAGCACTTTCTCCGTTCAAGTGACATTATAAGCATTGTGGGGCAGACTGTTATGTCTCTGAATTCCCGTGTTTACAAATATCCGGTTACCCAGGAGCCCAAGTCCCTTTTTGGAACTAGCCCGGACATTCCAGGAGAATTGTGGGTCCATTACTGAGCAGAAGAATTTTGAAGTACAATAAGACATCATTTCATATTTATTTAATATTTGCTATACAAGTTCATAACTCCATATCCTTATATGAAACAATAATGTGTACTGTTATTGATATCGAGGCTGCTTCCAGGTGAAGTTTCAGTTAGCCAGCGGGGTGCCATGCAAGCAGATTCTTAGCTTCCTTACACTACAAAGCGGCTGTACCAAAAATGTCTTAAATTCAAATTCATACAACTCATGAGTATCTTCACAGTCTTAAGCAAGGTATAACTGTCTGGCATCACACACCCCAGCTTTACTTGATTTGCATGGCCAAATAAGACAAGGAATAATAATAAAAAAAAATCTCCACCTCACACATGTACTATGGCAGAAAGAGTAGAAGCCGGTGAAGCAGTGGTCATGTGACAACAAAAAGGGCAACCAAAAAAAGCTGGGAAAGTCAAAATGGCTGCACCAATTTCAGATCTATTGTTTGTGGCAGCAAATGTAAATTGTATAATACTATTTAAGGAAATTATCCAGACAGTAATTTAGTTAGCTGTAGACATAATTTAAAATATGCATAATCTTGCATGTGACCTTAAATCTAGAGGGCAAAGAAAACATTCACCTCCTTTGTCACAACCGTATATAAATATATAACGTTCATATGTGTATTACAGCATAGTGTGGATAAGTACAGTCACTTATTATGACATTTTAATGGGATTTCTATGTCCAGCCTTCTGCACTGTGCAAGTGGGCGATGCTAATACTTTTGTATTCATTGCTTTTAAATGCTGTCATTAAAACTCCCTAATGGACAACGTGTTTTAAAGATGCTTTTGCTCTAAATGGACCTGCACTGACCTGCAATGAGGCTTTTCACCAAAAAAGGCTTCCAGGGATGACTAACCCTTGTTCACCATGTGCTCTCATTATCCAAGGTACACCTTGGTTCCTCCACATGGCAAATCCACCGCATTACAAGTACAGTACAGGCTACCAGTCACAACACCTTCTCTCTATGTGCATTTTATTTTGTGTTCACTTTATCTAAAATGTATTCCTAACACCATGTGACAGCTTAGCCCCCCCTCACCTGACCAACACTCCTGGCCACTGTTTTCTGTCACCCACAATTAAGGCATTTTAGGTATTATTTATTACTGGACTTGCCATTTATGCCCTGTAAATAATTTCCTAGAAGTATTACTCAATCATTGTCTTTGAGGGAGTTAGTGAATTATTGTTTTATTTTCTTTGATATTGCCTTTTAATTTTTTTCCACTTCATGAGAAATTACTGTAAATTTCCCTAAAGCAGGAGTGGCCAATCTTATCCGCAAAGGGCCGGTGTGTATGCAGGTTTTATGGGTAACCTTTAGGTCAGCTGTCCAAACCCAGGTGTGAGGACTCTTCAGCCAATCAGTCCTCTAATTAGTGACCTAATTAGGGAGTTGCAGCAAAAACCTGCATACATAGCAGCCCACCCCTACCCTAAAGTGTTTTGTGACGACATGCTTGTAAAATGTGCCATACTAAACAAGATCCGATTGGCTAATTGTCCGGCTGACTGATTTATACATCGACTGACACATTAAACGCCAACTCCCCCAGCAAACTTCACAATCAGAACGATACAGAGAGTAGAGCCGTGTTTTGTAATAGAGACAGACTGTTCAGGGTGTTAAAGGCAGAATAGGCTGATGTACTCTTTCATATGGAAATGCAGTGGAAACACCTTGTGTTACGGAGCCGTATTCTATTCTTAGAAACCCTGCATTGTTTTTATGATAGAAAACAGTGGGTTCCTCTTTAAGTTTAAAAAATGTTAATCTACAATTGTATAGGCATAAGTCTAATTGCAACTTGTTGAAACCACCCACATTAGTAATACAATTTAAACAGCTTCTGAGTCTTTATTTATATCTGAAATGTGCAGTGTTTAAAAAACAGAAATGCCGTGTGAACTAATATCACAGACAGGTTGTAACTCTGCCCCTAGGCCCTGCAGTAGGTCCCATACCCCACAGCAACCCTAACCAGTTAGTGGGTGTATGGATGGATGGATGGAAGCAATCCTAAAGACAATGGTAACATAAATACTTAAACAATCCCTTTTCAAAAGTTACCTGGATATACACAATATTCATGTATTATCCCCAAAATTATATTAGATAAACTGTTCAGGGTTTGTATAATAGAGAGCATAGGTTAAAAAAACACTTATAAAGATATCCACTGCCAAAAGTGACAGTTTTATAAAGAAAGAAAAACAATCTCAAATTTAAATTATTGCCAATTTTCACCAAAAAATGTTCAAACGATACTTTTCATTAAGTACTATATTACATAATTTACTAATATTTTGTACCCAGTATCATTCGATTCATATTTTATGTTTTAAACTGATGATTATTTTTCTATTGCCTTGAACTAAGACTTATTTTTTCTGATTATCTGAAAAACTTATAGCTGAATACGGTTCACGGTTGAGAATGTGACTCTTTCTTCAATAGCGCGCCTTTTTAATTGGGAAAGAAAAGCTTTTTTTGATTCTTGAGAATCACGACGGTCATAGAGCCTCGTAAATGGTCGGCGCGAGCGCGCAAACGCAGACGCACCTGCATTCAGGTGCGAATACTGTCTGTTGCCATAGTAGCCTGGTCTAGTTTCCTGATTGATTTTAACAAAAAGGCTGAGCGCACGCTGGGTTACACAAAGGTAGATACTGTACTGTACTATACAGTAGTCTACATGCGCAGACGCGGAAATCCAGTGAACCATGAAAATGGCAAAACACTATTTCGATCCCTCCTTTGAAACACAATATAACATATACTTGCAGAAATATTTAAAATATGTTAACAGTATTCATAATAACACAGACGACAGGTTAAATAATTAATAGCTGCACAATACAGTTTTGCCAGCCTCAGATCTACAACGTTACATTGTAATGCTGCTTTAAGAACTACAAAACCTGAGTAAAATTTTTTTTTTCCTCTTGAATTTGCGTAGGCCTAATTATCTGGCAGTAAAATTATTCGAATGAATTCTATCTAGGTCTAATCCGCTCCAATGTATGAGAAATGTCTATGTTTTTTTTTATTAAAATGTACTGCATACTTCATCATTTACTACAAGCAAAGATGAACTGCTCTGCTTTAGTTGTAATCCCCTCTGTCTATTGTATAACTGGAAAGCTCGCTTGTATGACATCATACACCGTCGAGCAGCCGTAGCCAAATATAACCGTAAATTCACACACTGAGCAGCGCCGTTATTTTTTATCAATGAACCGGGGCTCGAAACGCGGTAATTTCGCAGCCTATCGGAAATTCTCTGTGAATTATTCATTGAACACACAAACGGATCCGTTTTTTAAATTAAAGTGATTTACAGATAAGTAATAATGTATCCGCTCCGGAGCACGTTTGAATATTACATCCGTCAGGCTGAGCCGCCTATGGATGAGAGCAGCTCGGCAGCGCACTGCAAGCGGCGTTTCAAGCACGCCGGCGCTCTCTGTAGCGCAGCCCCAAGCCGCCAGAGGAGGCGCAGCAGCTTGCGATCCTGTCCTACACTAGTCCCGGCTTTCAAGCGCTCCTTCCTCGGATACAGTCCTCCACCAAATCCGCTCAGTCCTCTGCAGGTTCTGTTGCGCCACTTTACCGAGCGACTATATCATGTATCACCATACTGATACTCTCAAGTGCTTTCTTACAATTATTGAGACATGTTTCTTGTTTTGCTTAAGTTGCTACTAGGCAAACACTTAAACATTATTTTTAAAAAATGAAAACAACGTTCCTTCCTCGTTCCAGTGAGCCATTTTGATAACCGCTGCGTAAAGAGAGACATCAAAACATTGTCTAGCCTTATTTAAGAGAACTACGGAGCAGTGTAGAAAAAACACTTACTGCACAACGCAACTGATCAGGGAAAGCAATGGGTTTCCTTGTTGTCAGGGTTTTCCTGCAGCGACGGTGGAATCGGCTCTACCCGCTACTATAAGTGGTGTCGGCAGTAAAGCTGCTCTCTCTCTCTCTCTCCTGCACTCACACTCTCTCTCTCTCGGTCGCTCTGGCTCTCCCCTACACATACATACACATAACTGATGCAAAGGAACAGCTTTCTACGGTCTGCAATGCTTTCAAAATAACACGGTAGGTATGCGAGCGGCATATTTATTTTCCAAACTCTTCCATATCCTTTCACGCCCCTTCAACCCTCTCCACACCCAGTGCAGTCCCTCTGCTAAATACAAGCACACACCTCATAACAGCGAAGACGGAGGATTTGCCTCTTTTCATCGCCGAAGGCTATTAGTAATGCAGGTCTTGATGAAGGCGTTGTGAAGTTGTGTGTAACCTGTGCCTCTATTTTTCACTCACCCACATAGAACCAGTGCACAATGCTGTAACATTTTTGTTATACACATAAATTTTATTTCCAGACACTGCCCGGGCTGTAAGCATTACACATTCTGAACTATAAACCATAAATTCCTTTCAGACGTTAATCTCCACATTAGTTCAATTTAGGCGTTTGATTTATTATATATTATTCGGAGTTAATGCATTCCAAGTTCAGTGTCTGCCTAGTTTTACACACAGTTTTTCTTTCATACTTTCTCTTGTATGCTTTACTTATTCAAAAAAGCTGTGTTGGGCGTTTCGTACAAGAAATGACTCCCCCTTTTGGCGGAGAGGGTAAATTGCTGTGGCCATTATCGTCAAACCATCTCCCCGCGTTTCTTCCGGGTATCCAGGTCCTCGACAATCAAGAAAAATAAAATGCCGTTAATGTGGACTTGTGCCTCTAAACTATCGTACGTCTATGCGCGTGTTAGAGAGCGAGGCCCTCAAAAAATGGCATCCGTCCGAATCCTCTTGATCACTGTTACTGATCTATCTAGATGTATCTAAAATGATAGATAGATAGAATAAATGTTTGTAATGATAATTATATTAATAAATATTTAAATATTATGAGAGAACAATATCTTTTAATGATGATGACACGTTCGCTGTCAGATGAAAGAAAATGTTATTGAAATCATGAAAAACATGGAGAAAAGTAATACTACAATAATTTTGCAGTGGAGAATTTATTTCGACAAAATGAGGTTTGGTCAAATAGGCCTATTTATGTTGCATTAGTGCTAGGCGTGCATTATATAACGTGATTTAATTACCATGCTCAAGGCTGGTTACTTTGCTTGACAGTAATGATTGTGGTGGTGTGCTGTCAGCCTAAATTCACTTCCTGTTTCATGTCAGTTTTGTTAAGGGGAAAAATGAAATTCTCATATTATGAGTTTTGGGTTTATAAGCCCTGTATTAGGAGGGCTGGGTTTAATTAACTTTTTTCAGTACAAACAGATTAGCATTGATCCCGAGGTTCCAAATGTCGATCATTGAAAAGTCGACAAGTAATTAGCGGATGTAAATCAAAGTGTTCACAGGGAGTCCCCATTCAGTTTCACATTTAATGGGATATTCATCTAGAAAGCCTCAAAACAACTGTTTTGACATACGAAATGAAGTAATCAAAGACGCAAAATAAAATTGACGTTCTGAAAGCCAAGTTGACAAGAAAGGTAGGCCTAATTGTACTGTTTCTCTTAAAAAACTTTCACATACCTGTTGGAGATTAACATTTTTGTAAGACATATGTATATTCAAGAGAAATTGGTAAGCTTAAATTCAAAATGCAAAGACACCGGCACCGGTTTACCCTCGGTATTTCCCCCTAACCGCACGCCCATATAAGCGTATATGAAGATATTTTCAGTAATCCTTACTCTGAAATTCCCTAATACCCTTCACTAGATGGCCGTTGGTGAAAACTCCTTGAGGAAACCTTCGTGATTTCTGCCACTCTAGCCAAGACTTTGGCAGGTCTGTTGTCAGGCTTCTGTGCGACTCGGCGCAGCCCCTGGGAAGCGTCATTATTCCGAGTGTCATTATTTTCGGCTATCACTCCGCTGTTGGCCTTACGTTGACCTCCCTCCTCCCGGCACGTCAGCCTGGCGAATCCGCATCCGTGGGAGAGCAGTGGCGGGGACCCTCAGGTGCGACGGCGAAGCGGCACGCCGACCTGCCAGGGTGTCATCTCGCTTTCTCATTTCGGCTGCTTCCCGTTGGACCGTGCGAGACCCCCCACGGTTACGCCTCGGCGACGTGACAGCCTCTTCCGGACGTGAAAAACTTCTTTGAAAATCCCGTGGCAGGAGAGCCGCGCGCGAAGAGGAATAAACTCGGAGACAAATGAGAGCTGCTAGTGCATACATTGGAATAAATTTGTGTCTGTCACATTGCCTCGCCCCCCCCCCCCCAGGTCGTGTTCAGGGGCCTCTGGCGTGGCAGCTTGTTTTTCACGCGTCAGCGACAATGTCGCTGTCACCTTTGTGCTGCGACGAATTGATATTCGGCCCATTAGCCGCCATACAGAACCAGCATTTGCTTAGGCTGCGGTGTAAATACCGTGTAAACACCACAAGTGCTATATTTCCACTGTGTCACAACTGCGAATCTGTCTCCGACCACAGCTACAGGCTTTCAGCGAAAATCTCTTCCAAACTATCCTACAAATCCTACAACATAAATTATGCAAGTTATAGGTCTATAAAAGAAAAACACAGCAAAACGGTCATTGAATGCTTCTAAGTAATGTCAGCGTTATGGCGACTAAAACAAAGCGTGCTATTATGAATGCTGCCTTTGCGATGCTGATTTGAAACATAGTCCTATGTTAATAGGGAAAGGCAGATTTGCAGAAATTACAGACAATTTGTTGTTCCATATTTTATGGATGTTCCATATTTTATGTACATATGTGCTGTACATCCTATTATTTTTTACATATCGTGATTGATCATATTTCATACGGTCTTGTTCGACAGCTAAACAATTTTGTTTTTTTTCCAGTCTCTCATAACTAAAGAAAAATGATACAATTCGGGTATTAGACTAAAAGGTTGATGTCAGGATGGAAATAGAAATAGCAAGTCTTTTTAAAAAGAAATAAAACTTTAAGTTAACTTTAGACAAACACGATTCTATCATAAATAATGCTGCAAGATAAACTATACAGACCTTCAAAATTCAGCAACCGGTTTATATGCAATATTTTCTTATAATCAGCTCATGGTTCAACGGTGACGCTAATAAGATGTTTCTTTCACGACTCTGTTACGAACATTAAGTGCGGAAATTTCTTTGAGGACCACTGCGTGTTGTAATAATCTTCGCCGGTCTTCCTCTAGGTCAGGATTATTCAAATGACGGTCCTTGAGGTTCGAGCACTACTGGTTTTCCAGTCTTCCTTTACCCGTGAGCCAGGCGTGAAGCCTCTGACCAATCAGAATTAGTAATTATTAAACAACTACCTGGGAGGACTGAAAACAAGGCCTGGATTTGGAATCGAGGTCCAGATTAGAAGAGCCCTGCTCTAGGTCACGGACCGAGAGGTATATGAATGCTTTTCAGTTACCGACCGCCATGGAGCAGAAGGAAACCATTAATCATCACTGCGGTCCTGCCATTAACCCGAGTCATAACCGTACCTGATGGATGCATTTTGTACTTAAGGAAAGGGTGCTAAGCAAAACGGTCCAAATTATCAACGAGGGTACTTTTAAATGGACTAAAACTGCCAGGGAGAAAGTGCCAGATGCGGAAAGAGGAGCATTTAATCATAGCGAGCTGATAAGAGAGGGTGCGGAGATTGAGGAGAATGAGATGGAGAAGGTGTCCCTCCTGGAAAGCGGTCATTCTGTACCTGGCTGAATGCGCCGTGCCGACGTCAGTCACGGCTATCATACGTGCGTGATCCTGGAAGCCTCATGCACATTACTGTTCGTGAGCACTAATGAAAATGACAGCATTTGATACTATAAGCTCGCAACGGGGAGGCGGCTCTCTACATCTTTCCAACAAATCAGGAGTCGGTGATTAATAATTCGGTGCGGTCTAACTTCCGTACATCATCCCACTAATTTCGTGAAGCCGTGTACCTGTTCGAAAGAAACGTCTCAGCAAAAAAAATGTACACAATATGCGATCGTTTGATATACCTTAACAACAGTCTTAGTGCATGATATACGCTACTTAATTGTGATTTCTTATCTACATAGTAAGTTGTGTATTACATATAATGTGACTGGCGATCAGCAGACAGTGAATTCAAAACTACCGCGTTGGTGCAGCCACAATAATTGAGTTCTTCATCACATCTTATTAGTGCTAATGGTGATAAAATATTCATACTGGTATCTTCCCCCTCGTACAAATGGGTTCTCATGTGCGTAGGCAGTATGCAAAATTGATGAAAAACGATAGCAAGTTCAAGCAGCACAATCTGCTTTCTAAAAAGATTTCCGCAGATGTATAATTGGGAAGCTTTCATGTTAACTCTGTACAGTATATCCCAAGATCAATAAATCCCTTAAAAGGTTTAGCAAACTTTAGCCCAGACATTTTGACAGCACCCTCATCACACAATACGTCTTACTTTTTAAATAATTTCCACAGAGAATCTGTGGGGTACATGTAGGTCTTTATATTTTCAATCCCAACACTTATGTGATTAATTAAAGTCACTGTTTGGGCAGAAAAAGCACCATCATCAAAAGAACAACACTGGCAGAAAGGCATACTGGCACAGTGCGAGCAACAGTGGACAAGTGACACATATGAGTCCGGTCCCACTTTTGAAGAGGCCCTAGGCAAAGCTTTACTTGCGAAGCCCCCATACTCAGAAACTTGATGATCGTTTCACTTCCCCCACCTGTAGGTAACTCGGGAGCTCTAGGTGATTGCGTACAGCTATAGAGCCAGATCCCACTATTTAGCAACAATGTACAGTGGTCAGTATTGTTTGAGAGAGAACTGCATCAATAAGAACAATCACATGAGGAAGATTCCTAAAGAAGAATACCGACAGTATTGTCTCTGGTGGAATGAAGAGCAGAGACAATGCAGGGAGTGAATGAGAAAAGGCCCTACACTTCCCTGTGTCATTGTGTGGAAACCCTACACCGCAGCGTGCCCAGTGGTGCCAACGGTGATGTGGGCTGCTTTCTGCTGCCACCCGCTCACTCCATTAGCCGGCACATTCGCGTCAAATCCTCAGGCCTCACATTGCCAGTGGGCCGGCTGCAGAAAGGGAGGCAGGCCTTAGAGAACCGCCCAATGGACAGATTTCTAGCGATAAACAACTTAACGTAACAGTAATGAAGTGTAGCGTACTATCAGCAAATGCCTAAAGGCTCCTTGAAAGACGCTCCAAACGGATCCAAGTTAGACATGCGCTCCTTCGCAGACCATTTGTAGAATTAATTGTGGGACAGGATGCAATAAATATGTAAGGCTAAATGGAATGATTCAGACAGCCAAAATAATTGCGCTCATTAGATGTCTTTTGCATAATATGTATGCGGTTCTTCCATGGGGGGGAGATCCAAAGCTATTTCACTTCCTCTTGATGACTTCCTCTCTGGTGCTTTGCCTCATGCACTCAAGGTAAGCATATAGCTGACAGCTGCATAGTGAATCAATTAACATTTAATTAACGACTATTATTTGGAATATGATGTAGATGTTTTATCACATGACAGGGAGAGATTCCTTAGATGACAACATCTATCAGCTGTAAAAAAGACACTGAGCCATCGCTGCGTTTTTGTTCCTAGCGAGTCACAGACTGTCCCTGAGGTCATACTGCCGGCTGCACCCTTAGTCTCCCATAATCCCTCAAGATAAATCAACTTTCCATTGAAACCCCGGTTTCTCCTGCCAGGTCTGAGCTCAGAAAGAGACATCTGGACCTGTGGTTCAGTTTACGGCCCAGGGGAGGCGGGTGGGCGGATGGAATCGCGAACAATGGCTGTGGAATTAACGCCGGCTCAATCCCTGGTATTTCTGTTGTGTAGAGAGAAATCCATGTGGCATTTCAGCCAAAACCCTCAGCACTGTGTGGATGTTTTACAAGGGGAGCACGTGGTTGTGGGATTTGACAATACTGCCAGCTACCTTTAAAGAACTCTTCTGGTTATTTTGTTATGTAACAAACAAAAATATTTTCTTTAACCATAATATTTTGTTTAAATATTATGTTATTTTGAGTAAATCTGAGATTATTTATTTAATTAGTCGTAATCCTGTTAGGACAAGGTAACATTTTCATTTTATTAAAACTGAAGATAAATATGCCCCCTAGTGGACTGTATTGGTAAGCCTAAGTAAACCCTGTAGAGCAAGAGAAGGATCATATCTGTTGGACATCCTGATTTTGCAGAGCTGGCCATGTCCGTGGGTCAACAAGGGAGTGGCTTGCGTTTCACTTCTTTAACCAATCAGTCTATGTTGTAAGGCATCACCACATTGGTCTTATTTTTTTTCCTTCTCGTTTTCAAATTCAAGGCTTCCAGCCGTCCAGCTATCAGGTCAGGGGTAGCGCGTGACTCAAGTTGAGCCTCTGTGCTTGTGATCATAAGAGTGCCGGTTCAAGCCCCATCATCATCATCATCATCATGAAATCATACATTGCTCCATGCAGGCTTCACAGGCATGCATATTCCTATGTTCTGTATGTATGACCTGTCCCTTAACAAAAGGCATATACAATAATAGGTACTTGTTCCTTAACAGAAACCACAGGTTTTAATTAATATGGTGATGAAGATGCAAGCCCCTAGCTTAAGCCAGGGATGTCAAACTCTGCAAAATCAGGACGAGCCAATATCTATGGAACATCTGACATAAAAATACAATTAGAGATATCTGTCACATATACATTCATCTTACAGTCGCCTACAAACCATTCTTTATATGTACTTACCATGTACTTTGTTGATTCCATCCATCTTTCTATCATTTATCCAAGTCATTAGTTGAAGCTCATTTACAATATGCAGGGAGAAGAGCAGCTCAGCACATCTTATAACATGAGAGCCTAATTTCATTGGCCTCTATGAGATCCTTACTTCCTTCATCTCCGCTCAGGATCACTATCGGTTTAGAGCATTTCCTTACATGCCTCTGCAGATTAGGTGTGCATTGCGAGCACATGCCACGTACACTTCTCAATCATTCACCCTCCTTTCACATGTCCCCCCCCCCCCCCCAACATTCTGCAAGGTAATCGACCTCCGTGTCACAGGCTGTCTGCTGTGCAATTCGCTTTCCAGCCCATAGCACCTGTTCATGCATCCGCTAGATAAACCACGTTTGTGAAACTTACCTGGACCTTTAAGCAGTGGCTGATCCTTCCAACATAGTGCCCACTTTGACTGATGATCATGTTTCATGGAAACTTACCTCACACCTTTCCAAGTAAAACTGTACTTTGCTCAGTGACAAACAGCTAAATACATCACTGCACTAAGCACATAAACACGATAATCGACGCATTTCCTTACTCATTTATTTCACTAATAAAAGTTAGTCAACAATCTATAAAACCATTTTAAGGTGTGTTTAACATCTGGTAATGAACCCTAATCATGTATCCCTCAAAAAGCTGCATTAAAGATGCAGGAAACAAATGTTAAAGGTAGAGCTCTTATAATTGTTTCACTCATTAGTCGGGTTTAATCATTTTATGCATATTTAACCCTGAAGCTTAACGTTAATTTATGATGTGTAAACATTGCTGAACTCTAGGCTCTGCTTTACAAGATTATCCATAGTATAAAAACACGGGCTCTTTTTAATTGGGTGAATATCTACAACACTATAAAACTTACAGTCACAATGGTCTTGTATAAATAAACCATTTCAATACATGACTTACTTCAGTAAACGCACCAGAGAAACACTTTTCTTTCATATCATTCCTACTATTAATCTGTTACATCCTTCGAAATAATCTGCAAGCAAATCTTCCTTTCCTTAATATTTCATAATTCAAAGGAATAAAACTTTTGCATTATTAATCATTTCATATGGTAAAACACAGTGAAAGTATATTTTCCACATATGTGTATCTGAATATGAAAAACAAAAAATTATGGCTATATTGTTGGCAGACATGTGCAGAAAGATAACAGACAGAGAGGCAGGCATCTCTCATAACGTTTTATAAGTAACACTGCTCGATAAGGAGGGGTCAACGCGTCGCTACGGCAAGTGGAATCCTGGCCAATGGCTGGGATAACAGGTGACTCTGCTCAGCGTCTGAGCCCTGGCCTGATAGACAGGGCCAGTGTAGTGGCTGAATGACTAAATAGTTACTCTGAAAGCAAGATCAAATAGAAAATCATTTTGAGATACTCCAAATAAAATCATTTCTCTTCAGACAGAATATTAAAACAGGCTATTTTTTAGATTACAAGGAAGTACAATAGCATGCTCTGATAACCAAATACTGCTCTCTCTTTAGATTAATAAAAAAAAAACATAAAAACGTCAATTTATGTCATTTTGTATGTTGGTGACATCAGCCTCAGAAAAAAAGGTCAGGAATTTCTCAACTGTTCGTATAAAACTTTGTGTCCGACCTCTACAGCTAATAATTTAACCAAAAAGTCGATAAACAGCCCAATCCACATTTTTATTCCATAGAAAGATCTTCATACCTGAAGTATTATCATAGCAGAATGTATAGATATTTTCATAGCAGAAAGTGTCATTCAGCTTTGCAATACAGAAAAACAGACTTGCAATTCTGCATGAAAAAGGCGGCAGATCTGGGTTGGTGCTGACTGAGCATTGGCACTAGGTGAAGTTCTCCCCTCCAGCGGGCAAAGATTAAGCCAGTAATGGGGAAAAAAATAACTCAGGATGCAGTCATTCTTGCTGGAATACATAAATACTTAAGGGAAGACGAGGGACGAGGCCAATGCCCGGCTGCCATCGCACACTGTCACCTGGCCCTCCCTCGCTTGACCACGATGGTACCGGCAACAATGTCATAAACGGTCCTGTTGTGCTGGAAGAAGAGCAGTGTGATGAACGCCGGGAAGAAGAGGGCGATGGAGAAGTTCTTGTTTAAGGCTCGCACTGTGGATCTGCGGCCACGGAGAAAGAGTGGGGGGGAAGAGAAGGTAGAGCTTTAAAGAGGGGTTTACTTCTATTAAGATGATCATGTTTGCAGTATAGCGGTATGGCTTTTTAATACCCACGCATAATGATCCCTTTTCTCCCCCAAAAGTCTTACTAAAATGGAGCTTTACCAGGGAAAACTGGGTCATGAGCCAGTGAAATATTAATGTCTACTGGCAATGTGGTTATAAATTTTTAGAATATTCCTGTGCTCCTGAGTAATCTATATGAAAGTCTCACTTGAAACAATAGATGTAGACTAGAGATGAGTCAGCATTGGCGAACATTTGAATATCTGAGAACGGGTATAAAAATAAAAAATCTTAAAAACCAAATAATAAATGAGCCATTTTAAATATTACTTGGCAGAAATGCAATTAGCCGTGATTCATCCGTTCACATAGAAGTTTGTCGTTTACTTGTTCATAAATTTACCTCTACTGTTTTCGCATGAGCTCTGCATATGCTCTCTGAAATGACCACCATCATTTTCATCCTTGCTCACTCATAGCATTGTTACATTTGTGAGAAATGTAACAAAAATGAGTAAAAGGCAAACAAAAACTAATAACCGGAAGACATTCATTTTATACTGAACGTAAATATTTTGGTTTCCACAGAGAAAATACTGCAAAGCAATTATTTGTCTGCAATGCTTTGTGTCTTTTGGTACAATTTGTGGCAACAAGGGTATAAGAGTCATACTCTTGCTGATTCTAATTTTATATGCACATTTATGATGCCATGGCTGTGGTTAGTCTTTCAGGCGAGATAACCAGAATGTGAACTACCCACTTGCCTTTACCAGTAAGGACAGACTCTATTTAGATGTAATAAGTAATATTTGGCTATGGATTATTTTGGGTAATTTTTCAACTTGCAATGTGAATTTTTCCAATGTAATTCAGCTGTAATTCCCAGACTACCTTTAATGTTTTAAGTTCATTCTGCAGCACCGAGTGATGTCTCATTTAGTATGGGAATTAATTAATGGAGTGGCCTGTAAGCCAGAGAAGTATTAATAGGATTGAGTTCAAACAAATTACAAATGGCCATTTGTTTGTCGTAGCTGGCCAAGGCACAGGCTATTAAACATTGTTGTATGGTCCCGTACTTCAGGATCTCTTTCTGATAAATTAAATGGTGTCGACTTAATTTATTCGAGCTACTTTTAATATTTTACATTATCTTTTTGCAGCAATGACTAATATCCTAAAAATATTTCTCTGTGTGTGATGCGGGCAGGGTTCATGAAATATTATCCAAATAATCCAAAATTTCACTAGTAATTCTGCCTGAAATGCTCCTCCCTAATATCTACTACTATGCAGCATTTGTCTAAAGAAAGACTAAAATCAGACTTTGCAGTTGAAAGGAATCATAGAAGAGATGTTTTTGAAACATTACAGAGCGAGTGCAAATCTTGCCATTATTCAAGTACAATGCAGCCACTACTAATGTAAACAGGCAAATTATTTTCTTGACTAGGTCACCAAAAAACACTAAATAAAAAAAACAGGTCACCGTGTATTATTAATGAACTACTCCTGGTTTTGAAGAAAACAATATAACAGGTTCACCACTTACGCAGAAAACTTGACGTTGGATGCAGGTACCACAAGAACCCGGTTGGGTCGCACCAGGACCGAGGTGTCACACGTGACGACACGAAGGCCAAGAAGGAACTTTCCAGGTGTGGCTCCTCCAGCTCCCCAGATACATACAATCTGAAATGGTGGTTGGACAAGGAGACACCAACAGTCATCAGCACAAAACATCAATCAACCCATACATAAAAGCCCTTACCCTAGTGAGGGTCATGGACCTCCCAAGCTATGCCCAGCAGGACAGGGCACAAGGCTGAGGAAACACCCTGGACAGGACGCCAGCCCATCACAGTGCATGTACATTATCAAAAGTCAATTCCAGAGATGCCAAAGAACGTAACTGCATGTCTTTCGACTGGGGGGGACAGAACATGCAAACAAAGGAAAAGAAAATTGCGATCTGCGTCAGTATCGTTAAGGAAAACTAAAACTGTGAGAAAACATCTTCGTCAACTGAAATAAAATATACAACAACTAAATAAACTAAATGAAAACCACAAATATCATTACCAAAACTAATTGAAATAAACACAAATGTCAAAACCATTACTATTCTTAAATACTATTTAGCTAAAGTAATCATGATTTCTTTATATTTAATTACATGTAATAATTCTTGGAAAATGTTTTGGATATTTTGATGACATTAGTGCATAATGTGCATTATCTATTCATATAGAATTCTACAGTCAACCCATCTCAATTGGGTCTCAATCTCATCGCGACTTTCCCATAAGCAGTTTTGACACATCGCAGGGAAGGCATACGTTTTGTGAAAGCTGTGGGTGACATGCCAAGGCCAGCACACGACACGCAAGAAGTTTAGTAACTCATAATTGCATATAATGTATGTACAGTGCCCCTCCTGGAGCCGACACCTTATTGTGGTGGAGGGGTTTGCGTGTTCCAATGATCCCAGGAGCTAAGTTGCCCGGGGCT
>JABFEA020000138.1:20128178-20150667 GCA_019775915.2 Cyphomyrus plagiostoma | reverse complement strand
GGGTTTCCCTGCTGAGACTGCTGCCCCCGCGACCCGACCTCGGATAAGCGGAAGATGATGGATGGATGGATGGATGGTATGTACAGTGCTGGTGTGTAGGATGCCAAACCTGTTCATGGCAGCCTATCCTATAATATCTCACAGTGACCTGGCATTTCTCGTATCTTTTGCGCCCTCGCAGGCTCACTCCCTTGCTGACAGGACCAAGGGGACCAAAAAATTATAGTTTTTCCAGATCACTGCAGCCCGGGCTTCAAACGCCCCGTTATGAGGAACAGTCGACTGTATGAAGACCAGACATATGAAAGAGCTCTACAACTTTCAGTCAATTCCTAAAGACAAAATTACTAAAACTTAAACAGAAACTAAAATACATGAAAAATTATAAATAGAAATTCATCTTTAAAATAATAAAATTAATAAAACCAAACTGAAAAGTAAAACTAAACTGGATTTCAAATGAAAATTGAATGCAACATGAAGATAAAAGTTGAAACTATAACAACACTAGTCAGGACCTAAAGCCCCAATCTTGGAGGTGTGAGCTAACAGCAGTAAACAATCCAAAAACTTTGGATTTTGATTCTGCAAGCAAAGGTTACACCATGTATTAAAAAAGAATTATTCATATAAATATATACTTTTAGTAGGTAATTATATTAAGCATCTACAGACAAATGCCCTATATAAAAGAGTAATAGGCCGCCTAGCCTGTTACAGCCATGAGATGATTTATTCTGACACTCACCTCATAGAGGCATACCAGAACCCTATAGACAAGAGCCACCAGCATCATATGCTGTAGGTCTTCCATCGAAGTGTCCTGATCTATTTCTTCCACAATGAAATGCATGGCAAATTTGGAAATGTCCCTAAAAATGAGTAAGAAACCGTTAGACAGAGCAAAGGACAGTTCTTGGAACAAGTCTAATACCGCAGAATTATTTTCAGCTTTAATATACACTAAAAGGCTTCAATTTCGCGATTTAAAGTAGCACACGCACGGTGCAAAATGCTAACTAACGGGGTGGCAGGAGGGTCGTTATGCACATAAACCACTGTGGGCACTCACTTAATTCCACTTAAGTGCATGACGCTGAGGATAATTGTGGCCTTTATGAAGAAAAGAATGAAGAAATCCACCATTTCTGCGAAAAATCTTTGCAGAGGAGAAGGGATCATGTATTCCCGACCTGAACAGAAAAACAACAGAACAAACCAAAAAAAAATTGCCACGTCTTTCAAGAATTGACCTTTTAATAAGGTAGATGCTATTACAGCCCTATTGTTAATTGGTTGCTTATAAATAAATATTAATCCGATACTAATAAAGCAAATAATACTGTTGCCGAACCTCGTGTATCTACTATAGGTCACGATTATCACATTAGATAGATACACAACACTCATATGCGCCATCAACGTGCCTTTAGGTCAGCGGACGGTAAATTAAATATCGCATTAGAAACCCGAGCCAGTCAGATTGCTAAAAATACCTGCTTGTTGGGTGTTTCTGTTTGTTTGCTGCTGCTGTTGCGCGGGTCTCGGGGCAGCTGTGGCGGTGTTGGACACAGGGGGGGGCTCAGCTGTCACCGCCCCCGTTTGGAGACCTGGGGATGGGATCCCAACGAACTGGTTCGAGGGAAGGTAAGAAAACTGATCTCCGTGGAAACCGCGCTCTTCGGACAGCTGCGGCGCCCACCAGGGAGGGACAACGTGGGTTTCACTCGCCGAAGCGCAGGACGGTAAGGGAAAGGTGGACATCGCTGTCCAGGTGAGCCAGCTGGCGTAGCCGCCGTAGTACTGCCACATCCACTCCTGTAATTTCCTGCAGTATTCCGTCGTCGTCATCTTCTCCCCCGAGTCTGTCCTGAAGTCCATCGTCTTCTTGTCCACCCCCGGATTAGGCGATATGATGTTTGCCGCTGATCTACGCCGCGTCGTACTGTTACAAACTGTTTCCCCCTTGTCTTGCAAACGGAACCCCGATTCCGACATGTTCGATTGCCCATCAACTTCAAAACACAGGAAAAGCCGGGGCGACCATACCAATGTGGTATAACTGAATTTCATATAAGTTGTTTAAATTCAAGTATAGTACATTGTATGGTCAACATAAACAACAGCAATTACTTGTAAAATATTGGGCTGATACATATATTCTGGGCAAAATCTACGTCTCTCTTTTTTTTTTTATTAATAACCCCCCTACTTTTAGTACTGGTACAGTCCACACTGTGACGCGTTTCCCACATCAGCTACTGGCAGTTTAAATGTACAGAAAAAGTAAATTATTTTCGCTTTGTACACTTGTATATCTGCACGTTGTATTAATTTGTTCATTTAATCGCCTGAAAGTCCCTTTTGCTAGTTTCACTGAACACAGTTTATTCGGTGTATGATGGTGATCTTATTAAATTCCCCTGACGTGCAGTACATGAAATGACAAATATTTAGCACTAAGAGCTCATCTCGTACACATTGGTTAACAACAGTCATGTTAGTCCGTAAAAGTATTTGTGCTAATGATGTAATTGTCGGCACGTGGGAGTTTATTAGGAAATACCTGTAACTCACATGCACTCAGGGGTCTTTAAATTGTTAAATAATACGCATAACACTTGCAGCCCGCTTGAACCTTAACGATTTTTACGGGGGAGTTGCTGTTTTGGAGTCTCGTTATAATATTCAGCTTTAGTGGGATTTACGATAATAGGAAACCATGATTTTTCTATGAGGTGCAAAATGCAGTTAAATTTTCTTATAACACGATGCGCATAAAGTAGAGAACCATACGATAATATTTAACGGAGGTTAGGAAACCAAACTATTTA
This sequence comes from Cyphomyrus plagiostoma, assembly GCA_019775915.2. Taxonomy (NCBI): domain Eukaryota; kingdom Metazoa; phylum Chordata; class Actinopteri; order Osteoglossiformes; family Mormyridae; genus Cyphomyrus; species Cyphomyrus plagiostoma. Next base: position 20,147,833 of record JABFEA020000138.1, on the reverse strand, counting down.
AGTTCAGCCAAGGGTGTATAGGTTTGATTTCAACATTGATTGGGATCAAACCAGCGCCGAATCCATCGTGCCCTCAAACACACACCATCGATAACATTTTCCCTACCGTCCATATCTAAATCTACCCCCTTAAATTTATTATGGAGATTGATGGCGATTGAGACAAACAAGTTGCACTCTTACGTAATTAAATCAATTTTTTTTTATCATCGAATGGACTGTTTATCATAACAAAATTAATGTTAAAAATCAAGTGAATAAATAAGCCACGAGGGAGCAGCAACACCCTGCCTTTCAGAAAGGATGTCCTCTGTTAACCCGGTGGTTAGGGCAAAGTTTGAATTTGCTGGGTCTTTTTAAACAGTTTGGGGTTTAATAATATCTATTATCTTGATACACACACACATACGTATACATGCATACATACATACATACATACATATATATATATGTGTGTGTGTGTGTGTGTGTGTAATTATACATTGCAATATGTTATTACGTGTTTAACATCATAAAACTCATTACTAAAGCCCTATAACTGTCTGTCCTGTATGTGGGGGCACTGTGAGAATCATGTTCTTTTACTTCTCCAGTGCTTTCAACACAATACAGCCATGACTGCTAAGGGAGAAGCTGAAGGGAGCTGGTGTAGATTGCCATCTGGCTGCCTGGATCACCGACTATCTCACTAACAGACCACAGTATATGAAGCTTCGCGACTGCGTGTCTGATGTGGCAGTCTCCAGCACGGAGACTCCACAAGGTACAGTGATCTCCCCTTTCCATTTCACACTGTTCACATAGGACTTCAGAGACAACATGGGCAGCTGTCACCTTCAGAAGTTCTCTGATGATACAGCCATCGTTGGATGTATATAGAGGGGTAGCGATCTGGAATGTAGGGGGGGTCATATGCAAATTTGTTGAATGATGTGGAAGGAATCACCTCCTGATAAACGCCAGTAAGACAAAGGAGATGGTAATTGACTTCCGCCACAAGGTGACCCCGTCAGCACCAGTGAACATTTCGGGAGTGCAGGTAGAGGTTGTGTCTGTACAAATATCTGGGTGTTCACATAAACAACATACTGGACTGGTCACACAACACAGAGAGCAAAGCCATCTCCACCTGCTGAGAAGGCTGAGGTCCTGTGGTGTGTGCAGGACACTACTAAGGACCTTTTACGACACTATGGTAGCATCTGTGTGGGAGCTCATGAAGGGACAGGAAGAGATTGAACAAACTGGTCAGGAGCGCTGGCTCTGTGGTGGGCTGCTTTTTGGACTCCAATGAGCAGGACATTGAGAGGAGGACATTGGCGAAATTTACATCCATTATGGTCAGTACCTCTCACCCCCTGCATGATACCATGAGGACATTATGAACCTCCTTTAGCAACTAGCTACTGCATCCAACATGCAAGAAGGAACGCTTCCGCTGATCCTTCATTCCATCTGCTATCAGACTTTATAACACCTGTTACCTAAAGTTCATAAATTATGTCACCATTCTGTATATTGTGCAATACAACTCAGTGCAGTCTGTATGTATGAGTATACATGTGTATTTTGGGTCTGTGCAGTATGTGTAATTCTGTGCAGTAATTTTATTATTTTTTGTATTTGTTACAGTATTTTTTTTGGTCTGTTTTTTTTTCTATTGCTTTTTATTTACTGAAGTGAAATCCAGGTCCGTCTAATTGAAATGGTAATTTTCAAATCCTGTTCTGGCTCAGAGTGTCATCCCTTACATGGATTATCTGGTCACCCTAGTCTTCACTGTTTCTCTCTGCTCCCGCGATGCCTCGATCCGCCCGTCGCCACACTATATTGTGTTTTTCTTTAAAGTTTTTACTATAAAAACCAGAAAATTAATCGAATTTCAAAGCTTTTTTTTTGAGAATATTGCCGTGGTTCCTGTACAAATTTCCTTGCAGGCACCACTGTACTACTAGGTCCATGAACAAAATTAAGTTCTGTGCTCCACCAATAGAGGACTATGTGTTTATCATACTTTGGGAGTGATTTCTTAATAGGAGCTGCACAGTGGTTCCTTGAGTAGTGCTGCTTTACTGGACTTAGGGTTTGAATCCCACCTCTGCTGTGCTATATACATTTTTTTGAGCACTCTTGCAGTACAGAAACATGCAATTAGGCTAAATGGCATCGCAACTTTGCTCATAGTGTGTGAGTTTGTATCTTTAAATTGCAATCCATTCAGTATATGTCCATGTTGCCTGGGATAAGTTCCAGGCGTCCACATGACCCTGACTAAGTGGCTGCTTTTCCTAGCATTTTTCATGGCCATGCATTATTACTTATAATAGTCCCAGTAACCATACTGGCACAATTTAGAGGAATGGAATGGCATTCTTTTTGAATTGTTCCACACTCTTATTGACTTTGAAGTCTACTTTATTTCTTTTACTGAGATCATGCTAGACAGCCCAGAAGCACATCTGAGTGTCATTCTCCTGTTTTAGCATTGTGTGTAACAGCATGTCCACAATGAACCAAATATTCAATTCAGTTATATTTGTATTGTGTGTTTTCACAACATTGCATTGTCTGAAAGCACTTTACAGCATTCTTGCCAATGCTTGAGGTGACAGTGGCAAGGAAAAACCCCCTTGAAGAAAGAAACCTTGGGAGGAACCAGACTGAAAGGGGGAGCCCATCCTCCAGGGGGCAGCAGAGGAAGCCCTAACCCTAACCAGACCCAAAGGGGGAGCCCATCCTCCAGGGGGCAGCAGAGGAAGCCCTAACCCTAACCAGACCCACAGGGGGAGCCCATCCTCCAGGGGGCAGCAGAGGGAGCCCTTACCAGGCCCAAAGGGGGAGCCCATCCTCCAAGGGGCAGCAGAGGGAGCCCTAACCCTAACCAGACTCAAAGGGGGAGCCCATCCTCCAGGGGTCAGCAGAGGAAGCCCTAACCCTAACCAGACTCAAAGGGGGAGCCCATCCTCCAGGGGGCAGCAGGGGAAGTCAAATGAACAAAATGGCAAAGTCCCAAATCACATTTTCTTAGTCTTAACATTTGAGTCTCAAAGGGATCAGACAGGTGATGGCAGGCAGTTGCTGGTGCTGCTTCAGATTGCAGGACAAACAGTGGTACAGCAGCAGGGTATTCAAGAGGGACATCACAGGCAGAAGGGTGAGCCGGATATCTTAAAAATTTGTGGTCACCAGGCAGCGTAGCCCAGGAGGAGTAAGGAAAATAAAATGTGCAGTTAGCCAAAGTAGGGGAGACTAGAGGCAGTGCAAACAGTTAGGTTAGTGCAGTATGTAAACTCCGGCAGATATGGCTATGGCAGCATAAGTAGGAGGGAGAGGCAGGTGGGAATGCAGGCATGGGGGAGTCCCTGAAATGTCAGCACTCCAATCCCACAAGCGATTGTGAAGCTAGAGTGACAGACTGACAGTGCAGCTCATCCAAAGCCAATAGCACCGATCCCCACCCAGCTGTACACCTCACACTATAGGTCTAACTGGGAGTGAGCAGTTAGCTAGAGCTAGAACTAGAGTCCCTATAGACTAGACTAAAGAAGTGTGTGAACCTGAATCCTACACATCCACTGGGAGACTATTTCACAGCAGCGGAGCACTATGACTAACGTGCCATTAAAGTCATACACATTGGTAAACTACAGTCATTTAAGTCTTTAAAAACATTTGCGCTAATGATGTAATTGATGCTGCACTCTGACGTGTACCTAAAAATCCTGGGCCTGCTGACAGAACTTTACCTTCGCCGCCCCTCTGCCTAATTTCACATATTCATGGGCCCCCTGTCATATGCTAGGTCCCCTGAATCTGCTAGGTTACCCACCCCCCCCCCCCAGACCCCTGAGTGCATGTGAGTTACAGGTATTTCCTAAACTAATGAAAGAATGTCAATACTACTGTGCATAATAAAACGCTTAATGTACTAGTGTTGAACCTTGTCCCTCCCGACAGGCGAGTGGCTGTTCTGGAGTTCGTTATCATATTCAGCTTTAGTAACTTTTATGATAATGGGAATCTGCGTTTTTTTCCTGCGGGGTGTTAGGTGTTGTGCAATTTTTTTAATACTCTATTTACAGAAACTGGAGAACCACAAGAAAACGTTGAATCAAACAGTTTAAATGTAAAATGGAGAATGATGGCAATATGGATTTACATATTCCTGTACAGCCTGCAGTTTTGGATTCTTTAGTGCTGTGAATAAGTGGGGCTCCATGGGGCTTTCATATAGTTTGTACAATGAGCTTAGTGACAGAACACTGGCTGCGATGAAAACAAAAGTCACGGTAAATTCCACACATAAAAGGGACACATGTAATTTTTCTTTAAGTCCACGTTTCTGGACTTAACTGATTTGACTTTCTTAAACAGCCAATCCCACTTAATTGGAATTTTTGACCATATAAAAATACTTGGCCATCGCCTAAGCTGATCTTGTTATTTATGCGTCTTTAGGGTTTGATTGGCTCGCAGCTGCAGCTGCTTCTGACTCGCTGTCCACCCAACGCCCCCTCCCTTAAGGGTCCCAGAGCTGAGGGGCTCCTATTCAGCACCCTGCAGATTTTCCCACAGAAAAAAACAACTGTTTCGCTATTGCTGCCATGTTCTTCTTCCATCCAAAGACTAACATAGAAAAATGGCCTCCAGGGTCAGATACTGTCCCTTATGATCTGAAGAGGAAAACATCTCAAAGGATTTCTGGCACAGCTGACGTATTATTCCAGCTGAGTATTATTCCAGACATTTCTATAGTAAAAACAAGACCTTCAGACACAAATTTTCTTCACGTGTTGTTTAGTTATTATTCTCTTATTCAGAAGTATATTCCAGTAAACAGCAGTTAAATATGTGTCTTTAGGGTTAAGCAGAAAGGTTTGATTGACTCTCGGCTGATCTTTATATTTTTATTCAATGCGGCATGTATATGTCTGACCTGGTAATGACCTGTATTTTTTTGAAAACGTACTTGCAAAAGTCTAATGCTGACATTGGCTAAGAACATTTGGTTACCCATAGTTATTTTAGATTAAATTCACTTAGTGAGTAACCAGTTCAGGAATGCATTTGTGGAATGTAAATTGTGCTATTTTTAACTTAAATTAATTTGTTTTGCTAACAAAACAAAACAGACACCCTGCTTGATACCTCAAGCCCCGACCTGCTATTTATTAGGAAAAACATATTTTTAAAATTGAAGGTTATTCTGTGATTTTATATGGGTCACAGTTTTTGTATTTTTTCTCTATTTTTCAAATACATCTATTTGAGCTTTACTGTCAAATAAATGCATTGTTTCAACAGAAAAGTGCTAATAAATGTATCAAAACGTCTTTGTGTCATATTTTGAAACGTAAATGGTGCAAATTATTTTGTTTTTGTTTCTATCCTGCTCTATATGCAACATGTCATCTTCACTTTGGGACTTTAAAGAATACAGGTAAAGTATAAAAGTAAAAATGTGAACTTTCAGTATGACCAACCAGGATAGGCAGAAAGATGGGTGGATGGACAGATAGATGGATTTGGACACAGAGACCTCTGTGTGGCCTAGAATGAGAGGGTTCCATAGAACAAGTGTGAAGAATGAGGCTTTGTTTCTGATGCATATTAAACATAACAGAGGAGTGGGAATCCATGGCATCTGCCTCCTGGTGCCGTCCAACAGTGGGCTGTTTGTGTGTTTACCTCAAGGCTGGACGTGAGAAGACCAGCCCTCGCAGGCCGATGCTGACATCTACACGCCCCCACGGCTGAGCCTGCTGCTGCTCCTCCATCCCTGCTGAGGCAAGGATCTGAGTCGCAAACGGGCATAAGTAAGGGATTGAGACAATGCTGATGATAAACATGGTTATTTGACTAATTTAACCATACCGTTGCTTTGTTTTCTGTGTTATGAGGTTCGGAAATGTGCAAAGAAGGATTGTCCTATGGAGGAGAAGGTGAGCGGCTGAGTGCGGTGGGGGGGCAGCTTGAGCGTCGCGTAAAAGGCAGGTAAAGTGCAGGGTGCAGATCAGGGACTGTTCAGCATTGAGTTATTCTGGGAGTTGGGGAGGGTGACTAGAACACAATAGCTACAGCTTGGGGTTAGAAACCATGCAAGTGGCCTTGAGTTTTGGTTTTAGCCCCTTGAGCCTTCTACAGGAGGGGAGTGACTGAAAAAAGGATTGTTTTCGGAAGTTTGTAAACATTTCCTCAGTTTTGAGAGTGTTAAATTCCAGGCTATGGTGGCTGCACCAGGACACAAGATAGCTCCCTTCCTCCCTGAAGGCCGACCAGGGTGGTGTCAACTGTAAATCTCTGAAGTTTCACAGATGCATCCTTTGAAGAGCAGTTGTTAGTATGTAGGGGGCAAACTGAGTGTGGAGAGAATGACCCTGGACTCCTGGGCTGATAATCCCTTTAAAAATAATGAAAAAAATCATTACAACTCACCAGAAAATGGTTGAGATGGTTTTTTGTGTTCAGAGCTTGTACGCCTTTGATAAAAAAAAGAAATCAATCAACACTCAGCCACATATGAGTATTGAATGGCCTTTTCACTATAGGAGTCTTCATTTGACATTGAATTTCAAGATGAATGTCATTTGTGAATGTATCTGGGATTATTATGAAACCGTCATTCACAAGATTTTTCCTATTCAGACCTTTGTCTTTGAGAATTAGAAATCACATGGTTTCAGGCTATGGGGTATGGGCTATGGGGTATTGGCTATGGGCTATGAGGTATTGGGTATGGAGTATTGGGCATGCAGTATGGGGTACGGGGTATGGGGTATTGGCTATGGGCTATGGGGTATTGGGTATGGGGTATGGGGAAAGGTGTAGGCCTGTAAAAAGCATAACAAAGAATTTGCTTCATGCCTGTGTATGATCTTGATATTGTTGCTCCCCCAGTATAGTTATTTTTCTGTGTTTCAGATAAATCATCTAAAAGGAGAATTTAGGAGCTATGCAATTCTTACATTTTGAAAGATCATTTTTTTATCTGCTTCTTGCAACCATATTCCCTTGGTTGTTTATTACATTCTTTTACTACAGATATTTAACATTTAAAAAAATGTTTGACACTGATTCCCATAGACTTATTATAAAAAATGAGCATTAAAATATAAAAGGTTGTATAGAAGATAGAGGTTTGTTGTTATTGCCACACACCCACCACAGGCTCGATGATAGGACCAGAAGGCTATTCCTCCCTAGTGTGCGTGGCCCAGAACGGAAATGGTTAAAGCTGCCAGAAGTGCTGCAAGAACAACCCCAGCTCATGTTTCATGGAATTGTCATTATACACCAATTGTTCTCCTCACTCATACCTCCCAGCAACCCACCCACAACTCATCACAACTCAGAAGCCTCTTCAGCTCCCCGCCATGAGGATGTAGGTGTAGCACATTTATGGTTGAGCCTGGGGTCAATTTCTAACTCAGCTGCCAGTTTGAGCTGGACATCATTTCAATTAATGCTTCATCTTGTACACTTTTTAAAATAGAATTTAACATTTTCAAAAGCTACCTGACTTCTGGAGTGGCTTCTGGTTGAGAACCAGAAACTAACGTGGAGTTTCAGGCCTGAACAAGTGGCTCAGTGTCTCATGGTTTCAGCATGTCACTGTGGAAGGCTAGAGAAAGATGTAAAAATCTGAATTAACCTGCAGCAGTCTTTGGGTCATCTTTGAATTTTTATTGCGTTCTAAGAATATACAGAGGAAGGAAACTAATCAAGTGGTTTCAGTCACACACAAAATGACATCGGAAAATGCATTGGTACTCCATGAACAGGATGTCGGAGTTTGCCATTTGGTCACACACACATGGGCAGTTTGGGGACCAATAAGTCACTTAACGGTGTGTCTTTTGACTTCATGACAGAGTATCTGAAAAAAAACCTGCAGAACATGCATCCTCCACACAGGGCTTGGGCTGGATTCGAACCCTAAACCCTGAATGGGCAAGGCAACATTAAACAATATAAAACAGTTACACTTTACTTGAAGGGGCACAAATATTTAGTAGTAATACAAATTATGTAATTACAAATCATGAACAAATATAGATGCTACTTGAGATAAAAGACGCATCATGATTCATTAATGATGAACAAACATAAGATCAGTATTTCACTTGTGTTATTCATGACTTGTTCCTTCAGTAGTTCACAAAGGTTTACAGAATTAACAGAAATAGTAAGAAATATAGCGACTGCTTGACATAAAAGATTTTTCATGATTCAGTAGGTTAATGATGATTGAACATGAGGTCATTATGCAACTTAAACTTAGTTTGTGGTTAATTAATATATAAGTATTAACATAATATTACATAGACTACTTATACAAGCATAATACTACTAAGATATGATAGCAGTAAGAATATTACAAATGTATTACTACAGGTAAGAACATACTTAAAAGCACAATAATTACATTTTAAAATGTGCACCAATTTTTTCATTCATTTCCAATATAAAAATCAGGTTGGTTGTGAGAAAATGTCCAAAGAACTTGTTCTGGTGAGTTGGTACATTTATTAAAACGCATAAAACAAATTAAGCACGATACAATGTGACATACAGTATGCGATGTGAGTCAAAAGAGATACAACACAATGTAATACCGGTGCAGGATTAGTGTCTAGGAATGTAGTGAATAATTAGATCTCTGATGAGTTACAGTCCTGTTTAATTCATCATCACTATGTGGCACTGTGAATGACATTTTATTCCAACATCGCTTTGTCTTGCGATATCAAACGGAGTGGGCATTACTGATTATTATCTATTATTATGAATGCCAGTAGCTATTATAAGAATAAAGTGTCCATGACAGTGTGGCTCTACACTAACTACTCACTACTCACTCAGAGCAGATGGCAGGATGCATCCCATGAAAGTAAGGAACACTGTGATTATATCTACAATCCTCCTATTTGTCATTTTGAAAAGTGACACAAACAAACATGTCTTCGGGGTTTTTTCCAGGACAAACTCCTTGCAGTGTCTTGCACGATGCAGGGATATGTGCGTTTCTAAATACGGGGGAAACAACAGTAAGGTGGAGATAAGGTTGAAGTCTCGTGTCATTGGAGACAATGGCTGGGTGGGAGCATTGTGATTGCCTTTAAGCAGAGAATTCCAGATGTTGCTAAATCACACAACGGATGTGATCTCATTGATATTAAATCATATCTTCAGCACAACAGCTACACTGTGTCAACAGGATAAAAAGAGGGGCAAAGTGTTCACCTTTATACGTGCTACCTCTTATGCATTATTACAAATTTTTAGGAAATTGGTAAGACAAAAATGAAAATGGGCCAGAAGTGGACTCAGATGTTGAAATGAGCCACCCCCCCAAAGAAATATGTGGTACTTCAAACAATAAAATCAAAAAGGCCAGAATGATGGAACAAAGTGAACCAGATCAATGATTTGTACCCGGACAGAGTCTCCTTCCAAACAGGCTGGTCTTCTTTCAGTTCTTTACTCTCTCCTTGCTAAGTGTTGATTGCCTTTGAAGTTAAATGATTCCAGATGTGGAGTTCTCCTTGCAAGTACTCTCAAAATGAAAATATTATATTCCATACAAGGTGTTCAGGTGTCATTTTTATATTTGTATCTATACCGGTATTTATTGACACCAACAGCTCTACTGTGACATTTTTCTGGGTGTTTACTTTCATTGTTATTAAAGGAATCATTGGAAGTGTTTCAGAACTGCATCTCTAGATAACAAAGAGAGGTGAAACTTGTTATGTCCTGTAAAAATACAGATAACTGGTACACATCAGAAAAAAAGAGTATCTATTTGTACTCTGTCACTGGGGCTGCACCCTCAAGAGCCTGCAAGTTGCATCCTATAGCTGTAAGTAATAGTACCTTTTAAGGTACAGAAATGGACTCTGAGGAACATCCCCAAGGTACAAACAAGATTAATGTACCCCACTGGTACAAAAATATTCCTCAGAGTCCATTTCTGTACCTTAAAGGGTACAACTAACTACAGTTAGGGTACAATTGGCAGACCCTTGAGGGTACAGCCCAATGACAAGCAAAGGTACAAATTGGTGTCCTTTCTGACAGTGTGTGAGTACTTCCACATATCAGCTAAAGAGATTGTGTATTATAGGTGTACTGGGGTGAAAAACAGCATTGTCAGTTTTACCAGTTTTCATTGCTCATTGTAAACAGCCGGTCACAACTTTGCAAAGACGAATAATAGTGAATGAAATATACCTATGATCTTATGGTCTGCACACTAATTAGACCTTAACCACACTGAGATGAAAACAAAATGGATAGAAAGACCAAACCAAGTGCAGATTTGTGGGAAAATAACCACCAGTTTTGTCTCGAGACATTCATTAAATAGAATGTTTCAGTTTGTTCAGCTCTAATCACCAGAAAACGCCGCTATTATGATGCATTAGCGCATGTTTTTTTACTATATGGATGGTGTTTCTCATTTGTTTAATATGCGTCCTTAATTGTCATTCTGTTCCATTTTTGTCTTGTATGTGGCACTGCTAGTGCTTAACTGGAATAAAATGTAGAAAAATCCAGTTCAAAACCTTTGGCTGTCAGTGTGCATCTGTTTTCCTACCAGATAAAAAATATTATTTTCTTTGCGAAAACATTATAAAACATAAGGAAAATTATTCCTGTACAAGAATTTATTGAGGTTAGAACGCTTTTCGATTTTGAAATTCCAGTTTACACTTGCCAAACAGTGTTCTGGAATCAGTGGAATGTTTTGCTCGCCCACTAATATGCTTCAGACATAATGAGCAAACATAATTGTGAGATGAATATTATTACAATAAAGCTTGGATGGCATTGACACCCTTTCAGTGATCGTGAAATATGCCTGACATGCCTCTAGAGAGCATGGCCATTGAACATGCTTCACTATTTCATCATTCTGAAGAACAGAATATCCACACATTCTTCTTCAAACCTTTTTTTATTCAGAACACCAGATAACATTGGACTACATGTATATACTACCAGTACTAGCAAGCAGGAAGACAGAGAGGGTAGCAGTCTTTGTGAGAGAGGCACCGTTGCTTCAAGCTTCCTTCACATAGATCCTTACAGCCACAACACCTTTCATTGTGCATTTCTGCAACAGAGACACAGACATCAGAGCACTAATACTACACACTTTGAAAGGGTCAATTACTTCCAGCATTCATAACAGAGAACTGGCATCCTGTGAGGTCAACATCAGACCAAAAGGGAGGGAAATGTATACTGGCAATGCACCAGTATCCACAGCTGCGAGTAAATAAACAAATTCAGATGTTCGTTTCCAGGGGCTGATATAACTCATATATATGCTTATGAGAAGGTATTTCATATCCTGAAAACCTGAAAGGTATCAAAACCAACTAAATGCTTAGCAACGCGTATTTCCCCAAAGGTCAATCATGCGGATACACTCGATCCATCCTGCCTACGACTCCAGGAAATGACACCTCTAAAGATAATGCGTTCTCGGATGCAATAATATGAGCTGTAAATGGCATCTTACCGCTATCAATTTTCCATCCTGCACTTCTCGCTCTATCGTTGTTTCTTTTCCATCCCACTTCTGCTTTTGGACAAGTTTTCCGTTTTCAAGCGTTACTTTGGTCTGGGATAAGAGCATCTCAGATAAGTGTACGTCTTTCGCCCAGGTATTTAGTAGGCGACCACTGTACCCATAGAAAGTAGTGGTGAAATCCCACGTACCTTGGTTTTGCGGTCGTCGGCGGTGATTTCGTCGAATTCCTCATTAAGCTTAAAGTTTATCTCCGTCGATTTAAAGGTGCTCTGCGATTTCATAGAAATTACCCCTTTGTCGTCCACGGCGATCAACAGGTTCGGTTTGGCCATGTTTCCCATCTGCCGAGTTGCAAAGCCGACACCTGCAAAATCCCCGAAATTGCATCCAGTTATGCAGCATATTTCCGGCACGTTTTGTAAGTATATGAAACCTTGTCATCGTACAATTTGTAGGAAACATAGACTAAGTAAGGTAGCCAACGGCAACAAATCCACGTGCAAGACTTATCCTTAAGAAACATCCCTAAATAATTAGCATCAAACCTGAGACCTAGATTAAATCTTCACAAAATAAGTAGATATTACACTGGTGGTGCAACTGAAATAGTAGAACCAAAAAGAGGATACATTTGGCGTGACTTAAACCAGTTACTTTAACTGTATAATAATGCTTTCAGAAAAATTCCTTTAAACCTGACGCATCTAATCTTTACACTAAACACGGTGGTTGGTGACACTAGTTCTTACCTAAAGCCTTCATATAATCATCGAAATTGTCGCTGGATATCATTTTCCACGTTCCTACAAACTTGTCTACCATGCTGGTAGTTTACAGAGACAGCGATGATTTCTTAACAAACCCGCAAATAATACTACTCTGTAAGATGGAATGTTCGCGAACAATTTAAAGGATCTCACTAACACATGCCCCTTTCAGCCAACCAATCACCAATATAATGTGCGTAAAATGATTCCGCGAGAGCAGAAAATTGTGTGTGTGTGCGTGTGTGTGTGTGTTTGGGGGGATGGGGTTGTAGTGTAAAAACTGTGCGCAACAATGTATCTGTAATTATTTTTTCCTGACAATCTGAGAAGCAAGATGGATGAAGCATATAGGAAATAGCTGTTCTTATGTTCAACAGCTGGGGGATTGAGGAATATACAAGGAAAACATCCGTACATGTGTTGTGTTTTTATTGAACTCCGGTGTCAGGAGGTCCTGCTGAATCCTGTATGATGTTTTTACAGGAGTTCTAGGAAAGAGGGACCCCTGGGTCGCGACGTACTGCGGTTTTTCTATGCTTTGGGCGAGGTTTCCGGAATGGATTGGACAACTATATGTGCATCGCATTTTATCCTATTCAGAATTGCTGTGACAAAAAAAATGAAAGACGGGGAGTTTCACTGGGGCATATTAATAAACACCACCGATCGATGTTTAAACATGTTGATAATCTTGAATGGGCGTGGCGAAGCTGATATGCACACTCCGACGAGTATATCGCTTTAAAAGGTCTATTTTTCGAAACAGATTCTTAGACGCATACATTAATTAGTTCAGAACCACCTTAGGATCCCCACCTATTCCTGCAGGGAGATTAATTAAAGCAATATAGCCTAACAACTAAATCATAGCAGCAAAAACTTGCATTATTCACAGTACATTTTCCGCGTCTTCCAATGACATAAGCCTATCCAGTGGCCGAAAGGGTCGTCAAGAGGATCGATGGATGGGTATACAGCTATTGAAGTGTTACAAGGATTTTCTATATTTTTGAAAAGTTTTAAGAATTATAAGGAAGCATGTGTAATGAACGCGAAAATATTCTATAGATAGAATATTTACACACAGCGCTTGCGCCAAGACTGAACTACTGTTATGACGGTATTTCTGCATAACTCTATAAGGGGAAGGAGCGGCACGGGAATGTCTGTTCTCGGACAGTTAAGCGTCCATAGGGCCACTTGACTGGAAATCCGGGCATGTCTGCAAGTTGAAATCGAAGGTCCGTTATAATTAACTGAAACACTCACCAATGTCTTAAGACGACATATGCAGTCGATAATAGAGTGCTGAATATTCTACTAAAAATCGGAAATGTATTTTCATCGTATCATCCATCTAAACACTGATTTACTGTACAACTAAAATAAAATAACCATCGAGGTAACATTTCATAAAATCGTAACGCTTGTATTTAAAGAAGTGGTACGGAATAAGGACGAATGGATTATGTTCATGAATGAAGTAGTACAGGTTCCATTGAGATTCTAATAAAGTTTAATTGCTCTCATCTACTTCAAATACCCCCCCTCCCCCCCCGACACACACAACCAAAAAAAAAACATACAAGACGATTTAGCCACCAAATCGTATTTGATGATTTGCATTTATTAAAACATATGAACACAGGAACTGGTGAAGATACGTTGTATAATAGCCTACCATAAATATATGTACACAAATTACGAAGATTTTCATTAAAAAATCACAGTAATGTGGATTTAAAAAATATACACGTAGATAAAAAAATGGCCCTCGTGCGCTTCAAAATGGCCCATCCTGATTGTTTTCCAGCGGAATCTCCGGTTAAGTGGAATGTATTGTACCCTGTAAAACAGTATGGATGTGCTGACCCCCTGTGGTGATAATTATCACTTAGCATGTAAAATACGAGTGATTCAGCGCCACAGGTTATTTGTAGCATGAGAGTGTTAGCAGTACCGTTAATCGTTTTCACTTTGTGCGTTGCTATGAACCAGGACTGTAGTTTGTCCTGCTCAGGGTCAGGGACTCCAGTAAAGTTGGAAAGACATTGGCAGATTCGAACTTCGTGGCTCAATAAATCTCGAACAAAACGTTCTTACAACACACTATACGTGTCTATTTAACAGTAGTAAGGTAGACAATGAGCTACAACCGGATTTTCGTCCAAACAATGTGTATTTAAAGAAATACAGATAACATTGCTCCCTATTAGCAGTGCGCTGTCAGGGTAGAGCTGAAGGACCGTCTGCAAAGTGCAAAACGAAAACGGATAATGTCAATAACTTCACTTCCGAAGAGTGAAGAGCCACCAAAATCACCAAAGGCTTTTGGAATGGTATTAGGGTAATACCTATTCCTAATAAAAAAAATATTTAAAAATAGACCAAGATATATTTCACCAAACTAAGGGGTGTAGTATGACCATAATGAGACTGTAGAAGTGTGTAGTGATTTTGGTGTTTAGAACAGTTAATAGGAGCAAAGTTACTGAATGTTATTTCTAATAAATCTTTAAAAATAGACCAAGATTTTTCACCAAACTAAGGTGTGTAGTATGAGCATACCATTCCAAAAGTCTGATTTTAGTGGCTCTTCACTCTTCGGAAGTGAGGTCGGCATTATCAGTTTTCGTTTTGCACTTTGCAGACGGTCCCCAAGATATCCGACAGTGGACTGCTGGTAGGGAGCAACGTTATCTGTATTTCTTTAAATACACATTTGGACGAAAATGCGGTTATAGTTCATCATTACACGGCTCCCTGGAATGCTTGATTCTGAATGGTCAGTTGAGACATTTGCAAGTTCGTTCTTTTCAAAAAGAAACCTCGCAAAGTAATAACACATAGCCGGTACCACTTTAAAATCTCTAAATGTGGAACCACATTTACAGTGTAACAGTTCACAATTAATGGAAATGTGCAATTTAATACTTGTAAAACACATGCGTTATATATTCATATGTAGATGTTATAAATTGTCTTACTAACGTTTGAATGTTAGTCACGTGGTACTATACCGTTTCGCGGAAGGATAAAAAACTTAACAAATATGCCAATAAAACGTTTAATTCATATTCATGTCCAGTTTTTCCTTTATGTGGCAAGTAGCCGTGTAATAAGCGGGATAATGTACAGACATCCGCTTCGCGTCGGGTCCTGATCACACTGTCGGGGCTTATTTCTGCGATAACTACCTGTACATTATCCCTTGTCTACCTTACTGCTGTTAAATACACCCGTATATTGTGTTGTAATAACGTTAAGATTTGAGCGGCGAAGTTCGAATCTGCCAGTCTTTCCAACCTCACTGGAGTTTCACACGGCACCAGAAACGAAGATTCACACATACTGGCACAAAACTAGACAACCTTCATTGACCAGAAAAACCCCACACTTCAGGTGATCGCCAAACATTAAAAAAAAAAAAAAGAAAGTTGCACAACCTGCCATAAGCCGCAATCAACTCCACAGGACCACAATGAAGCAGCCATGACGCTTAAGATGAACACGAACTTCTGAAAGTAAAAGCCCATATCGGAGCACAACGTCATGTTGCCTGGAAGCAGCTGCAGCATAGACCTGAGTGAGCAGCTGGAAGACTCTGCACAAACAGGAAGCCTTAATTCCCCCCTAAAAAACCTGCAGCTATCAGGCAGCAGGGATCCACAATCAACAGGACGTTGTGGCAAAACTGTGCTGCTCAGTCGGTGAACCACTTATACAAGTTGACTGTAGCATTCAGTTCATTAAGGAATGGGGAGGACTAAGCGCACCCCAGAATGGGAATGTCGTACAAAGCAGGGACATGGACCAGTACTGAACTCTTCAAACCTTAAGGGAAGACAGTCATTTTGGTTTTCAAGTGTTTATTTTGAGAACCAGATCAGGCATTGAAAACCAGAGGAATGGGAACAGTCTTCAAGCCCATAAGAGCAGAGTGTAGCTTCAAGCTTCCTTCACATACGTTCTGGTGGCCACAATGTCATCCATGACACATTTCTGCAATAAAAAAAAAAAAAAAAAATATGAAGTGCGTATTAGAACTAGGTCTATAGGTCTTGCCAAGGTCAGAATTCAGACCTACTCAAGTTGGAACGCTATTAACCCTGATCGATTAAACCATGGATCAGAGTACCCACATCTAAAGTGTCCTAGATGCTTATTACAAAACTAAGCGTTTATAGTCTCACCACTATCAGTTTTCCATCCTGCAAGGTTCGCTCTATGGTCGTCTGTTTCCCATCCCACGTCTGCTTTTGGATGAGTTTTCCGTTTTCAAGAGTAACTATGGTCTGTGGGTTGGTCATAACAAGACGGTCAGATTGAGAGGGGTGCATTACGGATCGGCTCTTCTGGCACGTACCTTGGTTTTCCGGTCGTCTGCAGTGGTTTCGTCGAATTCCTCATCAAGCTTAAATTTGACCTCCGTTGATTTTAGAGTGCTCTGCGACTTCATACAGACCACCCCCTGATCATCCACGTCGAAGTGGAAACTCGGTTTCACCATGTTCCCCATTTGGCGAGTTGCAAGACCCACTCCTGCAGGTGGGGGCAAATCTTGTCATATCTTCATGCATAGCTCCACCAGTATACCGGCGATCAAGTTACTAGAATAGGCAGTAATATAACAACGCTACACCAGCTAAGGTAAACGAAACAAGATCTACTCGAACCCGCACACAAAACACGAACACAAGCAGTGCTCATCCACAGTCCTAGAAGGAACCCGCAAATTAATAGCAAGATGTGACACTGAGTCAAACAGCCTGAAGTATCGCTAAAATGTTTCTAATCCACATTTTTACCTAAAGCTTTCATGTATTCATCGAAATTCTCACTGGTTTCCATCTTCCACTTTCCCACAAAGACCTCAACCATGTCGAAGACTAAAGCGCCGAATTAAACGCAACCACACAACAAGCACGAAATCTTATCAAAACGATGACCCGTCAGACGTAAGTTTTGGGGACAATTTAAAGGTATCTCACTAACACGTGTAATTTCCAGGTAACCAATCAGGCAGCTGATCTAAAGTGATTCCAGCAGGACCAGCAGGTGTAGCGTGAAAATGTAACCGTACGCAGAAGTTTATATGTCACGATTTATCAGGATTGCATCTGGCGTGACACATTTTCGTGGGAAAATGGAAGGTTCATATGGAGAAATTCGTGATTAAACGCAACCAATTATGTATTTCTGCTCTTACGTTTTACGTTATCGTCAGAATCTCTTTGCAGTGGTGTTTATCGCGAGGCTCATTCATTTAGGCAACCTTTGGGGGACAGGGCTTGGGTTCAGCCTGGATGGCATGGCAGTCCATCATAAACACATACCAATTTGTACACTTTGGGCAAATTAACAACACTATTTAGCCTAACGATAAAAAAACAGAATATGGAAAACAGGGAGAACATGAAAACACACATGCACGCACACACACACACACACACACACACAGTGTAGAGGAAAGGTTTCAGACCACCTTATCTTTGTAAGCTCCTTACTCTATATGGCTGCCCCAGAATGCTTTGCGTTTACATACAAACACACACCGTAAACTATTCAAGCAGAAAAAGCCAGACGACAATGGAGGAGAGGAAGAAAAATACAAGATGGAAAACTGCTGGGGGTCGAAGGTCACTTGGCTGCCCTCCCCTCAGCAATGTCAATAAGATGTCCTTTCCTGTTATTGTCAGTTTGGCCTGGCTGCTGCTATAGGATTCTCAGGAGGGGCCAGGGGGTGTTTGGGTGTAAGAGTCTGAAAAGTCTCCCTCCCATACCACCCCCACCCCTATGGAGCTGGTCTTCCCAGCTAAGGTTTTCCATTCATGTTAAAGTCTTGCAAGCTCAATGTCATGGATCTGACGCTTCATAGGGTCCTTAGGTAAGGAACAAGAAAACAGAGCAGATCGAGGCTAAGAATTAATGCAGTTTTAACTAAGCTGTACAAACTACTGCAGGCAGGGTACACCCTACACAGCAGCACTGACAACAGGACCTAATCTACCCTATTGTCCCCTGATTCAAAAGAATTAAATCTTCTCTTGTGATTTAATGATGAGGGAGCATCCTCTATGTCTGCAGATATTAAAAGAATCTAGGCTTGCTATCATCAATGCTCATTTATTTTTATTACAAGATCTGTGTGACCTGAAAGTAATCTGAGCTCCCCCCCCCCAACAGAAATGCCTTGTTAATGAGAGAGGTCAGAGGAGAATGGCCAGACTGGTTCGAGCTGAGAGAAAGGCCATGATAAGTTGGATATCTCTCTGTACATCTGTGGTGAGCAGAAAAGCATCTCAGAATGCACAACACATCAAACCTTGACGCGGATGGGCTACAACAGCAGAAGACCATGTAGGGGTTCCTCTCCTGTCAGCCAAAAACCGAAAGCTGAGGCTGCAGTGGGCACCAGGGGCCTCATGAATAAACAGTGCATACGCACGAAAATGTTGTGTACATCCGTTTCCACGCTCACATCGAGATGTGTAAAAACGAAACTTGGCGTACCGCTACGCACATTCTCACAGCAGCTCCAGGCATGGCGTACGCACGCGTTCCTGCTCGGTTTTGTAAACAGACGGCACTCAGTGACAAGTCATTGCTACTGTGGTTTCCCGTTCACTCCGTTTCACTCACAATCATGACGCTGATTTTATCAAATACACCGACATTAATTGTATGTTGTTTACAAATGTACGGAACCTCATTTTTAATCAATTTGTAACAATAAAATGGTGCCGAAAATGACTGAACTATTACAACTACCAAGGAAGCTATTGCGTTATTGGAAGACATAGTTTATGGAAGAATTAGAAGAGACCGCGTATTCAGGGATCATATACTGATCTCCTGGCCCATGATGATGATTGGCTACTAAGTCGATTCAGATATCCAAGAACAATCGTTTTGGAGCTGTGTGCTAAATTGGGGCCAGGATTAAAAAGGCAAACGTTGAGGAACCGTTCTATAGGCTACCTGGTTCTGTCCACTCGCGGGTTATTAGCCACAGGGGCTATTCAGCGAGAACTTGCGGACCGGTCGGGTATTTCTCAGTCATCACTGAGTCGCGCCATGCCATCTGTATGGGACGGCATAATCCGCTTGTCACCCAGATATATAAAATTTCCCCACTGTGGTTGAACAGGTGTAGCCATGTTAATATTTGCAACCTAATTAATGTGAACTTCACAAAAGTTTTTGTTGTTTTCTGTTTTTGTTTATTGAATTTTGTATTATTTATTTATTTATTTTTTTATTTATAATTTTATTTCAAACAAACGAACATATATCAATCTTATTCTTTACAGACATCATCCTTCTTATTTTTAAATCAATCAAAT
>JABFEA020000138.1:20086699-20101133 GCA_019775915.2 Cyphomyrus plagiostoma | reverse complement strand
GGTGTCCTTAAAATATACTGCTGTACAATGTGGAGGTATGAAAATGCATGATCTAACTCTGACTAGCAAAGTGACAATTGCACTTGCACAACAGGCAATACTGGTATTGATATTGCACACCATCCAGCTGAATGATAAACCACAACTGTTTTTGGAATTCAGTACAAAGTAGCCCACCTAGCATTGTGATGTCATTCAGCACTAGTACCAGTTTTACTGCCAGTGGAAAACCAGCACCTTGAAGTACCCAAAGTATGGTGCTGTGGAAATGCGCCCTATGACTGACTGCCTGACTGATTTTAAATGTGGTCAAGGGTCTGAGGTGCCAAGACCCTCTTACTTAATAGTGTGTGATTATATTAATATCGACACAGTACGTTATGCAATTCCAGCTGTTTCATTGCAAGGACGCTGATAGCTGGGTTAAGACGATACGTTATGCTGAAACACTTGTGCTTGGCAAATTCTGCAATTTTAATGATGGTTCTTTAAGATTAAGATTCTTTATATTATTTATATATTTCTTTAAGATTATTTATAAAAGTAAAAAAAAACATTTAACATTTTCCTGCTGCAGCATTTGCATGAGCTCTGTATGTGCGCTCAGAACCAATCGGCATAATTGTCGTCCTTGCTGTCAGACCGTGTAGCGCATTTATGGGAATTAACAAAAATGAGTGAACACGAGAAAAACGAACAAGAACCGGTTACCAAAAGGCACCGGAGCTTTCTGCTGCGTAAAATATTTTGGATTCCGTATAGACGATATTTTACAAAGGCAAGTAATTTGTCGACACTCCTTTTGTATCTGGCAGAATTTAGGGCAACACCACCAACTTGACTGACTCTATTGGTAGATAAGGTCTGTTTAGCTATAGTTTATTTCGGGTAAATTTCAACTTTTTGTTGTATTATTGCAATTGTATCGCATACATTACAAATGTCATTATTTTGATTTTTTTTCTTTTCCCCCCCAATACCATGCAGCCCTAGTACTGACTGTGTGTGTGTGTGTGTGTGTGTGTGTGTGTGTGTTCTGGTCTCTCTGGCAGGCATCTCCCCCTCATAGTCAGACCAAGGGCTCAACGGAGCAGCAGCGCCCCCCAGCTGCCGCCATCCTCGCGTCTCCCCCACGGGCAACAGGCCTGCTCAGGTACCGCCCTTCATACATCTCCTGACTCGCTGGTGTCTTCAGTGCAGTACAGACGTGTGTGTGTGAGAGAGACCCACCGGTTCACCTCTGCTTCGCCTGACAGGAAGTCGCGAGGCGAAGGCAAGAAATGCCGCAAGGTATACGGCATGGAAAACCGGGACATGTGGTGCACGGCCTGCCGCTGGAAGAAGGCCTGCCAGAGGTTCGTGGACTGAGAGGGCAAGGCCATCCTTTTAGCCCGGAGTTCAAGCGGACCATCCACCCCTGGGGAGGGAGAGCACTCGTGGTGTGAAGGCTCCGCCCACCCAGAACTCAGCCGTGATGTGGCGGTGGTTCTGTTTCGCTTATTTCCGTACATTCTGCCTCTGATCGATCAGCTTTGACTGGTGCCATTTTTCTCTGGAGATGGTCCTTTCCCCTTTTTTGCTGTCATTTTTTCCCAACAGAGAATACTTTTTTGACCTTATAACAGGGAAAAGGAAAGGATAAAAAAAACTCCTGAAGATACTTTTTAAATTCACTTCTTTTGGGAATTCTTTGGCAAAAAAAAAGGGGGGGGGGGGGAAGAATAGGGGCTGTAACTCGCCGACGACGTGATTCCGGCCGAGGCCAGCAGGAGAATGTAGAGCAGCGGTGAAGCTCCGAAGGTCCGCCTGCTTCGGATGTCGGCAAAGACGGAGAACCCGGAGCAGTACATTCTGCCAGCTTGAGAGAGTTATTTATCAAAGGGCCACAGGAAAGGAGACTTTTTTATGCTATTTTATATATGTGTTTATTAATAAAGACCTTTTTGTTTCAGGGACACAATATTAAACCAGCAGCTACGTTGGATATACAGCTGGATTCCGTAGTCACTGGTCTTCGTCGTGTGAATATTTACTTGTAACCAAAAAAATTTTGTTTTTATCCCCCCCCCCCCCTCTTCGCTGTCGTCATGGTTGTGCGTTGATTTAACACACTGACAGTTTGCTGATCGATACGCTAAGACAGACGTGCAGTCCGTTACCAGGCAGTCAGAGCTGATCAGAAAAAGGTCCCATTTGTGTGGGAAGGTATATTTCTGTCTCCAGTAATTTATTTCCGTCTTGACAGCGATTTAAAAATAAATTCACCAGCTGAACAAACTTATGTTTCCGAGATGTACTGACTTTTTAATCTCTCAACTGAAAGATGTAAGCTGTGTGTCTCTGTTTATTTCCTCTACTAAATCTTAAACGTGTAGAATAACATAAAAAAAAAAAAAAAAAACTCCGTTGACTTAACACCTGTTTTTGTGTAACAAATCCCCCCCCCCCCCCAGTTTTCAGCACTGATGCTGTGGTTTTTGTCCTGTACTTGGGTACTTAGTCTGGGAACATGGTCCAACGTTACTGTTCTAAAGGCCGAAGGTGTGGAAGTCGAACAGAAAAGTATGGGACAAAAAATCAAGAAGCACAAATACTGGAGAACGTGGGCTGAAAGGAATGGACAAAATTAACCCAGTGTGCATCTGACTGCACATCTGCTAGATGCCATGGTTTTTTTATTTTTATTTAAAAGTTGTAAATTATGTACCTTTTGAGCTGATATTTAACCAGGAGTGTTTTTCAAAGCATGAGGCTGGTCAAGGTGCTCGCTTGTAAGGCGGATGACGTAGTGAAGAACAGCGGGCGGCCGTAACCTCGCCTTTTCATTTTCACGGGCCGTGTAGGCGGTAACGCACAATGTGGAAAGGCGGTAGGGGGCTCATCTGCAACAACTAAACGATAACAAATCTGACATTTTGGAGAAACTGATCAGATGAACTGCATTTGAAAATCTTCTTTCCGATTACCTGTGTATACTTTGCACTTTAACCAAAAAATAAAATGCATTCCGTCCCCCTAGTCATCGGAATTCCATTACTCCGGTGCCCGATTCCATTTTTCCTACATTTTCCATGTACTTCCTCACTGACTAGACAGTTGTACAAGGGCTCCGGTCCGACTGGCCGGTCCGAGACCTCCAAGCTCCCCCATTTTTGATTCCTCTCGGTCGCAGACCGCCCAGCATATCGCTACGCCCCCTTTCGGAATCTGCTGTGTTAACTGGTGCATCTGTCTTCTCGAGTCTTAGTGTCACTTTTGTTTCGTGTTTTTCTTTTTGAAAAGCGGTATGGGGTTTTTGCTAGCACACGAACTAATAGATAAATGTTGCGTGTATAATGACGCGGGATTTAAATCCTTTATTTGATACAATGGACAAGCACTCGGTCCTCTGGTTTAATTAGAGCGTCGGTGGTGCCGCCCAAGCTGAAAAGCTTTCTGTTCTTTAAACCTGAGTTATACGGCCATTTTCGCACAGCTCCCAATATCTTTTTAGCCCTGCGATGACACTTTCAATGTAGATGTGCAATGAATATGTACGAAATCATCTGAAATTTTAAATAGCCGTATTAAACAATAGCGTATTACCAACACACGTTCGTATAGGCCTAACTAATAATAGAAGCAGAATTGCGATACAAGTTAATTGAAAAGATTACTTGATGTTTAGTTAAGAGCATTTCTGTTAAATGATGGATCCTCACCAGAGTTTGATTACTGCGCCGCAAATTTGTGATCCCCTATATCAGTATTTTGATGCAAGGTTGTTTTGCTTGCAGCATTATGGTAGATGCTATAAAAACCCATCATGGTCATAGCAGAAATAATGACAGCGATTAATAGTAGAATAAATGAAGCAATACTACTGATTAAATCATCGTGACTTTAGCAACGATCTCACGCACAACTTCCACAATCTCAATGCAGGTTTCAACGATGTATTTATAATTGGTACTGGAGTATGATCACTCCCGTAACTGAGAAGGGGGCAGGCGGAAGTCCCTTTATTGTTGTAGCATTAATAAAGCGATCAGTATATTCTAAACCGGTGCCAGTGAAAATTATGCTGGCAATTAACGTTTTGTTGTCGGGCATGTTTATCTGTATGAATTTTAATAGTTCCAATGTTTATGATCCAGAACATAAACAAGATTTGTGATCGTAACAGGAATATTAAATGACATCAATTAAATCTTCATGCGACCAGGCTATCCAAAACAGTCCTCACAGCTTCTGAATATCTTAAATTCTACCTGAAATGATCAGGAAATTTAACAAAGGTTTAATGACTGATAATTTAATTTAGAAGAAATACTAAAAGTAATGAATAATTAATAAGCTTTTCAAATTATCCATAGAGTCCTGGCAATAATGTTATTAATTAAATTATTCATTTCCATAGGCTAGAGGAAATCACTGTGACCTTTGAGGGTGATTGAAGTGCTTAAGTTTCCCCCCCCCCAAAAAAAGTATTTCAATTAAGAGTTACCATACCACCAAAATACGAGAAACAGAATAAAGGCTACATAACCGAGATGAGTAGTAAAAGAGTATGAGTGTACAAAGGCTCATCTATTCTAAGGCACCGTGTTATTGCGTTCAGTAGAGGTCCCAAAGCCTTTTCTGAACTCCTGAAATGTGTGCATGGTTCACGGAGGGGACGCTCGGTAAAGCCGGGGATACAGTCTCTCTCCTCAGCAGCAGTTTTTCATTAAAAGCAGAAACGCTTTGAAAACTCTGTCCTTCTAATTTGCTCCCCGTTCCCCTCTGCAGAGCTGATGTAACTGGGTGCTCGCCGTTCCCGGCGCGCGGCATTTCGCAAACGTCATTAAGAAGCATTTAATAAGCAATGGGGGGATACGTGGCCGTGAGATGTGTAAATGTGATTTAATTGGGCTTTTTTTTTCCACCGAAGTGGTTCCCGATTTATAATCTTACAATGGGGACTCTTTCTGTGGGATTGGGGGTGGGGGGGTGGTGTTGTTGTAATGAAGGTATGTTTGCCTTCACCTCCTGCTGTTCTGCAGTATTTGTGCTCGGTGGCTTTATCGAACACCCTCCTCTCCGCTAGCATCAGGACCATACGGCGATTAGTAGGAGACTGTGCCTTTGGTGTTGTCTGGTACCGTGTCTTAGCGTCCACCGGATCGGCAGAGTGTGGGTGCGCCCTGACTCCTTGACTGTCTCTTGAAACACAAGTAACATATGCTTCTCTATAATATCACGTTCCTTTTATACTTTATCGTGTGCTCAAACGACCCACTCTCCAGTTCTGTACTTTTTCGGTACGCTCTCATGTACGCCTGTGTGTGTGAACTGGAGACCTTCCCTTTTGCCTAGGACACAAGTCATGTAACTGGAAATTTAATTGGACAATCTACTCTCTTAAGAAACCAGTGCCATGACTCATTTAAAAACACCAAAACAAGCAAACAAACAAAAAACAATAGAAGGGATGACTTCAATGAGACAAATCATTTGAGATAGAGATCATATAAAATGTTATTTATGTATGACATGGTTGGACCTTGCTCATCCCTGTGGCACAATGGACAAGCGAACACTCATATTAATTATTCTATACAATTTCTAAAATATATTTCAAAGATTATAAAATAAAGGGGCAGTTTTTGGTACTGCTGAAGTGAGCAAACCTATAGGTGCATTTTTAGCAAGCAAACAAGTACCGGTGAGAATCTACATCACAGACATATTGTAGGCCTATATGAAATTATATTTTGGTGTCTTCTAAACTCCGGTTGCATTTTTGAATTGCAAAATCTGAATGTGTCAAAAATCAGATTTTCAATTGTGTGTTGTCTCGGGCCGCGGGCTGTTACAAAGTCTTTTGTTTTTTGTTTGTAAGAAAGAAAACGTACATATCTTGGTTTCAATGCATTCAAATGTATTTAGACTGTTTCCTTTTTATATTTGTTTCACTCAGATAGCATCACGGTATGTCCAATAACATGCTATGTTTTCCACTTGACCTAATATGCAAAAAAAGAAAAGATTGTCGATATATTTGTCAAGGATGCATTGTTTGGGGAATTTCTTTTCAGACACTGATTTCACCCTGAGAGAAGGTATTGAAATGTATTTTGAAATGTAAAATACATAGACTAATCTTTAAATCCACTCGGATATGAAGCGCTTTTGTACAAGGTCTCAAAACCCGGTGGTATTAATATGAAATATGCAAACCATTGTGTATTAAGGTAATGAAGTTTGAATAAGCTCCGTTTACGTTTTTGAGGATGCTCTCGGGAAACATTTCAGCAGATTTTTCTTCCATTACTTTTTCATCGAGACCTGCCGATTACCACTGGATCGTTCGAGTATCTTCGTACTAACTTATCCGTTTTAAAAATGTAATATTGTTATTGGACATGCATGAATGCAATACTTCGGCTATGTTACCACATCTGGATTTTATTGGGAAATCTTGAGTGGGCTACCAGTTTTTAAACGATTGATGTTGCTAATTCAGCAAGGTATAATGTGTTTATCGTGCTTCCGTTACCGGCCGATTTTCATAGCAAAATGCAATCCCTAAAATGTAAAATAACCTCGTAAGGAAACGCTATACAATTGTATTAATGTTGTATTTGGCTTAAAATTGTTTTATTTATGTCTCACGTTGTTTCATATCTATACCCTTCTAATAATACCGCCTCGTTAAATTTAGGTGAACTTTGGTCATTTACAGTAATTTAATGTAAATCTTTTCATTGTATCGAAATGTGTGGAAAAGAAGGTAAGGAGCATCGCGTGTTTTGGATGCTTACAGTTATGCAAAGAAAGCTGTAATGGTTGCATCTGCGAAGAAGAAACTTGGGTTGTCCATTGTCTACCGCTGAAAATAAGTTTAATTTTTTTAAAAACTTAACTTTATAACTGAATTTTGATGATTGAGCTACGCATTGGATTGAGCAGAAATTAGGCCTATACTTTTCCTAGTTTAACCAAACCACTGAACGAGCAAACAGGGAACGATCTTCCTTATACTTGAATGTGTAATAGGCCTACGTGCCGTTTCACAATGAAACAAAAACTTGTTCACTCAAAAACAGAAATAACCATCATCTACTTTATATTTCTGAATTCAAATTCAGTCTTGATTTTGCATGCAAATACTTGCCAATACGGTTTCTGTGATGAAGCGTAATCTCCGTAATCCTCTATTATTATTATTATTATTATTATTATTATTATTATAGGTTTATCATCATTGAAACTGCCCTAGATTTATGAAAAGTCTACATAGTAGATTGATGGACATGATTGTCTTCACGTGTTGGAACATGGATTTCGAAATGGATTTGAACGTTGAGAGACAAAAACGAAAGTCGATGAAACCTGTACGGGGTGTCAGTAATGGATTACCTCACTGTTAACAATAATGACCACGTTAACCTCAACAGCTCAGCAACAGCCAGACTAGATTTTTACAATATTACAAATATCCTAGTTCAGTGTATTTTTATATTGCATGTGCATGAATCGTGTATATAGGTATATGTATCATATGATGTGATGCCTACAAAAGAATTACTTAAAAGCAAGTCATACGTTGCTTTTTTTTGTAGGGAATGGGTATTGTTGGGAACTCAGGATGTCACTCGTAAGACTGTCTTTCTAACATTGGAAACATGGGTAGTTTTGTCATAAGCAATCTGCTGTTAATCCGTTCTGTGTGTCAGATTATTGGGACATGTTGTGTGATTGTATGTTTATCAATTTTTGTTGCCACTCTTCATATTCGCCGTATTTTGTACCTCATTGTATGTTTACTTATCGTCGTTTTCTCGCAGCTGGTATTTTGATATAATGTAGCTCTCTCTCAGCCGTGAGCCTGTTTGTAGTGTATGCTAGCGCGAATATATATTTAAATACATTTCACCCATATATAATTTAAATGACATCCCTGGTAACAGGTATTTAGGAGCAATATGTTAAACCACGGACTCACATTCGGTGATATATGCTTTGGTCGGATTTATATACAATATTCCGCAAAATGGTCATAGATTTGTATTAACGTTTAATACTAAATCTAAAAATCTTTATGAAGAGATTGTTAAATCATCGGATTATTATGTCTAGGGTAAATTAAAATGGATTTTAATTCCCAGCTAATTAACATGACTTTCAATTACCAAGTAATTAGGTTTTTTTTTCCCAATGATTATGCATCAACATGCTCCATAGAATTTAAGGAAAGCAAATGAATTTGTAAAAGTATTAGCATAATTTATTTTTAAACTCTATTGCTTATATGAAACAACACCATGACATACTATCAAAATGTGTCAGGTCCAATGTTTCCATAATTCATTGATTAAGAAGTTGGGGAGGGTGTTAAAGTATTAGCAGGAAAATGTACATGCGGAGTTCTAAGGTAAATCCTACCATTGTGGGTTTTCCCCCTTGATTTGATCCTTGATTTGTTTATATGTCAGGACACAATTTCCCCACAGTTAACAATGTAGTGCTACAGCAACTGCGTTTGGTGGATCAAAGGATCAAACCTGTATTTCCCACAACAAAAACAGGTCAATCACAACCTAGATATGGGATCTGATCCCATCAGAAAGACCACAAACCCTCAGCTCCAAATTCAGTGTATTCCCTCTGCCATATGCAATTTACATAAAATCTCCAAGGAGTAGCCATGTCTCAATAATTGCATGTGTGGCTACATTGCAACACACTAGTTACATTCTATTTATGACCCAAACAGGGGGGTCAACTTACAGGTAATTGATGGCTGAATCTCTGTTCTGAAAGCAGAGTTGTACTGACATTTAAAATTCACCCCAATGCTGCATTTTTACAGTATAATGCTATTGCCTACAGATTAGCTAATTGAAAACATTATAGACCACTCATTTAAGAGTTGTGACTAAGCATATGAAATACATCATGAAAAAACATCATCTTTTGAAAGATTACTCATGCTAACATCATCGGCAACTAGATAGTATATGTATTTTTTGAATGGCTAATGTAATGGTATTTTTATAATCCAACACTTCTGCTTGTAAAGAGTAAATCTAGTCTTGCACCATAGTTCACTTTAAGGTGGAGAAACAGTGACTGTTTAATGTTATTTGACGGTTAGAGGGACCATGACTATTGTGACTAGATCATATTTGCTGGAAGCATTTTTAGTTATCATAACATTTCAGTAAAGCGAGTATGGCAATATTTTTTTCATGCAGGGTTTTTAGTAAATATATATTTCTCTTCTTATACCAAAGGTTTTATTTCCAGCATTCTACAGTGCAAAATGTGAGAACCCCATTGACAGTGCGTGTGCGCGTGCGTCTCTGTGTGTTTCATCTTTTTTTTTTAGCCCACCATTTTTGATTTCTAACTCATAGAGACTGGGCTGCATTATCCTATATGTTTCCCACATCGCATCCAACCACAGAACCGGTCAGAACCTTGGTTTGAAGCAAATGTAGGAGTATGGCTCAGCGATTTTAAAGTACATCCTGAACAATGCACTTGCTGAACAATGTTGCACAACACTGGTAAATATTTCAACTTGTTGCACCCTGTTTTTTATGACTATTGTCATTTTATACTGTACAATAAAATACATTGTATAAGCCTGCTATAAAGAAACCAAACTGATGACTGTTAACTTCACTTGCTAGCTGTTTCAACTGTCAGTACTGTACAGAAACTGTGGCCCTGTTGTTCTGTGATGGTAATAATGTTATTGTAAGTATAGGTGTTGTCATTTCCTTTATTTTTCTGTGTTTCCAAGAGCTTCTGATAATCAAATAAAAAATACTGGCAGCTGTTAGCCTTTCAGTGTTTGTGTTCATTCAGGTTGTGTTTGTCCCACTGGAAGCAGGCGATGTAAAGCACTGCATGGTTACCATTTGTCCGTCCCTTTTCTGCAGCAGAGTTGCTTATACACTAATATCCGCAAATGTCTGGGTGTGTGATTAGTCATGTTGCTTGGTTTTCGTTTCATATGATATCAGGGCTTCACTGCAGTCAGAACACAACCCAGGAATTCAGTTCATTCTGAATGACTGCTTAAATAAGAATTTAAAAATCCCTGCCTTTCTATTTCACATCCTTTCAATTACGTGGCAGGAAGAAAAGTGGAAAAGAATGTGAACAAACAGTTAAAACTCTAATCCTCTGGAGAAGCCCAATTTGGCCCCTTTGTACCTTACTATGCTGATTATATAAATGTGAATATGAAGTTGCCCTTTATGTTGTCACAGCTGTTAGAATTGCATTAACCAAGAATCAGCTATCAATCCAAATGGTTCCAGACAATGACGACAACCTGCTTCTATATTAGGCTCAATGAACATTAATACATAATAATAACAACATTGAAACAGATAAGGACTACAATCTCATTGTTACGCTTCTACTGCCATCTTCCGCTTTTGAGTGGTACTGCATGTAAAGTTACTAAATTAAAATCATTGAAGGTATTCACAAACGTTTCTCTCTAATACGGATATGTCCAAAGCACAAAAACAAATGAAGGTGGATAAAATTAATAAATACCGCTTAATTACATTTTTGCCACAGAGTAAGCCTACACATTTTTAAATAGTCATAAGCATAAGCGTAGCAGTAATTCATGTTCTGATACAAAATCTCACTAAGATCACGGAGTTTCATGCGTTTTCGTCTATTAGCTCAACATGCCAGTTTACATTTTGACGATATTAAGACTCCTTTTGCACCTGCACTTTTTAGAACACCGAGATCGTTTAGGATGAGCCGTCACGATTCCCTTTTTACAGCAACTTCCAAACAGACTAAATAAGTTAGCAATGCGCGCATGGCGCAGTACTTGTGAGCGAATTACGTTTGGCACAATATCTTACCTTTGTACTCTTCCTTCTGGTTGACTTTTTTTCTTCAGTCTTGTTATACCCAGTCTTTGCATGTAGTAGGCGTCCACCTTGGAATGCTGTATCAATGTTCATTCAGACTGCCATACACCATTTTAAAAGACCGTAACGTCTGTGGAGAGCAGAACAAACTACAATATAGGTCAGAATAATAATTAGTATTGCTCGGTAATACGATTTAGGTCTGAATATTTGCGCCGTGTTGACGGATTTTCCGCTTTATTCCGAATGTGTTTCTACTCGCCAGGTGGCGATGTCTACCACAGAAATTGCACAAGCTGCTTGCAATTTAGCCGAGAAAAAGCAAGACTAGCAGTCTTTTAAACACGATACTCTGCCTGAAACCACATCAGAAACGAGAACGGGTGGTGTTTGATTGTGTCTTTTCAATGTTTAAATATTACCTTTCTAAACAGCCTTCATTTATAATAGTTTGGCCCTGGGGATATCCTTATTTTGGGGCACACAATCCGCTTCGAATCACCAATATTGTGTTGGATGTAGACATAATCTTAAGCAGTTACAACAGTCGGCCTGCAAGAATTACACTGCTTGATGTTATTCAGTAGTACTGATCAAAAAGATAATTTTCCTTGTTTTAAAGCATTTTATTTTGCTTCATATTAGTCATCTTTTGACTTTTTATGCTAACAGAGGATTAGCATGCAGGCTAATGCAAGTGTTTAATGGCCAGGTTGCATCAATAGGGAACTAGCACGAAAGGCATTCCTGATCCGAAATGTGACATTCTTCCATTTTTCCAGGGTTTTCTTTGTGCAATGGCTTCAGCTGGTTCAGGTGCCTGCCCAACTGGCACCAGACCCGGTTGTATGAGGAAAAAGTCTCTCCCTGTTTGATGATGAAGCCTGGAAGCCACTCTTTTTAAAAAGCTTTCCTTGACACTTTAGCCGCCACTGATCCAGGACCAGCAGCTGGAGACAAAAGATGTACATGCAGTATAAACAGGATCTGGAGCAGCGGCACACCGATCCATTCTTCCCCCCTTGTGAGAACGGACGGACTCCCTCTTCTGTCCCTTTGTTTGGGTGTCTGTCAGCAGCGTCGTTTGACGCTGGGACTATTGTGACTTGTGGTTTCTTGTTGACACAGGGCTCCACTCAGCTTGTTCCCCGGGGGGCGACCTGGCGACTCAGGAATGGCTGAAAGTGGATCCCCCTGTGGCACAAAGTACCAGAGCTGCTTTACCTCACCGATTAAATCAGTGAAGAATTCAGCTAATATGACGTCCAGTGATGGCCCAGTGGTGCTGATCAGACCGGCTTCTGACCCGGGGTACGGGACTGGGTCTTGTGGCAACCGACTAAGGATTGCAGAGCAAGATAATTACAATGCATGTACTATAATAAAAGCTTCTGTTGAAAAGTAATTTTTATGGGGACTGTAGTATGTTAGGAATATCAGGGCATTTTTATACATGAATGGCATGGATTTGAAAAAAAGTCTAAGAAAACATTTTCCTTTGTGAATTATAAGCTAACTGACATGAACACACATATGAACACATATGGTGGCATTTTCTTCATATGGTTGGTGCATTGAATTAAATGACCCTAGAGTGCAGGAATTCCAGATTCTTCCAAGACAACAAAGTTATTGTGTGTTACAACTTAGAAAATGTATATTCAAAGACCCCCAAACAAAATGCCATACTGAATGCTGTGATAAACCCTGCACGGGAAATATTTCCACTCCTTGATTTTATGCTGCAGACACACTTGGGTTACATAGTAAGTGTCCAATTCCGTGCTCATGGCTTTGTGCAGAAATTCTGAATAAGGAGGAGAAAGTAAAGGATGAGTAACTGCACTTTAAAGAGCTGAAGAAAAGTTAGAGTGTAGTAGTGTGTAAGTATCCAAAATGCACATTTTGTGACCAAAAGTAGTGGATTAAAGCAAAAACTGGAGCCATTATCTTGTCTGAAGCTATTTTACAGCTGCAAGAGTTTCTGGTCACTACGCTGCAGTGAACTCCACAGCATATTTTAAATTAGTGGGAAAAAATTGTTTAAGACTCTTGCCCGGCAGAAAGCTGCAGTGACATAATGCGCTAATTAAGTTCCCAGTGTGCCCCAGCACTTTCAAACTTTCAAACCTGTGGTGGAAGACAAGACTTCCTGTGCTGCAACCCTGGGGATGATGGGAATTTCTCATGCTGAATGAGCAGGAACCAGGTGTCTGCAGGCAATTAGCTGGGTTCTCAGGCACAGCTGGCCATCCTGTCGTCCCACATCGCTTCATGCCGATTTCTGCAGTTGTATGACACCCCCAACCCCGGAACTGTCTGCTATTAAATTTGTTGTGTTCCAACTGTGCAGCTTGCAAAATTCTGTTTCCCAGCCGTACTGTGTAAAACAAATAATATATTTGCAAGCGTGGTATAACTCTAAAAAATTATATTTTATATTTCTATTTACTTATATTTAGAAGATGCTTTTGCCTGGAGTACTGTACAAGTGATGCATAGAGCACGATGCAAACTGAGTTTTACATCCAAGTTTAGCCAAGCCGAATGTGGACCATGTCAACTGCATATCTAAATTCCAAATTTTCCTGCAAAAAATAAAAAATAAACAATTAGGCAATTAAACAAGTAGGATTAACTTTGGTGTTACATACCCAAAACAGGATAAAATTCACTCTGTGTTTTATATCTGCTTCTCTCTACAGGTCAAGATGGCTGACTGAATCTCCGGGCCTGTTGTAACGTGGCTTTCACATATTTGTTGTGCACGTCTCTCCCCATCAGAGCAGGCCCATCATATAGGCAACAAAGGCGACCGCCTAGGTCTCCATTTGATCGGGGAGCTCAAATGAGCGAGTGAAAAAAATCTGAAA
Organism: Cyphomyrus plagiostoma; assembly: GCA_019775915.2. NCBI lineage: Eukaryota > Metazoa > Chordata > Actinopteri > Osteoglossiformes > Mormyridae > Cyphomyrus > Cyphomyrus plagiostoma. The sequence goes on along the minus strand of JABFEA020000138.1, from coordinate 20,087,383 downwards.
AATTACCTCTGGTTGCATTTGGTGACATTACAGTTATTTACCGTAGTTTTAATATCTCACTTCTTTTCTTGTAAAACAGACACAAGCTAGCTAGTTAACAGCCAGATGACACGTGCTACTAAAATGTTTTAAATATAAATTAATTGGCTAAATTTGTTTTTGCTACTCTGGGCTGAGCAGAATCTAGCCTAGGGCGCCGGAACACCGAGAGCCGTCCCTGCTCCCCGAAGTCTTGTTTATAAAAATACAACAAAATAAACACAGAAACATATTGTTAAACTGATCAAACTGCATGAATTCTTGTGATTATCTTCACAATATCCTACTAATGCACAGAAATGAAACAGTGGACTGACTATTTATACCAGTAGTCAGCTAGCAGAGAATAAATCCTATAATTAGCAGTGATGATGTGATACATAAGTGTGTGTGTCTTGTTGATAACATATTGAAATTACATCTTTTCATTTAACTTCAGCATAGTATTCTGGTATTCACACGGAGCTGATGACATCATTCTAATCCCACATGATCTGTGAATCTGAGATGCACATAGATTCCAGGAATGTCTTGTTATCCAGCAAATAATTTTTCTCACAGCAAGTACAGCTGTAAGGTGCAGGGGGGGGGGGCGCCCGGCCCGGCCCGGGCCGCCCGCGGGGGGGGGGGGGGGGGGGTGGGGGG
>JABFEA020000138.1:20067427-20079274 GCA_019775915.2 Cyphomyrus plagiostoma | reverse complement strand
CCCCCCCCCCCCCCCCCCCCCCCCCCCCCCCCCCCCCCCCCCCCCCCCCCCCCCCCCCCCCCCCCCCCCTCTTCCGGGGTACCGGTGGGATTGACAGCGGACATGTCTGCCATGCACTCGGCCAGTGAGAGATAAGCCAGGGTGGCAGGGGGGGGCAGGTCGTTGGGGGAGTGCTGGCTGAGTGCCGCTCACACGGGGATTGGGTTACATCTGAATTAGATCTGCGCTGTGGGAAACAGCACCTCCCACTCACACGAGTGCGTACACACGCGCGCACACACTCACACACACACACACGTGGCTGCTCGCACAGGAAAAGGAAGGCGACTGTGCCAGAGGCCGGTGATTCTCGTTAGCCTGCCTGTGGCAGGGACGGGGATCTCGATAATAAAGGGACTGTCACTGAAACATCTCCCCGGCCTAAACAAAGGCCTTTCTTTACGCGCGGCCTAACTGGAACACCCTGCCGCTCACTGACGGCACGCCGTCGTGTGGGACTGTCTTGGGGGTCGGGCAGGGGTGAACCAGGATTTGTACATTTCAGCAGTGGATTACAGACACGTTAGCGGAAGATGTATGAGCAGGAGCTGGTATCGGGCGGGCATGGCAATGAGAAGGAGGACTGGAGTGGGACATGACAGGACCAGAGTAGCCTGTCTCTTACCACTGACATACCCCCCCCCCCCGCCCCCGGCATTCCCTGGATGTCACCCCAGCCCCCAGTTGCTCCCTCAAGTCAAGCTCCGGAATCTCCTCCCCACCAATGAGCTCGGGGACTTTGGAGCTGACAGACAGAGCGGCTTGTAGCAGTTGTTCCCTGCGTGTCCTGTGACACGCAGTCTTGCCGACGCCTGAGCTTGTTTGGCTTTTTTTTTTTATAAACGTCTTCCCATGGAAAACGAGAGCAGAAGACCATCATTATTTTTTTTTTTCCTCTGCACACATTGTGCCCCCAGAAAGCCTCGGGAGATTATTCCCCAGCCACCTTCTTGAAGCAATCACCTGACTTTCAAAGAAAAGTCGAGCGTTTTGATCATGGCTCGTAATCAGATCAGGCGGCGCATGTGTGCAGGGGTGCGTTGGTGGGGCGAGATTAACCCCAATATCTGCGGTGCAGTGGCTCAGCTTTGTTTCTAGAAGATACTGTTTATGCTGCCCTCCAGCAGACAGAAAGAAAATTCTGGAAACTATTTGCTTGTCTTTTCTTGTTCTTGCTTTTAGCTTTGGCTACATTCTTTTATTTATATTAAATATATATTTAGTTTATATATATGTAATTGTCTAGGCTAACCCATATATATATATATATATATATGTGGGGGTTAGCCTACACATTTTTTTTCACAATTATTTTTTAAGAAGCTGTGACGGTACAGCAGACACTGCCTATAAACTTGTCATCAAATCCCAGTGGACCGAATCCCTTCGGTTTCTGTTGAGGAACAGAGAGGTTGGGTTACGCTCCTTTAGGTCTTCAGAGAGGCGCCACTGTTATGACACAAAAAATGATTAAAAAGATCATAGATGTTTAGGAGAGATGGAACTCCATTCATCTGAGTGTCTTCAGTCCGAAGTACTGCCCTTGCAGCAATCATTCATCCGAAGGGTCTGACTGACTTCAATGTGATTCCTCAGCCACCAAACATAAGATTTCACACAGAAGACACACACACACACACATTATATATATATATAATTTCAAATGGGCAAAGATGACGGAGGTCAACAGGCTGAACTTCAAAACAATTATTTTCTAATGAGCCTGACCATATCTGCAAAAGGTTATCAGCTCAAGGTTATCATTTATAACAGCATTAGTAATTTCTTTAACTCTCTCTTCCTGAGGTAGAGCCTCACCAATTATTCCAGGACAGAGTATTCATATGATGGCATCATTGCTAAGCCAGACAGATCTCTTTCTCTTGCCGTGCCTCCATGCAATAGTACTAATTGTTAATGCATTCAAAGCAGCACCTCTGCCTGGGCTTGCTGTGGAAAGCAGTTAATAACCTCACAGTCACTTATCAAGCTAAAAGTCCCAGGTCTAACTGGTGGGCACTTTTTTTCATGGATATCTGTGCCCAGTCATCATAATCAGATGTCATTTGTTTTCTTCTCAGATCGGGTTTAATGATCGGGCACTTAAGCCGGCAGCCAGGGAGGAGGTGAAGATGCAGCCTACTCCTTCATGACGGAGCCATGGCTTCACCCACAAAGGGTGTCCGTAACTGCTAATTAGGACAAGCGAGAGCTCGGGGAGACAAAGGAGGAGAGAGGTGCCCCGTGGGAGTGTCATGTGAACTTAAAGCAAAACTAATCGCCTACCACCCCCCCCCTCCCCCACCACAAACAAAGCACGCCAGGCATTAAACAAAAGCAGGGGAAATAAAAACAATGCACCCACAGTACCCCTTCTTTACTGATTTGTGTTTAACGGGAGCCGATAACAAAAAAGAAAAAAAAACAGTCAAAAACCTGGGTTTTCCTGCCATTCTTACATCCCTGATGGGAGCGTCGATTCGGTGCTGATGGACATGAACTCATGTCGAGTTTTTACCTGATAGGAATCTGTGTTCAGAGATGGAAATCCAGTGGCCTCACAGAAACAGGTTCCATCATTTACTCATACGAAGGAGCGTGTGCCCATGCTGTACGGAAGCAGCCAACTCAGAATGCCATCTAGCTATTGGGAAGAAGAACAGATACATTATTAAGTGATTAATTATCAACATACCACAGAACACAACAACAAAATGCATCCTCTGTATTTAACCCATATGTGACATAGCAGGGGGGAGCTAATTCAGTGCCCGGGGGTGGTACCTTGCTCAGGGTACTTGAGTGTTACCTTGCTGGTTGGGGGTTCATACCAGCAATCATCTAATCACAAATGTACTTCCCTAACCATTAGAAGCCACTGCCACCTCCAAAAGCAGTCCGGTGAAGGTGAAGGATTAGCATTTTCTAGAAGAAACGATCCTACTGAATATAACTTCACTCTAAGCAATTATGCTCAGGTTTGGCTTTATCTCAGGTCAATGTGGGCAAAACACAAAATGCAGAACCAAACAGTGTACCTTTACGGAAGCCTTCACTCGGGGGCCACTTAGAAAATAACGGAGCTAGATTATCTAAAAATGACAATAGACAAGTATGGCTTTCTTTCAGTGTATAGGTAGCATGTAGGTAGAGGTGAGTTCAAATCAGCTGTTATTTTGTTATATTATTTATTAAATTGTGTTCTATATGTGCTCTCAGTGAGAAGGAGCATGTGATCTGGTCAATGCTGTTAATTTATATAGCTGGCAAGGAACAGCATATTGAATTTCAACCTTTAATAGTGACCCCTGCATCCTGCATGCTTGAACGCAGATGGAAAGCCTTAAGCTGTACAACATGTTCTATTGCACCTTTGGTACTAAGATTTTCTACTAGACACCTAAAGCACATTTGATGACAGCTGAATAATTACTTGCTCATGTGGTGTCAATTGGATTGTATTGCCAGTTGTACTTGACTTTTGACATAGGCAATATTTTCAAGAGCTATTCCAAAGCATTCTTTGCAAGGGTCAGGAAATGGTTTTCATGTTTTCATCTTTTTTTCTTTTTAGTTCCCATTAAGAATATATTATGTAAATCAATATAAACCACTTTTTGGCTACAGGTTTGTAAAGGCACGCTACTGAATAAAATCTAATTGCGTGAGCAATATATAGATTGTTATGCGCATCATTTAATTTTTTTCAGCTGTCATAAACTTTCTACTTATTCCTTAAAAAGACAATATGGTGTTTATTGAACATCTTCCAGTGTTCTATATTTTGCAGTAAATTCATCAAACTGCAGAAGAGAAACTGCTTTTCCCCTTCCTTTTAAAGCAGGCTCTGCTTAATTCCCTGCATACAAATCAGCGGGCAATGAAGGTCTCCTTTGTATTCTGGAGGTAAATGTAAGGCCAAGGAAGAAGACTGGCGTCATGCTTCTGTACTATGACCACAAAAAGACTAGTCAACACAATAAGGGAGCTGATTCTGTCTGACTGTCGTGCAAATCGTATTACTGCTCAGGGGTTTCTAATGAAATTTTTAAGATGTTGCCTGTGCTGTCTGCAAGACTTGTCTATAATACATAAAAAAAAACAGAAAATATGGTTAATTAATGTTTGAGACTGAGTGTGATGTGTCACGATATGGGGTTCCGAGCTATTGGCACTAACAATAATGCATACTGGCTACATCATATATGTACACATATACATACACATACATATATAGAAAACATATGTAGCCATATATATATATATATATATATATATATATATATATATTAGCCTGCAGTTTTGACAATTTAACTGCAATGTATCGGTGACATGGTTTTGTTTTTACATGTGCTGATCTCCTTAATTAGCTTGCCTTATATTCGGAACACCTCTTGCATCTTTTTACCTACAGCCGCGTCCCCATCGGGTGAAAATAAACACAGCCGCTTCCTTTTGTGTACGGCTGGGTCGGGTAAGTTAGTATTAGGTTTCAGGTTCACACGCTTAATCACAGACCGCCCGTCGCCCAAACCAATTGCCCCATTCATTCCGCCGCTTCTGACGCCCGTCGCCTCTTATTGGCTAACAGCGCTTAGCTTTGGAACTTTCCCACGGGCAGCGCGTGCTGACAGCCGGCCAGCCGCCGCACTCCTTTGAGAGAAGGGCCGCAGTGCACGAGGAGCACGTGGGCGGAGTACAACAGGCGCGCACTGCGCATCTATTGGATCTCGGTCAAGAATATTCAAAGACGGGGCGTGGTCGGACCCCGGATCCGTCAAACTGCAAGGCCACTCAGACGATCGTTTGTTCCTTATTGGCCAAATGCTTGGAGGAACCCGCCCTTTCATCCATCCGTCCATTCTTTCTTCGAATTGCGTAGAATTTATACCGTGGGAAAGAAGTTTCATGCTCGAACCTGCTCCGGGGAGAGTCGCTTGTTGACGGACGGTGCTCTGCAAAGGATTGTTTGCGGTCAAAATGAAAAGAAATCACGATTATACGTCGTCGGACAGTGACCTCGACGACAGCATTGAAGTAGAGAGAGAAAGCGTCGATGAAAATGGGTAAGCGACCATATGATGCGATCAAGATTTGCAGTAAAATAGCCGACGTTGCCTGAAGGAAGAATTGACAAATATTAAAGTATTGATTGATTTGTTGTGTTATCGAGTAATTGTGCTGTGTTAAATGAAAGAAAATATTTAAATTTCTGGTAATGCATGTTATACAGTAAATTAAGTAGTTGTCTAGAAGGATGTAAAAAAATGATTATTGAGGAATGATTTTGCGAAACAATCTCAAAAGCTTCCTTGTAAAATCCGTTATATACATGCATTGTATATTAGAGCATAGCGTACTGTAGAAATTAATTATGGGGAAAATGAAGCGCTTATCTGCAGTGTTTGTGCGCCCCTGCTAGGAATCCGTGTTCTCCGCACGGATCAATGTCTCCCTCCACATCTTCCCAAGTTCAGGCGAGGAAAGTGCGCCGTGGGGTGAGTGCTCGGCGCCCCGGCTCGTGTCCGCGAGCGCGTCCCTGGCTGCGCGCACCTGTTCTTACTATCGGCGCTGTTTGTCCCTAGATAATAGAGAAGCGGCGCCGTGACCGGATCAACAACAGCCTTTCGGAGCTCAGGAGACTGGTCCCCAGCGCCTTTGAGAAACAGGTAACTGGCTATGACTGGGACAGCGCCTTTTAATCATTCACATCCCGTATCCACTGGCTGTCAGTTGGGAGAAAGATGTACACTTTGGGATGTTTCCATCTATTGTATGCATTCAGTCTGCTTTTCCAAACCTTTAGGGTTCCGCTAAACTGGAAAAGGCTGAGATTCTGCAGATGACCGTGGATCATCTTAAACTACTTCATGCTGCTGGTGGAAAAGGTAGGCAGTTCAGGTTCTTTTGCTGAACTCGCTGGTTCATTTTCGAGAAAAAAACCAAGTTGTCATTGTTTGTCATGCAGAATTACTGTTTGTCTAGCAAGCACAATGGCCCTGAGTTTACAATAGCTGGTTTTTATCAAGCTTAAATTAATTTGATTTAAATACTCATTTTAAAAAGTTGTCAGTTCTGTCCATCTCCATCTTGTTACATCTGATGTAGTCTAATAAAATGATTTCCCAATCAAGTACACGGTAAAATCACAAAGTGCTCTATCAGTGATGGGGAATAGTAAATGTCACTTGCAGATTAATTTGAATTTATTCTGCAACAGTTTATCTTCCGCTTACTTATTTTAAACAAAGACCTGTTTGGCCTGGCATTATGTATGCCAACAATTCTTATCCAATCCAGCTAAATGGCTCAGGTATTAGGGAAGCCTCTCATGATTGTAAACTATTTTCAGCCACGTGAAAGTAGTCAAAGTGTAGTGAATGTTGACAGTGGAAGTAAAATAACTACGAGTGGCTCTGTAAGTAAAAATGGAAAGGCCAGTGGGTGTTCTGGTTCTGGGTTGTGTTTAATTCCCTGGCCCTTAAGAGAGTGAATTTGTCACTTAGATTATTTTCCATTTAATGCAATTGTTTCTCCTTCATCCCCTGGCTTGATGGAATGGGGAGGAGGCTCTCTCAGTTGGCTTTGTTAGGAGCCTTGCAGAGTTTTGAAGCTCGCGGCCCTCCCTTGAGGCGGGTCGAGGCTCGCGGCCCTCCCTTGAGGCGGGTCGAGGCTCGCGGCCCTCCCTTGCGGCGGGCCGAGGCTCGCGGCCCTCCCTTGCGGCGGGCCGAGGCTCGCGGCCCTCCCTTGCGGCGGGCCGAGGCTCGCGGCCCTTCCTTGAGGATTGTTGAGCCTGTGACCTTTCTTTGCAGGATACTTCGATGCTCACACACTAGCCATGGACTACCGCAGCCTGGGCTTCCGTGAGTGTCTGGCAGAGACAGCCCGCTACCTGAGCGTCATCGAGGGCCTGGATAGCGTGGACCCGCTGCGGATGCGACTGGTCTCTCACCTCAGCAGCTGCGCCTCACAGAGGGAGGTGCACTCTGGACTGGGCCGCCTGGCCTGGGGCTCCGCCTTCGGGGTGGTGGGCATGCACCCGGCACATCAGTTCCTTTTCCAGTCTCAGCAGCAGCCGGGCCATGTCGCGCCACGCAGAACCAGCAGTCCCCCATCTTCCTCCCCCTGCTCCTCCCCTTCACACCCCCGGGGTCACGCCAAGCTGAGTGCTGCAGCTCCCACAGAGTCTGGCCCCTTGAGGGTGCCTTCAAATGGCTCCTTGTCCTCCGCCATGCCCGTTTCACTCCCCAAGCTACCACCGCCCCTGCTCTCCTCCTTGTCGACATTCCCCTTCCCCCTCGGCGCCTTTCCCCTGTTCTCCGCCAGCTCCTCCAGTACACCTGACCCCACCACTGGCCTAGGGAAGCCCTACAAACCCTGGACCACTGAGATAGGGGCCTTTTGAACTTTTGTGCAGCACCAGCAGCAGCGACATTGCTGGGCACTTTCAGCTACGGCGGCTTGAAAACTTTCCTTCCTGTAATTATTATTTTTTTATTTGCTTTGTATTGTAATGGGTAAAGGAAAAAGGTGGAAACGGGAACAGTTACAAAAGGGAATGTACTTGGGGTTACTCCTATAACAAATTAGTTAGTGTTAATTGTGTACTTTGCTGGTATAATATCAAACCACTAGTAGGACCCTAGCATGGGCAAGGCTGTAGGCCAGCATACATGTGTTGATCTAGAGAGCACTTTATGCAGGAAATTCCCAAAAAATATATATTAGTCAAAAGTGATTCTATATGTAATAACCAATAGACTTTCCACAAAATGATTAGTTCTGGGTTGCCCTACTTGTAGAGACTAATCATGGGTCCACACGTTATTTGTCCTGTGCATTTTGTAATGTGAGATTAACTTCAGTAACCCTAATAACATCCATGTGTCCCTATATCAGATAGTTTTATACTATTTAAATTTACTATCTATAGATTTTTCTTCTTCCAGAAATCTTATTTAAAAAAACACATTTGTATTTGTGACATTTGCAAGCTTCCTTTATATTACTGCACAAAATATATTACTATGTTTTTTTCCGGTCTTGAAATGTGGTTTTTTTTGCCCCTTAAATGACCATTGTTTTTTGCTGCTATGAAACAACCCCATCCACATGTAATGGGAAGCCCTAGTCATAGCGTCAATCTCTCATTTAAATAGCTCTGTGTGCTCATTTGTATTTCATTCAGCTGAATTCTGGGAAATGTACAGAACGTTTCTTGTTTTTGAGGCCGTGACAGGTCAGATTCCATAACATTTCCGAAATGAAGATGTAAGGTACAGTGGGAAAACGATGTGCCTGGGAGGAGTTTGTATGGTACTGTATACACCACCTTTATGTGCCCACACTGTTTGGAAATTACTCAATAAATTCTTATTGTGAGATCTCATCATGCTTAAACGCGTATTTATTTATTGGAAGGGCAGACTTGGAAAAACAGGATCGTAAAAATCAGAGGAGTGCAAAAGAGATAAACGTGACTGAAGTGAGATTAATGCAGAATTAAATTGGGATTAAATACAGAGAATGAAGATTGGGCTAAAAAAAATAACCATTCATCAAAAAATGAGCCACATTTTTACAACGTGAAGAAACTGGGTTTTCTCGAAGTGGAAATCAATAACTTAATAAGGTGTGTATTACGGGCACTAGGACAGATACAGACCAAAGGTAAATGCATCAGTGAATTAAGGGTCAAAGAGGTTGAAAAAGACTCCAACAACGCACTGTTTTAGAATTAACTTGTGCTTATTAAATTAGTAACAAGTGCGACATATTTATAGCCCGGCATTATGCGAATGGAACCAAATGTTATTGTGCATACCTTAATGGGTAACTGACATGGATCCGTCCTGAAAAAATGCCAGCGTTTAAATATAACCACGGGCCTCCGCGGCTGTGTGTGTCCAGGAAACGATTAAGGACAAGAGGAAATCCTGGACAATGAGCGGCCAGCCCTGCAGTGTGGGAACGGGACGTTTGTGTGCGGAGAGCTGTGGGAAGAGGGCCGGGGGTGAGCTCACAGGACGGGAGCGCGGGGGGTACAGGTTACCTGGTAGCGTAACCTGTACCCCCTGTATAACAGGTAGCGCAGCGCAGGTATTAAACGTCGCAGAGGATGCGTCCCACAAGTCAGTCGGTTACGGTCAGAATATTGACTGTAATGCAATACAGGGTTGCAAACATTGGTCCGGTGTCTGGCGTGAGATTTTCAGTTCGAGACAAGTATGCACAGACACGCACACGCATTAACATGTATATGACAGTTTTATTACCTCGTAAACAGTCTGTAAGGTTTGCAAAGTACCCTAACGTTTTTGATGGGGCTAATTTTAGGTTTAAAATGGAATAATATAGATGGACCGTAAGATTTCTTGAATGAGCGTCTGAAAGCGAGTGTCACACCAGATGCGTGAGAGTTGGCAACCCTTCGGTATAACGTGCACGCCTTGTGCAGGGCTGTCCTTCATTACAGTGGTGGTTTCACTGTGATATTAAAATCACATTTTAACGTCAAAGTCAGGCATTAAAGACACCAAAATGCACAAAAATGTGTAAATGTCAGTATTGGATTGGTGGCACTGATTGTAGCGTATAAGGTTTGCTATGGTCAGGCGTCAGAGAAAGAGGCAGACACACTCTCCATGTTCACAGAACCCCAAACCTTTATTGACCACATATTGTTCACAAAGATATATGGGGAAGGAAAAAACACAAAAAGGAAGCGGAATATGCAGGCGGACACATTCTTCTAAGACGATTACAAATCCAAGAGAAAGGTAAAGACCGCTGAAGATGCAACACCATGATCACTATTCCTAACCAGCTACACTGACCAGGGGCCGTGTGTCTTTTTTGGCATTATTTCGATATGTTATGTCTGTGGTGACACGGCCTTTGTTTGACAACAGCGTCTTTCACGCTTGAATCGCGACTGTAACATTCTCAAGCTGCGTTTCCTAACGCGACGGCTGATGTGTACAAGTACGTACAGCTCCGCTGCCTATTTCGAAAGTTTTGATGTTTTTTCCTCCAAATACTGACCAACAGATACACGGTTGCACGAAGGCTATTTTTCGTTCTGCAATCACATCGTCGTCTTGATAAAACTTCCGTGTCGAATAAAGTGGAGGGCCAACGCCGTAAACAGCATAGAAGCGTAACCCCAGGCCAGTAAATTAAAAAAGAAAAAGCTGGCGGAGCTTGTTTTGCCACTCGACCATTAAATGTCGCACTTTCCACACATTCGATGAGGAGTACTTATGATTGAAGGCGAACATAGGAAGGATCGTGCGAGCCATGCAGATTAGACAGCACCGCTCCGTCAGCCGGCGCACACCTCTGTCCTTTAATGTCATCTTATCGAGTTATCAGCAAAGCGTAACAGGCAGAAGTACAGGGAGAACGCCTCTGAAAGTGTGTGTGCGTGTCTATGTGTAAGTGTAGGAGGAAGAGAGAACTGAGAAGAGATGAGGAAATTGTAAACGTCAAAATGCTATATCAGTCCCCAAAAAGCTTATATCTACCTGGAGCCTGAGCGCAGTAACTCCTTGCATTCTTAACAATGACACTTAGACAGACATCGTCGAAAACACGTCAGCCAATTGCCAACTCACAACACCAAAGCGTGTTACAAGACAAACTGTTGCAGATCTCAAGAACATAAAAAAGTATATAAACAAAATCCATAACTGCACAGCGAAATACATTTGTCTATATTTATATATATGTATAAATAACACAATAGGAAATATTTACAAAAACAATACCCATGTTCACTTTTGTTGTAAATCAAGCAAATCATTCTTCTGAAAGGAGTGCAATGCTTTTTCGTTTTGTTTCGTTTGATAATGCTGATAGTGTGGGGGGCTGCTTGGTCCTTCCCCGCCCCCGCTGGATGGCCAAGGCCTGCGTTCTGCACTGGAGTAGCGGTGGGGAAGGGGACGAGGGTGTGGGGAGGCAGGGCAGGGGCCAGGGGGCCTCTCAGCTCATGCCGTCAGCTCCTCTCTCAACTCCTTGTTCCTGCGCACCTCTGCGGCGTGCTTTTCCTGGGCCGACGACACAGAGAGGACAGCCAATAATCCCAGCAGCCGCATGAAAGAACCCCCCCCCCCTCACTGATATGTGCTGGCTAGCAGCATCTCAGGCAGTCAGTGTGTTCACGGTAAGCATTTAATTTAAAATATTCATTAAAGTCAATCACTGTATCACCCTAAAATAACCACATCATATTATACATCAACATGTCCTCCCACATAAATTAACCCTCACTTGTATAGTACTGAGTATCGCAGATTAAGCCCAAAATAAGAGAGTGTCCGGTAGGGGGCACACTTGGACAGAAGTTTAGTGTCCATTAGAACACACAACTGCCCATGAAAATGGTATCCACCAGCAGGAACACTTCCATGCATATTCTGACCGCTTATCTTGGATATAGTTATCAGTGGGGCCAGGAGCATGTCCCAGGTAGCACAAGGAAGGGGTACCCACAAGAAAGGATGCCAGTCCATTGCAGGGTATACATGCACAATCACACACTATGGGCAATTTAGTGATGCCAATTCACTTAACTGCCATAGAGAGAACATGCAAACCCAAAACGAATGGAAGAGGTATGATTCCAAACCCAGCACTTGAAGTGTAAAGGACGATTTATACTTTTCAGCTGAATCCACACCATCGGTAGCCGTGTACCCTACGCCGTAGCCTGACGCTTCATATGGGGGGAGGTAGCCGTGTACCCTACGCCGTAGCCTGACGCTTCATATGGGGGGAGGTAGCCGTGTACCCTACGCCGTAGCCTGA
>JABFEA020000138.1:20054737-20065908 GCA_019775915.2 Cyphomyrus plagiostoma | reverse complement strand
AGCAAGTTTATTTTTGTATGTATCTTTTATTTATCCATAAACTTTACTTATTACTTTAGTAGGAAACTCATATCATTGCCTGCATCTACTGCTGAATGCTGTACTGTTGTACATCTGCTAGCTAAACTTTGATTTATTTGATTTTTGTGACAGCTTGTCAGATGCCTGTGTCACATTCTGGCTTCAGTTATGGTCTGTGTGTTTAATAAACACGGCACACCTATTCGTAAACATTTAGCAAACCTATTCATTTCAAACAGTTGAAAGTCTGATGGGTAAAGCATATTGTTACTAATGAGTAATAAAATACATCATCATGCTCAGAAGTTAAACCAGTAAATCAGTTAAGTTGTTTATGTCAAGAGAAAACATGGAAATACTTTTCTTCGGTCCTCAGCAGCCTCCAGTTTCTTCTGGATGTCGTCCAGGGAGACCTCCCTCTTCTTGGGGGGCCAGGTGATGCTGTAACCTGCATCAGTCACTGGTGATGGTGGCTTGAGGATCACCTCAAAGGCCTGGCCAGAAGCCCGCTTGTTGATGGGCTTCACCTCCATGTCTGTACAGCGAGCAAACAGAAGACCAACGGTTCATTAGTGGTACAGTAAACAGAACCTGCAAATCCACAATGGAGGAAGACACCATGAGAACTATTACAATAACCAGTAGGACCTAAGAAAAGTAGTCAGTGATTTACAAACTCCAATAATTCTCACATAACAATTTAAAACGAGCTTCATTTGTTTAACAGACTTTCAAAACTGGCCTCCATAGACAATGCTGCAGAGTAATGCATACCTTCGAATTCGCAAACCAGTTTGTTGCGTGACTCAGGATAGAAGCAGGAGCAGATGAGGGAGAGAACAGACAACTCCTTCATCTTCTCTTTGTAAGCTGGAATAAAACATCACAATCATGCTCTTAATCATTTTAAATGGGAACTCCACTCAAAATAATAAGCAGGTTTATTTACTTAATTGCTTGACATTATTTCCCTGCATCCATAAAAAAGTACTTACATGTTTACATGCACTTCACTCCTCATGAAAACTCGATATTCGCGTTATTATTCAGAGAAAAAAAAGTTCCAATATTGGAAGTGTGGAATGTAATGTTTAGTATTTGACTGATTTCACTATCAACACTCTGTGTGTATTACTGCATGCCGTCATGAGTCAGTGTTTTCAACATTCTAGAACAATTTGCCACATAAGTCAGAGCATTGCCCACGCTGCGCTAGGTTATGTTTCTCAGTTTTTCATTTTGGGAATTTTATAAATACACCAGTCAGGATCCGCAAACAAACGGTTCCTGATGTCCTTTAATTAAATCAATGTTCAATTTTTACAATCTGTTATTTTACTATAGCAGGCGTTTAAACTGGACTAATGGTTTTCCAGTGACAAAAGAATACAGTTGTATCACCTCATCTGAGTTTGCAGGGTGCAGGGTGGCCTATAGCTGATCTTCAGGATGCTAGCGGGCCTCCATGAAGGCTAGGAGGGGAATGACATTAGAGCGCCAAAGCTCTTCAGCTCTTTCAGCTCAGAGATGTTTTTCATCAGGGAGACCAAAAAAATAATGTGACGTACTCTAAGCTTGTTTTATAATGCAGTTTCATCCCAACTAAAAAGAGACAGGAATAGACAAGGAATAGGAATAGACACGTAGTGGGTGGATTTCTTCAAGAACAAAGGTAAGGGGGTTTTTTTTCTAAAGAAGGCGATAAAGGAAGGTTATGAAGAAATCTTAGATGATAAGATGATAAAGTGACAAAGTTATGGCTTTTGTGACATAGGTGAAATTACAGTACAGATTCTTCTAGTGCAATAAACCCTGCTGTACGTTCTTTGCTATTTTATGACACTCCCGTATATGTGTGTGTGTGTGTCATGTATACAGATGCAACAGAGAGCAGACGTACGAAGCAATGTCTGTGTTTCAAAATAACGGATAGGTGACAAGGATTAAGTTTCTTAACTTTTTGTGTACACTGCCTCCAGTTAGCGTTGTTGAATTACTACCCAGCATTCCTCTGTCTGGAGAGTAAAGAATGAGCCTCACTATCACTGGAACGTTCAATGTGTGGTTAATGTCCTTCTGTAGTTAGGCTGAAATTTGTTTTCTGTTATCACAAATACTAGCGCTTTGGATGCTAAGGACTTCTTTGGAAGACGCTTGGGAATCCTGACTGTGCTTTGATAACGCGCCTACCATTCCGGGATTAGCGGGCACAGCCATGTGCTTTGTGATGGAAGCTGAGCTCAGTATGCAACAAGCTGTCAATTCAGGGCTTAGAACCATGCATTACATCAGCAGCCATGCAGAACAGCCCCGCGCTCTCCACGGATCAGCAGATCAAACGGAAGACGCAGTATCCACCAGTGAGAGTAGTTACAGACCGGACACCCTTGTGTAGACTGATCGGGGAGTGACTGCAGATTGGGAAATGACGATCGGCGTACGCTGCAGTGACCACCGTGCAGTGCCCCGGCCCTTGCTGCAGCGTCTGGCCCACCTCCGTCAGACAGCTGTGCTACACTAACTACGCGATTTAACACAGCTGCACCTGGTATAACTGTGTCCAACACAGTCCAAAATAGGACTGGAAAAAAATACTTAACTAGCGTCTGGTAAAACCAAACATGTCTATTAATAAAACCAATCAATGAGTTTATTTATGCAGACGTTACAAACCAATCGCGCATCAATGTAGATTGACACAATAAAATATACCCAGAGTTTCTAATTAGTAATTAGTAATTCACTAAAAATCCCTAATTATAAAATTAGCGAGCGTAATCTCCCTTTGTCAACCTTAAACAAACTGTGAAAACTTCCATATTTTCCTTATATCTGTCCTGTTCATAAGCAGAAATAGAACGTAACCACGTCCAGGCTAGTGATATCCATATGTCATTTAAAAATATTTGTTTGTAAAAAAAAATATTTAAACAGAATGTTTAAAACATAGAGGCAAGGTATATTTTGAAACATTAGCAGCAGAATGTATTCGAGGCCTTTGGCTGACATCACTATACAGATTGTATAATGCAGAATAGAATACGTAATATATATTACAGCTCTCAGAATACTGAATACAAGACACAATGTATTTATTGTTTTATTAATCATTTACCTATTAATTGCCCTTTCATGTGAAATTCGGTTTTCACTAAGCGAATTTTATATTAAAATTGCAAAATTTGACAAGTTCATTTGTGAAATTACTGAAACAGCTTTATTCCTCCTCTTCCTTGCAGCAGAATAGAAAAGACCAGACTATTGGCAAAAGAGGATTAACGTATCAAACATGACTAACGGGACGACAATGAATACATATCCTTAAATATTAGATTTCAGAGAAAAAATAAATAAACATTTTCCTGAGTTGCAAAACAGCGAGGCTATTAGCCAGCACATACATCGCTTAAAGCCCCAATTTCCAATATCTTCCCATATCTTTGCACATCTCTGTCACCTAACAGTTGCATGACATAAAAGAGGCACACACAATGCAATCGCTTTCCACCTTCAATAAACTCGGTTATAGGAAAAAAGAATCATCATTTATTTGCCAACGTTGTGTCCATAATGACTGACGCGTGTTTTAAAATAATTTTATTATTAAATTCATAAGGCTTTCAATGAATCTGCTTTGTAATCCTGAATCTTGGGTGGGGTCTCTCTGCATTATGCGGTAGAACCATGCGCTGTGTACGGCGGCAGGTGCGGCATTGTAAATAATACTGCTTCCCGTCTTAAACTAACAAGTTATTTCTGCATTTAATATATCTTCCATTATTATTAATAAACAAGTATTGAATTTTAGTTCGCTCATCCTTGGGCAAAGCAAATTAAATTACATGCACATCTTCTTTTGCATCTCTCAGGACGGGTTGCATTTTATATTTCATTGATAGCTAATAAATCTGTGACATAGATGAAAAATCATCGGCCCTTAACCACAGCAAGGCATTCTATTAGCATGCTTTCGTATATGATTTCAAGCCAATCTTCATTTTTATGCGGCAGATTTTGGGCGCTCCCTTTAATTTAACCGGCTCAGAGCATCGGGCATCTTTTGTACCCAGATTTTCGTTGTAAAACACATCTTAGTGCATTTCCTAGTTGGAAACACGAGTAATACTATGTCATTTAGCGTGAAAATAACAACAAAAACGATCATCCTCTTACCGATCGCAGTTTTAGCCATGGTTTTTCGTTGATGCTGCTCAGTACCGAAGTGAGCGTTGCAGTTTGAGGATGCAGGCAGGAGAAAGGCTGCTTTAAGGCACTTACTCAGCAGATCGGGTCACTGTGGGGAGGAACGGCAATCAGACAGGGGTTTGTGAATTGCAGTCGTCTTCGTAAGCAATGACACTGCCCGCTCCCACATCCTGCTCCCCCGCTGTCATTTATGCATGCATGGAGACACACTTGCAGCACCCCGTCTATGTAAATCGTCAGTATAATATGTAAGAAAGCGGTATCTAATTATCCCCCTTTCCTACATGGTGCATCCCAGGCTTTGAAATAAATATAATTGTTTCACCCAAGACCAAAGCCTGTGTCTGTAATTAATCTTCTGAACCCATGCGAATACACATGCTGTTGGATATGCTACTAATAATTAATCATGTTTGTTTCTCCTGTATTATAAATAATAATCTTACACCATAGCAACATTGTCAGATATTAGGTAACATTTAAGGGGTCCAACTAACGAGGCGTGAGGTTCGTGAATAGGGAAGGGGATAGCACAGCTAGATTTTTATGGCAGTGATGTTAATACGTACTAGGTTGCAGTGAACTTAGAACTCAAATTATGGAGGCATACGGCGTGACATAGGGGATACCCTGGATGGCAGACCAGCCCATGATAACATACCACACAATGCTACGCGGAATTTCCATCCGGGGAGGGGGCGGCTAGAGCCTGTCACAAAAAGCACAGGGTGTAAGACTGGAGTCTGAACAGGATGTCAGTCCATTGCATAGGACAGATACAGTTACACACAGTGTCAAAATTCTATCCCCAGCCTTGGAAGGCTACAAGGATGGTCCCTAAACTGGTACTTTTTATACCAAAATTCTACTAAATGTTAAAATTTTTAATTTTAGCATCACGTGGAAATCTGATGTCAGGAAAAAGTTATCTATAGCATTTAATATCAGTCTCAGGAATATTTTATATCAACAACAATGCAAATGTAAAGAAATTATACAGGCTTTTGAGTTTTTATATTAGATATGACATTTCATATTATGGGTTAACCGTTTGAAGTTTCTGATATATAACTATATAACGTTACTGTTTTAGTGCCATGATCTGTAATGGAATAATAACAATACACACAATTTTAACTAAAAGCACATCTCACACAGTCAGTCATGGGCTTGGTGTTCCAGGTTTTATTTATGCAATTGCAAGTTATTTTATGTCTTATTCTCTGTAAATTATTTAATTATTTATTTACCAGAAATTAAATCAACATTTCTTACATGCATCCACCTGTAGCTAAGCCTCTGGCGTTCACTAAAAGCCTTCAAAATATACGGTTAACTATATTTCAAAAGATGTTTTGATCAGTTGCTGCTTTGTAAATGTGACTTATTACTAACCGAAATTGTATATATAATAATGTCTTCTATGCCTGCCCATCTAATCTCATTGTCTAATAATCATGTAAACGCTCTGGGTGCACAATAGCTTTCGGAGCAAATAACGCCTCATTGTTGCGTCACGGGCAAGAAGCAATAGAAATCGCCCATTGGCCTCTTACTTCCGCTTTTGGCCGCGTTTCCGGCAAAATATCTCAGCTTTTGTCCGCCATTTTGGACTGTTGTTGCGTTGTTTCGGCTGCAAGGGGAACTTTGTACTTCGGTCGAACAGGCATCGCTGGCTAGTGCTTGAAAACCACCCATCGGAACAGAATTTTACAGCTAGCTGTCGTGTAATAATATGGAACCGCCAGGAAGCAGTATGACACATGCGTCGTTTGAAAGAACGGAGGGTTTCAGTTGGTTTGTTAATTTATCTTGACATGGCTTGTAGATGTGGGAGCTAGCTAGTTAGCTAGCTAGCTAACTTACGTTAGCTACTTAAAAGGGAAAACAAACAAAAGTGAATCCTGTTCGTTAGCATCCGGAGAGTGCAGGAAAAGTACGGAAACTTGGTATACGGGGTACATGTCCTTGACTTGCGGGTTAGCGTGTCGGCTAAGCTAACTAGAGCTCCGCGTTACGTCCGTTTGCCGACTCCTCGGCTAGAGCTTGCACGCCTGGCTACTTCGACGTTAATCGTCAAAACTATGGCGATGGGCGCATCTTCCGTGAAATCGCCACCCCGGGGTCGCCAGCTCGCCGGCTAGTCGACGTGCTCTAACGCAGGGATAGCTGTCTAGGACACGGTTTGCTGGGGACCGAAGCGAGGACTGGAGATGTAAAAAAAAAAAATTGCTATTTACTGGGAGCTAGCTAGGCCGCCATTAGTAACGTACGTCACAGCCCCATAGTAATATGTAGGTAGTTTCTTAACCAGCCGTGCAGGTCCCATTAACACTTCAACTACACCGTCACTATGAATGCAAACACCGGTGCTGACTCGATGCCATTCGACGTAAAGATGAGCGTCTCATTTTCCTTTGCACTCCGGAATTGTGTCCTCCCGACATCTAAAATGACCTGTCGTAGTCCTGTCTTTCTGTCTCTCTCCTACTTTTAATAACAAGGTGGACGAAACAGTGTAAAGTCGACGACTAGCTATATACTGAGCCGTAATTTTACTCCAGCTATGGGTGAAGGCGAGAGAAAGCAGACATAACCGGTATTTGTTCGTCTTGCTGTATTCTGAGATCTACCTTGCTGAAATGGCCAGCTTGTCTGTTTTGATTTACCAGAATCAAAACAATTTCGATCCTCATTTGCTTTGTGCCTGGCTATGAGTACTTTGTCTTGATTTATTTAGCCGTTTAATGTACTGGTTATTTTGCAGTTTATAGAAAAACTTTATGGACTGATTTGCTTGACATTACACGTGTTTGGGCTTATATCCAACTCGATTTTCATAATTCGTTGAAATGATCCCCTAAACAGTGGAAATGAAACCAATCAGTTGGCTAGCTACTTTAAGCTAGCTAACCCCCTCCCCATATGGACCTGTTCATTGGTAACAAAAAATGTCATAGCCAACTTTATATTTGACACTGCATTTAGAATTAGGGTAGCTGTCTCACCTGGGTATTTTAGCTTTTGTTTATGTGGTATCCTTTATGGAAACTTTCCTCACCCAATGTTATAGTTAGGGATACTGATACTTAGAGAAATACCGTGTAAAACAGTGGCTACAATCAGTGTTCTAAAAATGGGGGACCCAAACTCAAGAAGAAAACAAACAATGAACAGATTACGTGCTCAACTTAGGAAGAAAAAGGAGTCCTTGGCTGACCAGTTTGATTTCAAGATGTACATTGCTTTCGTATTTAAAGATAAGGTGAGATTATGTAGGAGATCTGAAATAATCCACTACCATTGTTGAAGTGTGGTGTAATATTTAGGCATTGTGTTTTCTGAAAATGTGTCGTCACATTTTGCATTCAAATGTGCTGTTTCTGAACAAGTGAAAGGTAGAAAACTTTAATTTGGCTGTGGAGTTTCTGCTTTTTAGGAGTGATTTATTTCCCCTTTCCTTTTTAGAAGAAAAAGTCTGCACTTTTTGAGGTGGCTGAAGTGGTACCGGTTATGACCAATAACTATGAAGAGCATATTATTAAAGGTGTGCGAGATTGCAGCTACTCGCTGGAGAGTTCCTTAGAACTACTGCAGAAGGATGTGGTACAGTTACACGCCCCTCGCTACCAGTCAATGCGCAGGGTGAGTAGTGTATATGGAGAAGCAGTAGTCCTACTGACAGGCTGGTGGTTCTGCTACATCCAGCAGAAGTGTGCCCTGAAATTTGCCCATGTTTCTCCTTAGGATGTCATTGGATGCACCCAGGAGATGGATTTCATCCTTTGGCCTCGCAATGACATAGAGAAGATTGTCTGTCTTCTCTTCTCCAGATGGAAGGGATCTGGTGATGAGTCCTTTAGGCCTGTTCAGGTGATGCTTTTTAATGAAAAACCCTTCAGCTGCTCCTCAGTTATGTTATGCTGCTCCCTACAATAATGTGCAGTTTTCTGAAGTGGATGGCAAAAGTTGTCAGTTGGTTTGTTTATTAAATTGTCATTTGATAGATCCTGTAGTGCTTTTTGCTTCCAACCCTACATTTATATACAGGTCAAGTTTGAATTTCATCACGGCGACTATGAGAAGCAGTTCTTGCATGCTGTGAGTCGAAAGGACAAGGCTGGAATGGTCATGAACAACCCCAGTCAGTCTATGTTCCTCTTTATGGACAGACAGCACTTACAGGCAAGTTTTGCAATGATAGTTGTCTACATTTGGCTGTCATTAGTTTCCATTATGGGAAACTTTATCATATAAACCTGAAATCAAAGCAACTTGCTGTCTATAAAGTCTGTAAATGATACAAAAACTTTTCTTCTCAGGGTATAGTTAAAACATACATTTTTAGCAAAATGACTGAGTTCAAGATTAAAAACAATTATTAAGCAATTTTCATTGCTCAAGCAAGTTGCATTAACAGTATGTGAAGAAGAGGAACGTATGATTAATCTTGTCTAAGCCGCACAGTGATTACACTAATAATTCTTGTATGCAATCTTCCTTTAAAACAGACTCCAAAAACTAAGGCTACAGTCTTCAAGTTGTGCAGCATCTGCCTCTACCTGCCACAGGACCAGCTGACGTGCTGGGGGGGGGGTGGGATAGACGACCATCTCCGTCCATATATGCCAGACTAGGGTGTCACCGTTGCCACAGAGGGAGAGAAACCCAAGACCACTACTGCAGGCTCACCTCCTTTCTGACACAGATAGTTTTCATCACTCAATACAAGTGAACTTGCGCTTGGAACACTCCTTTTGTTTACCCATCTTCATCCAGGACCTTGGTTCACTCATTCTTTTTCTACGTTCCTGTGTATTTGTTTTGTTCTTTTTTTTTTGCACTGATTTGTGACCATATCATGAATGATTGTAAATTTCTGATCTCACAGGTAAAATGTATAGCGTTTTAAAGAATTATTTCTATAATCTGTGTTGAGGGAGGCAGGTAAGCCTGGGAGGAATTTGTGCACAAATCTTGAAGATCAGAAAAGCCAGGAAACAAGTTTTATTTTTTTGTTTAGGCTTTATTTCCCCCTGCTAATGCTTTACTTGGTCTATTGGTGTCTCCCTGGCTTGGCTTTAGATTTTATCACCACTTGTCATATGTGACTGCCAGGCAATTCTGACATGCTCTAGGGTGCACAGCCTGGAAGAAAGGTGTGATGGAATTGTGCTGTGAAATTGCAAGGAAAAAACCAAATTAAGCTTTTTTTTTCCCTCTCCTTAAGGATATATTGATACCATGCAGGAAATTCATGGGCCGCAGTCTGGATAACGGAAGTGCATTTTGGGGAATCTCTTTGGGGAACCTGTAAATGAAACTTTTCTGTACCTTGACAATAAAGCTCTGGAGAAGCATTAAAATTGCTCATGCTTTTTCTAAAATGTCTTCAGTGCTTTTTGGAGGAGAACAAAGTTGTCCAACAGAAGGTACAGGTTCGGACATATCTTGGCTTGTTAAACTGATGCACTAAAACCATTGTTCTGAATGAAATGGTTCTGGCCCTTGGCATTAGGTGTGTCTCGACCACACCTCTGTCTTATCAGCAAATCATTGTTCTTGGCACACCTAGAACTGTTATACTGTACAGGTGAATTTACAAAAATCAAAAAAGGCTGCAAAGAGTATGGGGTTATGGATGATTATTGAAGCTTAACAGAAAACTGGCAGTAAAGTTAGTACTTGCAGTGCAGTAAAATCCCGTTAGACTTTAAGAGACCTGGCAAAACACTCCATTACATCCAGAGTTGCTGTATGCCCAGAACACAACTACAGGATGCCATTTACTCATACCACACCCCAGCAGAAACACATGTGGTATAGATTATTATATTATGCATGTAGTAATCCAACTTTACCTGACCAGATGCGTGACTATTATCTTGACTATCTGCGCTGGAAGCCTGGATATCACCGGCACGCCACGTGCCTGGTAGGTGGAGCCTGCGTGTCCGTTATAGCCGAACGAAACTACAGCTAATAGTGGCGCTGGGGACTAAATTGTTTGTCCGTTATAAACAATATAGACAAGCGAATCCACTATTACGGGATTTTACTGTAGGAGTTTGCTGGAGTAATATGCACACGTTTGATTAAGCTGATTCAGTTGACATTCTGATGGGGAGAATTATTAAAATTCCATTTCACTGTTGTCAATGTATTAGTTCTTTGGGGAATTCATGCTTTTTTGAGCTGAAGCGTAACAACATTAGGAAGAGAAACATGGCTAGAATTCAGTAAAGCCTGATTGAATAAGCAATTAAGATGATCAGGAGCAAACAAGAGAAAAAAAGAACCGACATCTACTTTCAGGTCTTTTCAGATATGAAGTCCTGTGATTGTGCAATAGGAATTAGGCCTATTCAGTAACAGGCATATTCATTCTAACCCATGCATGTTTTTTTGTTTAATAATGTTTAAGATTTAAACTGCGCTTCATTGTTTTAGAACATTACTGATAAAACTCTTTAGGATCAAGGCTTTATTTTGTGTGGATTCAATCACAAAGAAAGATTAAATGAATGGGAGAGACGACATCTTACTGAGAAATCCAGTCAATGGCTGTTTATTCCGTGTTACTGCCATTACAAAAAAATTATGAACACCATTTGTTCACACGTGGTAATGTGATTAGTCACTGGCATTTCAAATTATGTAGAAAACAGTCATTTACTTAAAACATGGCACTAAACCCAAGGTTATCTGCCCCTATAACCCAGTAAAAAATAACCAAAGCTTTATAATGACTAAATCAGTAATTGATGTATTATTTTTTAAAAAGCTCCATGTATAAATTCCTATACAGCCAGAGGAGTGGGAACTGGTGGGGGGGGGGGGGGGGCAGCCAACCCACCCAAATGCAAAATTGGCTTAATTAATGCCCCCCAAAAACCACACCATTTGTGAAGTAAAAAGAATTAACAATTTTGATTGAGTTTTAA
>JABFEA020000138.1:20024721-20050881 GCA_019775915.2 Cyphomyrus plagiostoma | reverse complement strand
GTTACAGTGAAGGGGCAACCATGTTGGCATTGTTCTGGGAGCTGGGGGTTAAGGGTTACAGTGAAGGGGCAACCACCTTGGCATTGCTCTGGGAGCTGGGGGTTAACGGCCTAGTTCAGGGATCCATGGGTATGTGACTATTCTGCTGAGGCCAAGGGGCTTCCCCCAGACATTCCCATTGCAAGCAGGCAAGATTTAAAACCAATATTTTTCAATAGAAGCACCTTGTCATTAATGCATGTGAAACTTCACAATGCCTGATAAATAAAGATCAAATAAATACATCTGGCATTAATGAATGAGAAACGGTAAAAGTAAAACACTTACACTGATAGATAAGACAGGCCCCACTTTGAACATGGAGTAGCGGTCGGTGCCAGCACAGATGTCGGGATATTCATCCTCTGGTTCCCCCAGCTTAAGTTCTCCAGCAATGAACTGTATGAATGACTTCATTCTCGACGAACTTCCCCCAACACAAACGAACTAGCGGACGGTCAACATGGAGCGAGAACAGAACATTGGCAATGTTAGTTAAAGTGATGCCAAAGACACTAGGCTACTCGGAGGCGCTAAATGGCGCATAGGGCACATCTTGGGTGAGTCTGTAAAACACTGCTTTGCAGTCTGCTTTGAAATCATGACAGACTTTTTATGTGAAGTGTTTCCACACAACTGATGTTTTCACTTTGTATTCTGGACCCTGATTTTCTACCCACAGTCTTCCTTCTACCATATTTCCAAGTAATCGAGAAAGAAAATTTGAATGGATGCTTTATAAACCTTGAAATGTGTATGGACAACAAGTTATTGAAATTTGTTAATTTTTTAAAATAAATCTGTTATTTATATCTCAGTTTCATAAAAAAATTTTGTTCAAAATATCGTGATACATATCGTATAGTGAACCCAGTATCGAGATATGTACCGTATTGTGACCTTGGCATATCGTTACACCCCCAGTATACACTGTCAGTACGTTGGTGCGCAGGGCGTGGGGACAGTGTACAGTGTCAGTATGTTGGTGCGCAGGGCGTGGGGACAAGGTACAGTGTCAGTATGTTGGTGCGCAGGGCGTGGGGACAGTGTACAGTGTCAGTATGTTGGTGCGCAGGGCGTGGGGACAGTGTACAGTGTCAGTATGTTGGTGGATCGGCTTGATGCTGAAGGGAAATGCTGTGGCTTTAAAATATCATAATGTTAACAAAAATATAGGTGAACTTTTTGTATAGGTGATGATGCAAAGATTAAAATCAGTCACTAAGTTTAGTAAGAGTTTATTAAGTGCTTAAGCTAAAGGAGTGTAATGGTAGAAACTTCAATTTTCATATTATGTTTCGGTGCAATTTCAATACAGTTACCATTTGGTATAAACATAGGCCTATATCTTCAGGAGTTTATTGGGCTATGGGAGATTCCAATAAACTATAACAGAGCCTCAGAATCACATACAGCACTAAAGTGGTCACATTAATCATTAACTCAACTTTTGCACAGACTGCTCAAAAAAATTAAAGGAACACTCTTTAATCAGAGTACAGCATCATGTCAATTAAACTTCTGGGATATTGATCTGGTCAGTTAAGTAGCAGAGGGGGTTGGTGCTTTGGTGTTAATGAAATTAATTACATGTGCACTGGAGGGGTGAGACGGCCCCCAAAACAGGAATGGTTTAACAGGTAGAGGGCACTCACATTTTTCCCGCTTCATCTTTTCTGACTGTTTTTTCCACGAGTTTTGCATTTGGCTATGGTCAGTATTACTACTGCTAGCCCTACAAAATGACCTGCGGCAGGCCACTTGTGTGAATGTCTCTGACCAAACAAGCAGAAACAGACTTCATGAGGGTGGCCTGAGGGCCCAACGTCCTCTAGTGGGCTCTGTGCTCACTGCCTGGCATCGTGGAGCTCGATTGGTATTTGCCATAGAATACCAGAACTGGCAGGTCTGCCACTGGCATCCTATGCTTTTCACAGATGAAAGCAGATTCACCCTGAGCACATATGACAGACGTGAAAAGGTCTGGAGAAGCCATGGAGACTGTTATGCTGCCTGTAACATAGTTCAGGAAGACTGGTTTGGTGGTGGGTCAGGGATGGTCTGGAGAGGCATATCCATGGAAAGATGCACAGACCTCTACAGGCTAGACAACAACACCTTGACTGCCATTAGATATCAGGATGAAATCCTTGGACCCATTTTTAGACCTTATGCTGGTGCAGTGGGTCCTGGGTTCCTCCTGGTGCACGACAATGGCCGGTCTCAAGAGGCAACAGTATGCAGGCAGTTCCTGGAGGATGAAGGAATTGATACCATTGACTGGCCCCCACGCTCGCCTGAATCCAATAGAACACCTCAGGGACAGTATGTTTTGGTCCATCTGACATGACTCCGTTGCACCTCAGTCTGTCCAGGAGCTCAGTGAAGCCCTGGTCCAGATCTGGGAGGAGATCCCCCAGGACACCATCCATCATCTGATTAGGAGCATGCCCCAATGTTGTCAGGCATGTATACAAGCACATGGGGGCCATAAAAACTACTGAGTACGATTTTGAATTGCTGCAATGAAATTTTGGCAAAATGGACTAGCCTGCTGTATCATTTTTTCACTTTGATTTTCATTTCCATCAAACGATGCTGCATCCTTCTGTTCCTAAAAATTACCCAGTCCAAATCAGTACCTCGGTTCTCAAACTCACTAGAACTCGAATTTCTTCGAAGTCGAACAAACCAGTTTAACCTAGAACTCAATCTGAATATCAGAAGTCGAACCGTGAAGGCTGACCTAATATAAATTGTACGCGCCAGGAAATGAGTCATACTACAATGAAATTCTTCCTTGAATGCCTTTTTCACAGACTGGACAATTAATCAAATAAAGCAGCACAACATTATAGTAACTAACAATAAATAAACCACTAACTTACGTGTACTATTAGAGCATTTATGTAATTTATTTAAACTTTTAATGAAAATAAGACGGAGGTGATACTTTCTGGTCCTGGTGGCACCAGTGGGTCTTCTCCTGTGGACATGGGCCCTCTGGCACAATATGGAAAGCCTATTGTCACAAACCTGGGTTTTAGAATAGATAATGATTTTAGACTGGACAGTCAGATCAGTGCAGTGGTGAAATCCAGTTTCTTTCAGCTGAGACGTTTAGCGAAGATAAAAAAACATTCTATAAAAAGATCTCTTTACAACTTTAATCCATGCTTTCATTACAACTGTTGGACTATTGTAATTCTTTGTATGTTGGTGTTAGTCAGTCCACATTGTTTCGTCTACAGCTGGTGCAAAATGCTGCCGCATGCCTTTTAACTGGCACATGGAAGAAAGAGCACATTACTCCTGTGTTATCCTCACTGCATTGGCTGCCTGTTCATTTTAGGGTTCATTTTAAGATTCTTTGCAGTTTGTGCAGCTGGGTGAGAGGTCGCAATGCATCTAACCATAATGCATTGCATCGGGATCTGAATAGGTTGCTTTAAGCCAGCTGTAAGCAAGTCCAATGCAACCAATGACCGGACTGGGGAAACAAACTGAAACGCGGACTTAATACAGAGGACTAATGACAAGAACCAGAAACAGCTGATTACATGGGGATCCCACACTAGGTTAACAAGGGGGTGTGGCACACGGAAGGAGCGGACGATCAGGGCAGGACAAGGGCAAAGTTGGGATAAGATGTTCATCGTTTTGGAAAAAATGCTCTTCTTGTTTTATCCTGTTCATTTTGTGTTTAAATGGTAAAAAAAAAAAGAAAAAAAAAACATTGGTGTAATTTTGGGGGGCTGGGAACCAATTAATTGGTTTTCCATTATTTCTTATGGGAAAAATTTGATCAGAACTCAAACTTGATCCGGAGTCTAGAACGGATTAAGTTCAAGAACCGAGGTACCACTGTATATGTCCAGCATGATCTTTTCCCATTGAGATCTGATGTGTTTTCAAAGTGTTCCTTTAATTTCTTTGAACCGTGTAAACGCGTACTACATTTGATTTGCCATGGCTTCCACTCAAAACGGGGCTACAAGTCAAAGTCATTTATACATTCATTTATACACACATTCCATAATGTATTTGGTTTGACCATTATCATGTTTAACACAAAAGCTTTAAAGACAGAAGCTTTTAACACAGAAGCCTCACTTACCTTCACGTCCCCGAACATTGCTGGTAAGTCATGTGTTGCTGTTCCCAGGTTAAAATGGTACAAAATATCCTCCTTCATTAAATCTAAGTGTGGGTTTTTTATGTAAATGGAATTCAGGCTACAAAAGAGGTACATGGAAAAAGGAAAAAAAAAAAATAAAAATAAAAAACCTAATTCACAATTTGAAATATTTTTATTTAAAACATCTTACCAGAATAATTCTTATTTAGTTAATATTTAGCAATAAAATGCTAATAAGTAAATAAAATATCAAATCTGTAAGCCCATTTATAGGGAATCCAGTGTGAAACAGGATGTGCCTTAAATTTCTGTGTTTATGTTAAATTCAGCAGAACACATTTTCTTCATATTGGGATTATTTGCCCGTCCACACACTGCTGCCTACCTTTTGTCGCCCCCTCTCTGTTCGTCGTTGAAACCAGGGGTCATATTGCTAAAATAGAATGTTAGAGTTTTAATTTGCTTACTTCAAGATCTGTCCCAAATCACAATTTTCTTGTTATCAGTAAATACCCAAATACAACTCAATAGGCCTGTGCAACAAAATCGCTAGTTGTACTGGAGTTTAACGCCGTGCGACACCACGTGTGATTATTGTGAACTGTATCGTGCCATCCAATACTCCCGCGCAGAGACATTTCCAGGGGCAGGTGCACGAATTCAGGGGGATGGGGCATCCCCTTTGTAAATTTTGCACCCACGCCCGTCTGCATGAGCCGGCGATTTGCCCTTTGTAACGGCCGTCCCTCCAGCTAGGGAAAATATCCCTATTTTTCGCGACCTCGTGTTGGCAATTATGCGGAATAACTTGCTTTATTATTGTCTAAATTAATTTACTTCTGGACTATCCAGGCACAGAGGCAGTTGCTAATGCACAACCCACAATAGTAATCATATACAAATATTGCACTACTCAGTTGCATGACCAGACTTTGGGTTATGACTCATTTGTCTTCTGAATGCACCCGCCCTCTTGCCACAAAGATCGTAATCATTAAAAAAAGAGAATGTCAATGTTAACTCAAACAGTCGATAAACGTTAAACAATACTATACCAAATGACGGGTTCATTCGTTATTTAATAATGATAACTGCTTAGCAACACGCACGTTTCATAACTTTCGAAACATTGTGACCGGAAACTTCAGGGCAAATTCCTCAGAACCGCCAGTAAAACATACTGTACAATTTAACTAAGGAAGTTAATGCTTTTCACTGTATATGTATTATTTAAGCGAATACACCACAACGTGTCCAGTGAAAAAGTGGATCAATAAACGACTGCAAACGGATATATCGTTATCACTAATAGACTCAGGCGGAGAAAAGGGGCGCGTTAAAAGGTTGATTTGTTTTCGGCATAATTACGGTGCTAGTTTCCTATATGTTGAAATAGCTGGTATGAAAGAAGGTGAACCACGACAACGTACATGCCAGCCTCAGGTTTCCCGATCACTAGTCAGGGTTCATGCCAAGGAAGTTTCGAGCTATTGAAAAGATCAGGGGCTAAGTAAAGTTTACCTGGGGCCTGACTTTTTTGTTTTTGAGGGAAGATTGGCATCAGGACTAAAATGCTCAGAGTTATAGCCCAGAGTGATCGTACCTAACGCCCACAGTCCATGTTATGTGGAATTTTTCACAAAATCGTACATACTATGCTTATCACAAACCATCCCGGTGCAATGACAAACTTACCCTATATGCTGATCGAAGCTGGCTGGAATAGGGTGCGTTACAGTACGTGCTTACCGGTCAATGAGCTTCTCCCATCAGCATCCGGCAGCAGCTATATTCTGCATGAAGAGTGGTTACTATAATTAAATGACGGTCACGTCTGTAGGAGGATCTTAAAAACACCAGAGCTCCCAATAGGAATGAAACGTGGCAAACGATGAGTTTCGTTATCGGTTGGTATTATAAATACAAATTTAAACTCCATATTATCAAAGTAGCCTACCGAAATTAAGCCATTCTCATCATTATTTTCCACGCTTGTTTTTGTACCAGCTTTTAATTCATATATGCGGCACATATAGGTAGCAAGTATAAATGTTTAAATAAGTTTTCACTACACGAAGTCTTTTGATATATTTATATAATAGAGATGTTTATAGTGCCCCCTAAAGGACTATGCGATACTCAAAAAGCAGCGATTCCGGGAATTGACCGACGTCGTGCTGTCCATAATAGCAGGAAGTTGACAAAACTTATACAATATAAAATTTATGAAATATTAAAATCTTCCCTCGTCCCTCCAGTTTGTAATTTTTAGACTCAAAAGCATTAAAATATTTTGTTATCTACTGAGTCAAAGTACACGGCAGGAATATAGATTTTACAAAAAAAAGTTAATACATTTGAAAAAATCAGTCAATGCCTATTAAAATCTCTCTCCACAGGTGAAGCTGTTTAGCCTTGAGCCAAGGAGACTAAGGGGGGACATGATCCAGGTATATAAGATTCTAACGGGCCTGGATGCTGTTCAGCCAAATGGCTATTTCAGCATTAGTTTAAATACTAGAACTCATGGCCATAAGTGGAAATTAGTGGGAGAACATTTTAAAACAAATCTGAGGAAGCACTTCTTTACACAGCATGTAGTTAGAGTATGGAATAGTCTTCCAGCTAGTGTAGTGTCAGCTAAAACCCTGGGTTCCTTTAAATCAGAGCTTCACTGGTTGTGTTGTTTTGGGGAATGATTAGACTAACAGTCAAAAGTTTTTGCACACCACACGATTTTACCAAGAGTATGCAAGAGTGCGTATCTGACATCCTATTAACTGTTTTTTTTTTTGGTGATGGTACAGTCAAATTCCAAGATGTCCATTAACTTTAAAAAGCGCTAATTAACTGTTTCATCACATAAAACAGCAGTATTTAATGTCCCTTGTAGAAAGAATGCCTCAAATTTTCTGTGCTGTTTTAACCACTAACTTTGACTTTGATGAGTAAGATATTTTATTGCTAATAAAGGTACTCAAATGGTGAACATACTGTAAATTTTTTATTTTCAGTAAATGTTGAGTAGCATGCAAATGTAGAAAATCTCAGCGTGTGCAAAAATTTTGACGATGTATTACCCCATTGTCTAAACTTATCGGTGGAGTTTTGTGACATAATTTAAATGAGGTATTAATTCATTGAATAATTTAAAATCGACAGCTAACTGATTATTCAAATTATTGGTGATTTCAATGTCACCAGCAATCATTATAATGATCTGCCAGACACGCATCAAATTCAGTGGGCGGCTGTAAACAAAACATTACATCTGATGGATTGCATTGCAAACTAAGTCACAACAGATCAACCTAGTCGACTGAATTATCATTTATAACCGCATTTCGTCTTTCTGTCCTGGGGCTGCATCCATCCCAACTTCTTCCTCTCATTGCCTGTAAATGTGCTCAGGCAAGACATTCAGTGACATCTAGCTGTTCCTCATATCCAACATGTTGCTGAACCACAAAACCACAGACTCACATTTGCTGACTAAAACATACCTTTAGTGTACTATAAATGCAAAGTTCTGCCTCCGAACACTGAGGTCATTCACAAACACAAACACACACACACACACACACACACACACACACACACACGAGAGACTGTAACCATTAGATCTCAAATTTAAGTAATGAAATATTGCAAATTCACAGTTTCAAAGTAAATTACACCGCAAAACTGTACCACACAAATTAGGACAGGAAGGTAGTGTGTTCACACAAATGTACAAATTTTTAGGCAAATACAAATATAGTTCAAAACACTATATAAACAAAACAAACAGCCCTAAAACATCTTCCTCAGCAGTAGTCCCGCCCCATGGTTACTTGGCTATTACCTTTGCCAAAAGTAACTTTAGTAAATCATTATTAGATAGACCAATGAACATACTGGCCTGTGAAGTATTACAGGAAGCCCTGTATAATGACCTTGGCTACACAGCAATGAAGAATATAGCTGTCCATTAACAGAAACATGCAAACTGGCGCTTTTATTCTTCACCCAACTACCGAGGCAGCTTGAATTCCTCCATTAAAGTCAACCCTAAAAAAATAAAAGAAAAACAATACAAATCATCAGGTCTAGGTGCCGATTCACAAAAAGACTTTCAACATCTAATTAGGAATATAGATTGGATCAAGTCGTACACATTACAGCAAGTAAACTTCATAGTACACACCACTTACTTACATGTCGTCTTGTATTTGAAGGTTCCATTACAAAAATAACACTGACACATCATTCTCGCTCTATAGGGGAAATACGGTAATGTGTCATCATTTGGTAACATGCTGGATGGAGGAGAACAATAACATTTGTACCAATACATTACATTTCTTTGGCATGCATTCCTATCCAAGAAAAACAAAATACGTAAGCGCTTAACAAATGTATCAGTTACTTATGAACTAAGAAAAAATCATTTAATTGCATGGGTGACTGAAATGAAAGGTTCATTAATGTTTTACAGTTTTATATTTAATAAAATATGCATGTTACCCTTGTGTGGGTGTGCCTAAAAAAAGGAAACAATGGCCCATTCAGAAGTAAAATACAGTATAAACTCACCGGTTTCTCCAGAACTACGGGATGTTCTGGCAGGAAGTCGGGTTTTCTTTTAGCGACAGGCGAGCTGGCTAGCTCAATCAGAAACTCCCTGCTATAGCAGATTCTTTCTAGGGAGACGGAAAAACGATATTATGCTTTAGATACCTGACACTGAGAATTCACATCTTAAGAGCCAGAACTGTTCATACACAGCCGATCATTTCTGTGATCAAAGAAAAGGCTACAGAACTAGATTTGGTGGTGTCAGAAACGACTGCTCTGCATTCCCTGACTACCTCTCATTAGATCTGTTTGTCAGCCAGTGGTGGCAAATGTTATCCATAAAGGGCCGGTGTGTATGCAGGTTTTTGGGGTAACCTGTAGGTCAGCTGTTCAAACCCAGGTGTGAGGACTCAGCCAATCAGTAATTAATTAGTAATGCAATTAGGGAGCTGCAGTGAAAACCCAAAACACAGCGGCCATTTCTGGGTTAGACTGGCACCCCCCCTGGTCTAACCCACACTCTCGATCTTGTACAACTTCTAGAAGAACTGATGGATCATCTGGTGAAGTAATAGTTAACAAATGTGCGAATGCTGCGAGTCTTTGTTGGGAGATGTAGGTCTGAAAGTATGCTTATTTAAATTACTGCACATTCCAATTATATGACAATTCGCAGAGCCTTTCCCCACCAATTAGGTGATTTCTTTTATTCCTTGCTGTATGTCAATGTCCATATTTGAAAATATCAGTATTATATGTTTAAATATTTATAATCTATTTCTCTTTTGCATTAAGAACAAAATTTTCTGTGACATAAAACTAAGAACTGTAACAGATACACTAATGGTACAGGTGAATACTGGTTAGGGGAGATAATTGGTAAATTCGGACACGTTTCATGGTCTACTAAGTTAAGTTCAGTTCTTGAGCTTTCAATGAAACTTATATTTTAATACTTATAACTAGGATCATTTTGATCCTGAATGATCTGTTCACAACATAATGATTTTGTAAAGTAATAATAATAATAAGATTCAAATACATTTGACTTATCACATTCACAAAGTCAAATGGCATCTCCTTTTACCATTCCCTCTGCTGGCACTAAACGGCATCACTTTAATTTTGGGGTGATCTATCTCAAAATTTTATCAGTTCCATTCCGACTCCCCTACAATGTCTCAGCAAAGTTTAAAACAGATCCATCAAAAGCTTATTGGATTACAGTCTTAATGCAACCAGGTGTCAAAACTGCCCTTTTTTGACTACGTGGTAGTGCTACAATTATGGTGAAATCTGTCTAATCAGTTCTATTTCCTCACCCATGCAATGCCTGTCAAAGTTTGAAAAAGATCAAACAAACAGTTTTTAAGTTATTGGCTCGCATACCATAGTGACTGTGGGGATGTTGGCTATAGCAACAAACTGGTGCTACTACCATATGTATTCCCTGAAAGCCAGGAAATACAATCAGGCAAGAGAAAATTAGAGCATGATGCTAATTTGTTACTGTTGCCTCTGTTACAGACAAACCCCAGCTGTAGTGAGCATGCTCACTGGAGAATACTGAACGCTGACATGCAAAATAAGATTCCCATAGCCAGGCACACAACCATATTTTCATTATAATGTGACAGTGTAGAGATAAATAGCCCCAGCTAATTCTGCAGTAATATATTCCCCTTTGAATAATGTATTATGTCTTTATTCCCCAGTGACTGAAGAAATACTAATGTGTGACCAAAAAAAAGTCCTTATATGTATTAATATATATAAAATTTGAAAATTCAAGGGAAAGTCACTGGAGAATAAAGTCCTATAATATAAATCAATGCATAAACAGTGTGGAGATACTGCGGATTTCAGTGTGTGTACTAGGTTTTGGTTTTGAGATTGTATAACAATCTCTACATTTACCCTAAAAAGGCACACTTGCTATTGGTTGACAGAAATGTATTATCAATTTTACATAACCAACAACCACTATTTGTGTGTTTTCTAACTAGGGTGCTTTAATTCTATAAAGAACCAAAATGGTTACAAGTTCTGTAGAATCACTTGCCTTTTTTAGGTTGTTTTTTCTGGGTGTGAAGATGGATAATTTCATAAAACTGATCCACCCCAATTCCATTCATCTGTCCAACAGGAAAATCTGTTAATACACAACCAAACCCTATAATTCCTGCAAACACAGACATTTAAAATACCCAAAACTGCATGTTTTAATATTAAAAAAGCTGCTTAAAATCATTTTGATTCTAAATTACAGGCAGTTTTAAATTCTATAGACCAGTGAAAGACCAGAATATGCTGATAGAACTGTATATTAAACCAACAGATAAAAGCATACTGGCTTCTCCATTATGTATGGATAGGGAATTCTTTCAATTTCTCCATTTCTTCGTGGTTCTAAATTGGGGAATAAAGGCAGTATATTAATATACTGATGACAAATTATGGAAAGTCAACACCGAAAGTCTGCCATGGTGAAATATATAAAATATACTTGGCTTTTATGCTTCTTACATACACATAAGCAGCCCTGTGTTCTACACATACAGCATAAGCAGCAGATAAACAACATGACCCAGACATATTCAAACCTGAACTCCTGTCTCCTCCAACAAGCTAAATTCATACAGCACATTTAAACCCCTGTGAAGCTGTCCTTTAATATCTTTAACACTATCAAACATTATACTTTTCATCTGTGATGCTAAAATGTCAAAGGATTCAATGCAGCATCATTCCCACTGCATAATGAAACCCTGAACGCAACCACTTTCTGACTGAAATATGAGAAGGCAGTTATGTTTCATTTAAGAATGCACAGTCTTGTAGCAATCTTGAATAAACGGCTACACTGGTTTGGAACCAGAACAATACTTTAATTAAAACAACTATCCACAAAGCACTACTGTTGGCCCTAACCCATCCAGCCCTGCACTGCTCTCACAGTGACTTTCACAATAACTCCAGTAACACAAGCACCTAACAATGTACACCCACATAAATGAACATGCACCATAAGCCTGGGCACCTGCTTATGTATGCACAGGTACCCTAACTCCCCTTGCTCTTTAAAGGGGTACACACCACCCCCAATAAAGTTATCAGAGGATTATCATGATATTCTTCAGCTGTAGGTACTACATGATCCTGGTCAGCATTTGATTACACTATATGCTGTTCATGTCCATTAAGGGCAGAATGACACTTTCTCTCCCCAGAATCCTGTGTATTTGGTTCAAACAACCCAGTCAAATATTCCAAAGAGTGCCGTGCTCATATACTACCCATGATTGGCGATCCATCAGGAGAAGGAGAAATCCTTTGTCTCTCTAGAGAGGGGGTGTCAAACTCCAGTCCTGGGGGGCTGGACTCGTGCACATTTTTGGGTTTCCCCTCATTTAACACATCTGATTCAACTCCTTGTGCTAATTACCACACAGCTCCTGAATCATTTGTGGTGGAACAGGGAAAGAACTAAGCTGCACAGGATTCTGCCCCCCCCGGACTTCAGTTTGACACCCCTACTATAGAGTAACCAGAAACGCACTTTTTTTTTGGACTTGAATTTCTTGAGGAGACAGGTTTTCAATTCACGTGAACGTCACTTTTTTAAAAAAATACTTAATTTACAGGACATGGCAGAAAAGGACTTGACTAATCATATGGACACCAATAAACAGTAAATTACTTAATTATTGATTTTTTTAACATCCAGAAGAACTTTCTAGCATAATTCCAGTAATTCTCCAACACTTTATTTTTTAAATAGCTATAAAAGTATAGTGATCAGATTTGTGCTGCACACTAGTGGGCACCATTACAGAGAAACTGGATCTACTCTTTTCAACTGGAAACGCCACACCTGCAGAGTGGGCAAAATCTATATGGCTCCCATGTTGGCTGATTCAGCAAATGCTTTTCCTGAGACTGGACATTTAGTTTAAGCCAAAGCAGAAAAAAAAACAGACGCGAAAGTGACAAAATAACAATGAACGTGTTATTTAAACTAACGCACATGGCAGAGCAATTTTAGCAATCTTCTTACATTATTTCCTACGAACAAGCCATAATTAATAAAAACCAGTCAGTATATTCCTATATTTGTGCAAATATAAACATATCAAGGCAAGATATCAAGCCTAGTAAACTCGTAATTTACCCGGATCAATGTTCAAGCGCCGGAGCGGCCTTGCGGGCTCGAGATGCTTGTTGTAGATTCTTCTTTTTGACAGCTCCATGTTCCTACTTAAAAAGAAAAAGATACCCGATAACACCAAGATAACAACCAAAAACCATCCACAGCTCTTAGTAAAACGTACATCAGATGGTTCGCTTTCATGCAATTACACCTAACATTATAAGCGTGCACTTCTGTGCCCTACAACTGATGTAACTTTGGAAAAATCTTTCTGACCAACGAAACGCATCTCATTTGCAGGTTTGTGGGGCTCGCTGTTATACAATTTATGTTTGCTACGTGGTAAAAACCAACAAAACACGCTAGTTAAACGTGTTGGGCTAAAATTCACCACGCCGCAGCTGACAAGTATAGGAAATAAAACTACTTGTTAGCGCTGATCACCCATCTTGCCTACAAGCCACAGTAAACATGTCTTCTCGTTTTCAATCTGGCCGGATATATTTCTTCTATCGATGTCAAAAATGTCTATCGCTGAATATAATTGTGAATTGCATACGCGTTTACGGCGACAAACAGAAGCCGCGCAGATTCTCCCGGCTGCCAGGCCAGCAGCTGGTCCTTCCTCCCCGCGTCCAATGCTGGCCGACACTTTTGGTATTTCCATTACTTTTAGTTAACTTTGAAAAAGCTAGTTGTGTGACTCAGGATAAACTTTTGATAAAATTGCGTAGCCGCATACAGCTTGCTTTGGTTAATTTAAAAACAAAATTTTTTGCAGGCAGACCTGCCAGTTCGGCGATAGACACAGGTCCAGCCCCCCGCACCATCCAGCAGCGAACCACCGCAGTCTCAGGACAGCACTGGCGGCTAGACCCGGCGGCGCTCCTATTTACTGTTGAATCAGGGTATCCATGCGATTGGAGGTGAGGACTGCAAGGTCCCGCCCGATTCGACCTGCGAGGGCTGTTTATGCCGTACAACTAAGGGCCTTTTTTCACTAAAGCTGCTGGCGGTTCGACAAGCTTTCAATTACATCGAATATTGATTAGGAGGCATGATCACAATATTAGCGTAAAGGTGTTAATTGGAAAAAAATCAATATTCACTTTCATCGATTATAATGTAGGTTTCAAATTCATATCAAATATAATGGAATGAACAGGCTTGGAGTGTCCATCAGAAATTATGCGATGTTACCGTTCGCCGTGCAAGACCTCAAAATCCTGGGGACGGATGATATACAGAAACACCTGCTGGTTATATATCGCCAGGGGGCGCTGCATTACATAGGAAAAAGTGTATAAAACCTTTCTATTGATGACACGTCCTTTTAACGGTATAACTTTATCCCTGTTATGGTGCATTATGCTTAGTAGCCTGGATCTGCTCAAAAACAGCTGGATTTGATAGCGCAGCTCTAATGCACTTTTTTACTAATACACTGCGTTTTGTCATGAGTGCTCATTCGTACTTCTAGGCTTAGAAGTACCTGTTAACAAAATATTTATAATTCATTATTGATTCTGCCCCCTAGATCGATTTTTTTTCCACAACAAAATAACGTTGTTTTGCTAATCCTGGTCAGCAAGCTTCACCGCTTTTCCTGAGTATAAAGAAAAAATGCGACTCTTTTCCATATCGTGCTACAGTGTAATTTACAAGGCTGTCTAGAGTGAATTTAAAAGGATAGTTTTTTTTTGTAAGATCAGTTATTAGATACGAATGCAGTAGCCTACTCTTTCCTTAACTAGACTTGGCCTTTACTTGAGCGGCAGGCCTACTTTACTCGGTTAACCTTTACTTGAATAACGTTTTGGTGTGGTACTTTTCTTAAGCCAAGTATAAAAATGAGTAGACCTATTTTTTCACTACTGTTTAATTCCACATAGGCCAACTGTAAAACAACATTGTAAATATGTCGTAAATTGTATTACGTTGCTAATGGAATTATTTTACCATTTATTGTTTTCTCGTATAGCTAATACACTGAAAGGGTGATAATATTGTCTATGGTGAGGTTGGTGTTAGTTTACTTCGCCCTTGTCGCTCTGTGAGACCAGGTTTGAGGACGGCTATTCCGCCAGCACAGCATTATTATAAATCACAGTTTTAGCAGATTGAAACTTTTATGTTAATGATAGGCGAAATTACTTTTTTGGGACACAGTTCGTTTGATTCAGCTCACCTAAAAGATTCGTTTTGATGTCACTGGCACTTCCGGTCTGCATAAAATAGATCTGAACACTTGCATATTATTAGCTAAATAGTGCTAAGGAGTACCACCCGTAAGTCATGTGAGAGAAATATTATTTCTTTATAGTCTAGGTCTCTCAACATTGTACAGTAGCTGGTGTTGTTTGTAAAAACGCAAACCTAACAGCTCATCATATAGTCAGCTAACGAGTACAAACGCTTGGTTATATAACCTCGGTTAATATCGTTTTAAATCATGAAAATTATGCATCAATTAAATCCAACTGCACCAAACGAAAAATCACTGCAAATGTAGGCTATATACTATACCAGTAGATGGTGTATTTCAGTCATGAACGAGGTACGGCTCTCCCAACTTGTAGCCGAGTCTCTTCTTCACCGACTCCAACCCGTTCACTTTAGTCCGAGGTAAAGTTTCTAGCCAATCATATGCTCGATTACATCACGCTCTTACAAGCCTCACTGGCTGTCACTGGCCATAATCGAGGATCGAAACGGAAGAACCCGGTCCCCGCTTAGGAATCGTTCGCGAATGTCACACTTATGGCAAGCCGTATTAACATTTAATCGCTGGACTTGATATGTACTGCAGATATCTCTAATTCAATTCTTACTAGTCAAAAAGAGCATTTCAGATATCTAGAATGGCGTTCTTCCTGTCCAAAACAGTCATTTCAGATATCCACATCGTCATTCTTCCTAGGAGAAATTACGTCACTTTTGCCATTCATGTCTATTGAGCTTTTAATTTCAGATATCCGCAATTATGTTTATATTAAACTCTTATTTCAGATACCTAAAATCCAGGTGTTACTGGTCATAATTATTATTTCAGATATCAGAAAGGATACCACCATTTTAGATATCCATAATGTCATTTTATAATGTAAATTTTGACTAGTAACAATTGGATTGTAGATATATGACTAGGAAGAATATAATTTTTACTAGTAGAAAAGCTATTATGAATATCTAAAATGTAATTACGGATAGGAGTGTGACGATTGAATGTTAAAACGGCTTGCCATACACACCTTTGTTTTATACGTGTCTATACCGCTGTGGCTGGGGATGTACAGATCGTACATATGGCTCGTTTGTGTTGTGAGAAAATCACAGGATTAACAGTATTAGTATATGTAGAGCACGATTAGAGTGGTGGATAGTACAGTTACAATGCATCATCTTAAGGAAGAGCTTGCAGAATAAACTGATAATTGTAATTGTCATAAAAAACAAAATAACTAACAAAGTAATACGATTAGGACCACAGTAGCTTGTATAGAGATCAGCATACATTTAATACAATGTACGAAGTACAGTGACACCTGAATGCAACTTTCAAGACTGAAAATTGTACAGAACATACATTACAGTCTAAATATAGAAAAGAACAAACACATTTCTGACACAGTGGTCTCAAAATGTCTGACGTGTGCTCACAAAGCATACAGCTTATAATTATCATCTGGTACATGTCAATTAAGTATTGCACGATATTTTCATTTAGTGAAAGGTTTACAGGATGGTTATTACTTAAAGAAATTGCCTAGAATCTATCATCATTTTCCTGCTTTTACTGGAAAATTTGACCAGTACATTTTCCCCATGATATATTGTTTGTATGTTTATTGTTCATCAATGTTTACTTCATATAGAAAATGAATCATGAAACTTTATCACACGCACTTTACTAAGAGGTAACTCTCTCCTAACCCAGGGGAATTTTGTCATGCAAACGCAGGAGGTTATCTCACACTATTTTAAAATGCATTTGACCTACAAATTAAAAATTTCACTGGGTCTGTACAAATAACCAGCATAAAGGAACCTGTTCTTTAACCTTTTTTATTAGGTTTGTGAGGTTTGCATTGTTACTGAGAAGCGGTATGGATTTGGTTTTCCTGTTCTCTTGTGCCCATTTGGTTTAATTAGATCATCCTATGTGCTTTGACAAGTGCTATTAAATCCTGTCAGAGGTAGAGTAAAACATTTTGCCATTAAAGACTTTGGAGTTTAAACAGGACAGGTAGAGATAGCTACACGTTATCGATATTCTTTCCCTGTGTGTAGCTGAAGTATGATCATTCCCCCCATGTCTAGACTGTTATTTAAAACATTTTATGACAATATTTGAATCTGAACCCTTCGAGACATGAAGAACCTGGAAGAGAAGATCTTGCTGGTAAGACTGATCAAAGCTGCTAACAAGGCCACAACATTTTTTAAGTCAACAAACACGTTGTAGCACCAGGGTTTGCACAGATGATCAATGAAGCTCTGGCATGTATAAACAGCTTGTAATTGCCTTCTTTTGTGCTACGCTGCTCAGAGAATCACCCTTTCTCATATTATGCAGCTTGACTTTGTCTTTACAGGAAAGAGCTCATGTTTTTATTATACATGGACATACTTTGTGTTATGCATTGATCTTGAGAGTAGACATAGGTACATTTTGACTTAAAATTCAGAATCTGTCTGTTCTTTCTTTGGCTGACCTCTCCATTTTCGCTCTTTCATAATACTGCCGACATCGACATCTCTGTTCTGTTGTGGTTGGGCCCCTGTTTGAAACTCTACCATCGGTTTTATCACATCTTCTGAAAAGCATCAGGGCTTGGTTCAACATAATGTATAAGCAGACAGAAGAAGCAGCTTTGAGGGGTTTTCTTCTTTTCAAAAGACTACCGACATGTCCCACGCATATGGAAAAGCAGCTGTAAGTCTTAAATAACAAACGTAGGGGTGTAGATAAGCTACAAATACATAGAATCATTTACCACTGAATATTATACACAGCATAACTGCATTACAGTGCTACAATGCTAAATCAGTAAGTAAACATGGAATGCAGGTGAAGAAATGCAACACAGTCACTCATGAATTGGCTGTATGTGTTTCTAAATTGATTCTTTTTATTCTGAAATCTCTGACCTCTTTGTTTATTTTGCAGAATTGGAAATATTGTGGTATCATAGTATAAAATGGCTGCCATGTTTAATATGTGTGTTTTGCATGTGTGTTTTGCACTTTATGAAAATGAGGCATTTGTGCCCTTAAATTCCATCCTCTCTTCTTCCTGTTCAAAACCAGCCATCCATTCATAAACTTTTTAAAATGGGGTTTTCATCGGTTTTTACCAGCTAGCAGAGCTTTTCTTATCTACTATAAATAAGGGTTGAGGATTAAGCCTAGGAAATGGAGAAGGTCCATTGGAGGACAGATGTGTTGTTGTGCAGTTTGCTGCACGTTTGTTTACAAGAAGGGGAACCATAGTAAACAGCAACAATACTTGAATTGATAGAAACTGAGCAGTGCAACAATAATAAACACAAAATAGCAACTTTTAAAAATCAAAAGTCAATATGACTCATTACCAGAGGAGGAAAAATAAGGTTCACAAAATACAAATCCAGACAAAGACTGTGTTTCAACCAACCGTTTGAGTGAATGTGATGCTTCACACTCATCTGACTGGTTGATTTGCACTTTCTGAACCTGAACTTTCTACCTCTGCTCAGTACTGGCCTTCTCCTTACTTGCACTACTCCAAAAAACAGGCTTTACAGAGGGTTTCAGGCGGGGGGGGGCAGGGGGCATGCTAGTGTGGTGAGGTGTCAGTGGTCGGGGACGT
Source organism: Cyphomyrus plagiostoma (assembly GCA_019775915.2). NCBI lineage: Eukaryota > Metazoa > Chordata > Actinopteri > Osteoglossiformes > Mormyridae > Cyphomyrus > Cyphomyrus plagiostoma. The sequence continues at coordinate 20,032,146 of JABFEA020000138.1, read as the reverse complement.
GTCGGGGCCAGATGTGGCCGCAGTTAGAAGGTCCTCCTGGGGGGTGGTGTTGGCGGAGGAGCCGGCTGCAGGCCGTGGGTCACCCTGCGGATGTGCTGCTGGGGTCTGGCCACACACCTGGTGGTGCTTCTCCCAATCTTTGTGCTGGCAGAAGGAGCCACAGTACCTCGCCGTGCTACAGCCGCTGCATGTCTCGCTGGCCTTCCGCCCGCAGTTCCAGCAGCTCTGTGGAGGGGGCAGCAGAGAGACACTTGTAAATGCTCGTGAATGAAAACCGAAAGAAAATTTATTCTTTATATAAAAGGATTCGCATCAGAAGTACATGTTCAAAATGGCAGGTACAGGGATATAGTGTGTTCTGCAGCTGGAACATGGTAACTAAAAGTTTCAGCCTTTCATTATTTTAAATAGAAATTATGTATTTTCTTATTTTTACTTATTTAAAAAGTAACATTTAAATGATCCATTTAAAATAATATAGATATTCAGGTTATGATTATTATTAGGTGACCATACACACAACATTTCTCAGGAATCCTCAGTCTGGGTCACCAGTGCCATATTCTCAGTGGCAGGCAGCCATAATTACTGATTTTTTAAAATATTATCATATCGTTATCTTGTAATATGTTTTTACTGGAACCTGCCTTCTTTTTATGCACTGTTCACAAACTTCTGTGCAATTGTCACAAAGCATCACTGATCCAGTCAGGCTTGGGCTGGCTATCTGGCATACCCCCACCCCCCCTGCCAAATCAGCAAAATTTATCATGAGATCTGCTCCAGATGATCAAAATGTATCATGGGTATTTATGCATGGTGAGTCTGTCTGGGTAAAAGTCCAGGCCAGTTCATAATGCCAGTGCAGCCCCGAATGCAGTCAGTCCGTCTGACGACGCCCTCGGTTCCGACACGGCGTGGAGGCCCCTGACCTCGGTGGAGTCCTCCTGCTGATTGATGACAGAGAGCAGGTCCTCTGTGGCCCGGCGCCTGGCTTCAGCCACTGTGCGCTCCATGCGGGTGCGCTCGGTGCGGATCATCTCCTGGGCCTTGCGCTCTGCCTCCGACACGGCGGTCTGGAGCTCCAGCATGGCCTGCTTCTTCACCTCGTTCACGGCCTCCTCTGCGGGGCCGTTTCCACACCGGTGTCACGTCAGTTCATGCCAGACTCACAATATAAATATTTATGTGAAAATATGTGGGCATTTTTTTTTTGCATTTCTTACAGTGCCTGTGGATATTCCAAGGAGCACTGACGTTCAAAATATCCCAAAAACAGGATTTTTATTTGCATTGCATGATGTAATGGATTGAAAATTCAAATACAATTATTTATAAAATTACACATTAAATGTAATATTGATGTAACATTTCAACCAATTAGTGGCATCACCTGCTTTATATGTGTAGAAACCCTGAAGGGTACAAATGTTTGGATCTCTCACCTGCTTTTTTCCAGATCTCCTCAGGCATACTGTCTGGTGTGTGTCTTTGGGGCAATTGTCTGAGAGTCTCTATGAAGTGGAAAAACAAGGGACTGAAATCACACTGGCACACAGACACTGCACTCATGCAGCACCACAGTCGACCCGCAACGCTGAAAGTAACTGGCTCCTTCGCACCTGCATCCTTCTCACGTTCCTCACTCTTAAGCTGCTCTAGACAAAAAGGGTCTGTCAAATAAATGTAAACTGTATAATTTAAAAAACGTATTGGCATCATGCAGTATGTGGTCAACAGAGAGGGCCAATATGATGCTTGAAGAAGAGGGAAACTGATGGTTTCCTATATTGGACTGTATTTAATGGCTATGATGCATTAAAATCCCAGACATTTTGCAGTACCGGGTGAGGTGGTATTCTGGTCCCCTGAGGTCACCCCTGTCGATTGACCGCTAGCACTGCTCTTCTTGGGGTCCTCCATGTCACTGCAGCGCCGGACCCAGTAGCTGAGCACCTCGCGGTCTGCCTCCTGGCAGCGTCGGAGCACAGTGAGGGAGTACCTGGTCCGCTCCACCATGTCCCTGATGCAATTCAGCAGCTGCAAAGGGCAACAAGCTCATTAACACAGGGATTTTTTTCTGGGGTGCAATTGTATCCCTTACTGGTCAGTACAAAATGCTATTTGAATATCCATCCATCCTATACCTGATTGTAGGACTGTTGCGGTGGAATTTCCCATGCAATGCTTCAACATGACTCAATACCATGATATTAGTAATATTTCAACATGGACACCAGTCTAAATGCGCACTTGGTTGGGCACTCTCATCTTGTAGCCACTGCAGAAAAGCCCAGAATCACCTATGCTCACTAACTTAGTGGAACGTGATACTATGAAAAAGCTTACTAACGTGGTGAAACATGCAAACATAAACTTGCTAACTTAGCGGAACATAATATTGTAAAGAATGTTGCTAATTTAGTGGAGCGTTGTTACATAATGAAGTTTGCTAACTTAGTGGAATGCTAACTTAGTGGATACTACAAAGAAGATCACTATTTCAGTGAAGCATGATACAATGAAACTTTCTAACTCAGTTGAGCAGTGCTGGCTGAAGCCTGTGAGACACCCTAGGCAAGATTCACAGCATAAGTTTACTGGAACGGTAGCAGAGCATGCTAACATAATGAGGCTCACTAACTTGATGGAACTTAGTGAGTGGAACACGCTACTGTAACAAGAATACGGAAGGTCAGTTGACATAATGTCATGTGGGATTTGATTATAAATGGGAAGAAAAACCACCATAAAGCTATTTTCCACTGCATGGTGATAGAAGTGATGTCATTCACTGCATATTTAATGTTACTTTCAGTACATATGTATAAGAAACCTGAACCTTAACACTTCCACGTCCTCCTGTTCTTACAGACACCTCATGGTGATTCAAACCCTTGTCAGCTACGCCAACACGCAGAGGAACCAACAGCGTACCAGGCAGAGATAATTATCTGTAAGTCTGTGGGAATTCTTCAATTAAGTAATGAATGAATAGCTCGCCATCAGGATCCATGTAGAGTGTACACTCCCTGGGCAGGTGCACACGTATTGTGGTTCACGGATACACCGCAAGGGACTTGGTAATGAAAATGGAGGTACGTTTCTTACATGGTCAAGGTGCCTCCACTCCTCCGCCCACTCCCTGTCAGTGAGCCGGTGATCGATGGCCCCCTCCTGACGTCCCCCGACCATCCCTGTCACCGAGAAGGCAGAAACGGCACAGTTGCAGCAAATAAGCTCATTATAATCCCCGCGCCTGGTCTGTGTGCTGCGACAACCCCCCAGGCTCCATTCCTCAATGCTTACATGCCCAGGCTGTCTGCACTGGGCCAGCAGAACCCAATTACACAGGGGGGGGGGGGACTCATGGCTGCACATTTTTTGCTTGCTTTCTTCTTCTCTCACGACAAGATGCAGAGCGACGGTTTTTGCAGTTTCTCTAGCATGGCTCTGGGATCAAGTGAAGCTCAGCACAGGCCGTTTGGAAAACACCTGCATTCGTACAGTACATCATGACAACTGCCTGTCATACTCACAGATCTATTAAGTCCATCTTCTAACGGCTTAAGCTGCTCAGGGTGCCAGGGATATTTACAGCACTGTGTCTTAGGTAGGCAGGCAAAGGAAATGTTTAAAGCTATTAATCTAAGTAGTAGGTGTATATGTGCTCAGAACAAAAAACACGATTTAACATTAGAACATACAAAAATTAGGAGTAACACAGCAAAAACTAACAAGAATTTCCTCCATTCTCCAAAAATGTGTTGATAACTTGTTGGATGGCTGAATAAAGGCCACTTCAGTTCCCTAACCTCTCCTCAGGGCACCCCAGCCATTCCATGTGTTTGTTACACTTCACATCCAGCTCAATTTATTAATCAATTTAGTTTAAGAAAGTTAGTGAGGTATTGATTAGCTATACAAGGGTACTGGTCGAGTCAAAAAACACATGTGTTTATAGGATGGTGTTGTGAATAGTGGGTGACCTAAGTGGCTAAGCTGATACACTTTGGCAGACATCATATCATAGTTTTACACCAACATGAAGATCATTTGAGCTTCATCTTCTTAGACTGCCTAAGACTTTTGCACAGCACTGTATATATGAGTTGTTTTATTTGGCATAGTTCTGAGAATCATATATTATATAAAAGTGTTTACATTATTTTGCCTGATTGTAAGGGGTCACACTGGCCTTCCCTTGACCCCCGGCCTGCTTACTGGATGGCCTGGCTCGTTCCCTGAGCTCCCGGCAGCTGGCCGGCCTATGGGAGCTCCTCTGCTGATGAGTGACAGCTGTGCTGTCCAAACAGGCTTGCTGAGGAGGAGGCATGGGGTGTGGCATGCCATTTGGCTGGTAGGGGCTAATTGTGCACCGCCTCTTTCCAGGGGGGCCCAGGGACTCCCGATTAGGACCATTCTCTTTGATTCTGTGGATGACAAAAAGGAGCAATGTATCAGACACCCCCTGATTACACTCGATGGCCAGGGCAGCACACATAGACCTACCAATGTATCAGACACCCCCTGATTACACTGTATGGCCAGGGCAGCACACGTAGACCTACCAATGTATCAGACGCCCCCTGATTACACTCTATGGCCAGGGCAGCACACGTAGACCTACCAATGTATCAGATGCCCCTTGATTACACTCTATGGCCAGGGCAGCACACGTAGACCTACCAATGTATCAGACGCCCCCTGATTACACTCTATGGCCAGCGGAGCACACGTAGACCTACCAATGTATTAGACTCCCCCTGATCACACTCTATGGCCAGGTCAGCACACGTAGACCTACCAATGTATTAAACGCCCTCTGATTACACTCTATGGCCAGCAGAGCACACGTAGACCTACTAATGTATTAGACTCCCCCTGATTACACTCTATGGCCAGCGGAGCACACGTAGACCTACCAATGTATCAGACGCCCCCTGATTACACTCTATGGCCAGGGCAGTGCACTTAGACCTATCAGTGTATCAGACGCCCCCTGATTACACAATATGGCCAGGGCAGCACACGTAGACCTACCAATGTATCAGACGCCCCCTGATTACACTCTATGGCCAGGGCAGCACACGTAGACCTACCAATGTATCAGATGCCCCTTGATTACACTCTATGGCCAGGGCAGCACACGTAGACCTACCAATGTATCAGACGCCCCCTGATTACACTCTATGGCCAGCGGAGCACACGTAGACCTACCAATGTATTAGACTCCCCCTGATCACACTCTATGGCCAGGTCAGCACACGTAGACCTACCAATGTATTAAACGCCCTCTGATTACACTCTATGGCCAGCAGAGCACACGTAGACCTACTAATGTATTAGACTCCCCCTGATTACACTCTATGGCCAGCGGAGCACACGTAGACCTACCAATGTATTAGACGCCCTCTGATTACACTCTATGGCCAGCGGAGCACACGTAGACCTGCCAATGCATTAGATGCCCCCTGATTACACTCTATGGCCAGGGCAGCACAAGTGGATCTCTTACAATTTGTCTGTTCTTTTCACCATTTACAGTAACTAAAATCTGTTAATCCTGAGTTCTGTTTTGTTACAGTGTTTTTGACAATGTTTCTTCCTTTAATACTTTTCATTTTTTCCTTTGGAGATTCCCTTGGTTAATTTACAATTTTATGTAATAAAATGCATGCATAATATGTGCTCGAGGAAATGTAAGGGTAACAATATGTTGAAACTATCTATTTTAACAGTGAGTCACACAGCATACAGGAACACAGAGGTTTCACGGAGCCTGAAAACGGCGATGTGGCTTCACCTTTCCGGGAGCCTCTTCTTGCCGTTTTTATTGACACCACATATCAGCTCAGAGGAGTCCATGGGCGAAGCAGTTCTGCTGTCAAGCAGCACATGATCATGCTGGGCCAGGTACTGGGCTGGGTTCTGCTTGGCCACCCTGGCACAGTGAAGCAGCTCGTGCTGCAGCAGGGGAACATTGGCCTGCAGAGGGAGCCCGAACACGCGTCAGAGTCCCACTGCTTCCGCTGACATTTTACATCGTGGATATGATCTTATCATTCATGGTCCACTTTAAATGTATATGGACAATGATTTTAACAATTTTTATCCAGCCTCCATCATAAGAACCGTTTCATCATTCTTCTACATGCACACATGGATAGATAGATAGATAGATAGATAGATAGATAGATAGACTTCATTAATGCAGCAACATCAAGCATATACATTTGCAATATACATTTACATAAGTACAATATTTATTTATTTGTTTCTAAACCCATCATTGGACCATAATTGAAACTGCAGACAAAATAATTTGGATTTCAGAGACGAGCCTAAATAAGGTGGAGGGGGGGCGTAATGAGGTCGTCGCCATCTTGTCAACAGATGCCCGAATTGCTCGTTTAAGTGTTTACTCACCGGTTTTACTCCGCTCACGGCGCAATTAAAAGCACGCCATTAACAAACACACGCCATCTGTCTTGCGGTGCGCGTGCGGCTTCCCTGAAACACAAGTGCGGCACGAGGAGAACTTTAACCCCGGGGTGCTTTGTGCTGGCTGGGTTTTCATTAACCACAGGACACAAGCCGAGCTGGACCAGGATGGAGCTGCAGCTGGAGCAGCCGCTGACGTCGTTACGTGTTTGCGCTGGTGTCGCTACACATTTGCACTGACGTCGCTACGCATTTGTGCTGGTGTTGCTACGCGTTTGCGCCGATGTCGCTACACGTTTGCACTGACGTCGCTACGCATTTGCGCTGGTGTTGCTACGCGTTTGCGCCGATGTCGCTACACGTTTGCACTGACGTCGCTACGCATTTGCGCTGGTGTTGCTACGCGTTTGCGCCGATGTCGCTACACGTTTGCGCTGACGTCGCTACGCGTTTGCGCTTGTGTCGCCAGTGTACATCCGGGCAAATACACTTAGCTTATATTCATAATATCTTGCCGCTTTAATTATTTTAAGTAAAGAGGCATGATAATGGTTTAAGATAAGAGAAATGCACAATTTAGCAACATACCACCTTAAAATGAGACTTTTAGAAATACTGCAAGGCAGTGCAGGCTTCAGGGATCCCACAACCCTCACCCAGATAAACTGCTCGGAGTTGGATGGATGGATGGATAATGCAGTGGTTCTCAATCCTTTCCTTCGGCCTCCTCCTCTGGTCCACATTTATGTTCTCATCCAACATCCGCCTGTCTAGATCAATCAAGGGCTCCATTCAGCTGACTGAGACTCAGACTCAGTTCACTGAGATTCAGACTCGGCTCACTGAGATTCAGACTCGGCTCACTGAGATTCAGACTCGGCTCACTAAGATTCAGACTCGGCTCACTGAGATTCAGAGTCAGACTCAGTTCACTGAGATTCAGACTCGGCTCACTGAGATTCAGACTCAGCTCACTGAGAT
>JABFEA020000138.1:20008522-20020544 GCA_019775915.2 Cyphomyrus plagiostoma | reverse complement strand
CCCCCCCCCCCCCCCCCCGCCCCCCGCGCCGCCGCCGGCCCCCCCCCCCCCCCCCCAACACTAGCATACATTTAGGTTACAGATCAGCTTGTTACAGATTTCAACTGTTCCGCTCAAAGGTCTCCCCTTCCCCACATTGTACACCATGTGGGGAGAGTGTGTGACAGCGAGCGTCAGAAAGCCAAACCTTGTGTGCTTCAAAGAGGAAGGAAAAAGTTTCCATAAAATAATGCTCCTAAAATGTTGTATCAACGTTTTAATTTGCAAAAAAAAATGTCCAAGAGGATTTTTCACAGGACCAATTATTCCCAGATGGAAAGCAAAGGAATGTCTCCTATTCTCCGTATTCCAAATATGCACTACATCTGGAAGACTGGAAAGTCACTGAAAGGGGGCACATCATTCACATTTTATGGTGGACAAAGATGCTGCTTCCAGTTCCCAGAGCTTATTTCTGATCCTCCTTGTTATCCAGAATCTTGAAAAGAATATTCAATACGTCCGATTAGACTAACTGGGGTCTGAGATGTCCCACAGCTTTTCCAAAGCTTTGCCTCACTGTTCCATAGTTTCTGTGATCAGACCTTACCAAACTTAAAAATATATAGCTAAAAATTAAATCACTGTAAAGGTTAGCAGTTGAAGTACCTTATTACAGAAAAACTAAGCTCAAGATATGATCAGTCTCTTGGCTACAAGAAAGCAGAACATCTCAATTTGTGTTCCTCACTAATAGATCATATATCTCCAATTCTGGTCCTGGAGAGCTACTATCCAGTAAGTTTTCCACTCTACCTGGCTTCTGATGAACCATGAGCTATACCTGTTAGACCTGCTTCTAGCATAAACTAGACCTGTTCAGCTGCACAAAAATGGCAACCTCGAAGATGCTGGACCCACCCCCCAGGTCCACTGGGTCACCTGAACTGCTGGCTGATGTCACATGTGCATTACAGACCCAGAAAGAAGAAGAGCAGGAGAGGACGAGTGTACCTACAGTTTGCGATTAAAATTCCAGGGAAGGTAGAGGAACCTGCTCTTTTGTCATGAAAGTTTCCATTAACATATTCATTAAGGCGCGCTAATATGCGGCGGAATCCTCGGCAGCAGATGGAGCAGCAGGCAGTCCGCATCCCCGACCCCCCGGCTTGTCAGGAAGATGTAATTAATGTCACTTCCTCCCCCACTCCCATTGTATTTCCTCTGCTTCTCTCCCCCCGCAGAATCTGCCGGGCCCGGCACGTGGGCTGTGTGTGTCTCTGGGCCCCGTGAGCACCGGATGGGTCCCCAGGCGAGGCTGTGAGCCCCGGACCGGGACAGCCGCCCCGCTGCCAGGTGGCACGCAGTCTTCCGTCTCGTCGGGAGAGCAAGGTCTCGACGACTCATCAGCCTGGGGGCCTCAGAGGGCCCTCCAGCTGCTCTGGCTAACAAGCCGCACTGCTTAATATTACACCTCTGCTGAAAACATGTCATTACGCCGTCGCACTGCCAGCTGAAGCGTGCCGAGGATGTAAACTGAAGCAGGACACAGTGACGGAGAGAAAACTCCACACTGCCATTGATATCAGCTGGATGGTATCATGTCTAAGAATTTCCCTGTGGGATCAAAAGATTTCATCCAATCTAATCTAATTTAGTCCAGTCCCCTTTGAAAGTCAAATGTCAGCATGTTTGAGGGCCATGCTAAAAAGGAGAACGGTTGCACTCGCTTCTGAAATTTGGCCCATCGATCTGTTGGCACGATATCCCCTCCCCCGGATTAGTGAATTTTACCGACAGTACGTAACATGTAATGAAGAATTGAAGTATGTATTGTCAAGTTAGGACACCTATACGTATGCCGTGTGTGGGCATTTGGGGACCATTTTTCAGGTCCCCAAAAAGATCTGTGAATGCAATCAAAAAACTAAAAATGCCAAATGTCTGGTATTTTGTTGGGTTACTTATGGTTAAGGTTAGGGCTGGGTAGGGGTTAAGGTCGTCATGTTAGGGTTAGAGTTTTCCATTAGAAATTAATGGAGAGTCCTCACAGATACAATTACAAACCTGTGTGTATATGTGTGTGTGTGTAAAGAAAATACAAAATTACAATGCACGATATGTAATCAATTTTCTAACCTCCCCCCACCCCAGTCCGGAACGTAGGATCCCATTATTTAATTTGTCTTAATTCATCCCCCCAATAAACAAACCTTTTTACTTAAATTATTAAGTCGAGTCCCCCCCATTTAAAACTCTCTCATACGCCGTTGCTAGGCTACAGTGTAGCCGGCAAAAGAGAGAACGGTTACACTTCTGAAATTTGGCCGGTCCATCTGTTGGCGCAATATCCCCCTCCCCCGGAACGGCGAATTTTACCGACAGCGCTAACGCCCCCACCCAGGTTATTCCCCTGAGGTTCGGGAACACTTAATTCTTATGGAAATGAGGGTGGGTAATGCCCATCTCATGTAAAGCAGCTGTGGTTGTGAAACCTCGGTTACGATATTTGTCATTCCTGGCGCTCCTGCCGGTGACGCCTCGCCGCCGTCGGTGGCTGGAGGCTCCGCGGCACTTTGACCGAAGCCGCCGTGCTGCACGTCTCTGTCGGGGTGGAGAACCAGAGGCGGGTGTCGGACACAGCTGCTCGCGACGCGGGATTTCAACATGATGGAATGAAGCCGACAAATTTAAACCGAAACACCTGCGCGGTGCTTTCACTATCGTTTTACTATTTTTCACCACAAAAATGTTTACCCACCTGGCCCGATACCTTTCGACAGGCAAAAAGATAACGGGCATGCTCTCATTTAATATTGCGAGTTTACGTAGCTTGCCCTGTTTTTTAGGGATCTATGCATGCGTGTGTGTGTGTGAGTAAGTGACTGACCTCCCTGCCTGCTTCTGGAGGAAGCAGAGGCTTGATATCCCACACGGGGCCATTAGGCTGACACCGCGGGCAGGCGAGGGGCAGACGCGGGCACAGATGGAGAGCCGGCGCTCCGCGCTGCCCTCGGAGCAGAGACGCGAAGGGTGACGGGGACAAGCTCGCACGCAAAGACGCGCCCATCTGGAAACTGTGACGGGGAGTTTTATAGATATCCTCAGCAACACAAGCCCCCCAATCCCAGCTGACTGGTACGTTTCAAAGCGCAGAAAGGATGAAAAAGAGGACATAAAGGAGAAAAGAAGAAAGCTCACAGTTTAACGGAACGGAGAGACTCAAAACGGGATGGAAGATTAGTCTAAAAAAAGTATGGGACACAGCATGACAGAATATAACAGAGAATGAAGATGTAAAAAAAATCGTTTCCAGAAACGCACTTCCTGTGTATATGTATTCAGTGCTGAAAAAGGAACATTCACCATCTGTTTACCATTTCCCAGAGCAGCGGATAGCACACAGGAGGAAGTGTCGCTTTCGGGACAGGCTCGGTTCCTTTGTTGGCAGCTTATTCACATCAAATTAAGTCCCCCCATAAACTCTAATTTAATGGGGGGATTTTTTTTCACTTACGGTATTACTGCAGGCTATGGGCTATGTAATAATTTCATGGATTTCAATGCAGAATCAGTTTCAGCAACATAGTTGTAGAAAAGTGCAGTGAATGCGGTTAAGATATTAATTAATGCTTTAAAATGAACGAAGCATTTTAAGCGTAAAATTAAAAACGGAATGTTTTGATCGTGTTTGGGTGAATCACAAAATATGAAAACAAGACGTCAGATTATACACAAAAACAGCCAAAGTGGGACTTTGAAGGCCATTTCCCAGGGCCACTTCTCTGACTTCCATGGAAATAAACCAGCAATCTGTGACCTATAAGCTTCCTTCTCATCTCCTGCTGCCCAGCAGCCTTACTCTGTTCATCCTCTTTGTGAGAAGATATCACCTGATCACCCTTATCCCCACTGTCACTGGTGGGTCTACAAGAGACACATGATCCTGTTCACTAAACATGGACACTCCATCGCATTAATAACAGCATGTGTCTGATAGTCCAGGAACAGGCACTGGAGCATTTGTCCACATCAAGAGAAGAATGTCCCACTGGCTTTCACTAATGTGCTTACGTACTGTCCCCTTGAAAAGAAAGGGTTATGTCCGTTCCATGTTCTTCCTGCAGCGTGCTCCAAGAAATGTGAGTTGACTGGTGTTTTTTGAGTAGGCATGGGCAGATACCAGTGCTTGGTGGTGTAGAGTGATTTGGAAACGCAGCCTACGATTTTCTTCCCATTTCCATGCTCTCTGGACCACAAAGGCCCTGATTTTTCACACAGCTGGAAGCGATTATACAATTCCAGAAAAAGTACTCATCCCTCATTCAGAGTGTCAAATGGAAAGTCAAAATATTTACTCACATCTCTTATCCGAGCCAAAAGCCACAGCTTCGCCGCTGGTCGTTAAAAACGAATGCTAAATGAAAGCATATTAGAAACGCAAAAGAGTAACGAGATGGGGGCAGAACCCTGACCCAAGAGTGACTACTCCAGCCCAGAAAACTGGTTTGTAGGTGGGAATGGGAACAGCCCAGCTCCCAAGTCACCCTACTGAAAAAAAACCATCGACAGTGAGCTACAGGCAGTTCCCAATCTCGAGGTCAGAACATCCCAATACGCCACTTTTTTTTAACAAGAATGATACATGAATGTCGCTTCTTAAAACACATCTGCCATTTGATTCATGGTGACTATTACAGTCATTCATGCCATTGACACCGGGAGCATAAGTACCAGGGTTGGGAGGGATGTGCACCCGAGTATTTCATCTGGCTTCATTCTTCCCCCCAATAAATTAACCTATGTATTTAAATTATGAAGTGGACTCTGCCCATAATATTAAGCTCTCTCTTACGCTGTTGGTTCACACTAAATGGTGAGCAGTTATTTTTCTGCTGTTATCAACAAACACTGCTGGCTGTCTAGAAGCAAATGTAGAAATTTTGGTCAATTGAGAATCTGAAGCAGGACTGAAGATGGAAGCAAGTCAGTGAAGCACCATGGATGTGACTGAAGCTACAAACTCTCAGGCAGATAGATACCCAAACTCTTATTGGCCTCTCAAGTGCTGTATGTCAATATCAGTAGTAGGCCTACTGTACAATAATTCATTTTGCTCTGACCTACCTTGGGGAGCACACTAATCTGGAATTGTTTCCATGACGACACAGACCTCATTCTCATCGCAACGTCTACAGAACAGTCACGCACCTTGTAAGCGTACACAAGCAATGTGCAAGCATGCGCCGAGTGCAAGATGTTTGTCAAAACAACAGCAGACAGCTCTTGTTGCCGTCCTCATTGACGGCTTAAGGCAATCCATTCTAGCCCCTTGGTTTACACAGACATTTGTTGTTATGGGATATAACTCAAGGGATTGTTTAATGTATTTGCAGGCTTGCTGTACATTAAATGTCACATAATACAAGAGGTTACTTGTTCACGCACCTTTATTGCATTGTGTAGATCCTATACATGCAACAGCATAGAAAATGATCAAGTATTATTCCACGATTTTTGGTGCACTTATGTAGTAAGTTCCGTACACTGTTGTATACTGTCTTAACTGTTTTCAGATTGTGCTGTGCTAATGAGACAAAAACTGCTCATCTGCAATGAGATCCATCATCCATCCATCTTCTAAATGCTAATCTCAGTCTGGGTTTCAGTATGAGATACATTCATTATCAAACAGGAAAATGATCAAGTTTGAGTCATGTTATGTATTTAATATCACTGTAAAAATGTAAATGCCAGCTTCAGTAAGACATACATGTTCACCATGTTTTTATTCACAAAACTGGACAAAAGGTGATATTTGCGTAGCTATTTTTTATATCTAGCTTGTCTTATACCTTGGCTATTTTCCTCCATATTCAAGATATTAAGATATTTAAATCCATCCAACTCAACATCTAACTCCTTATCCTGGTGAAGGATATTTGGAATCTATTCCACACAGCAGAGGTTGGAGTACACCCTAACCCTAACCTGGAAAATTCACACACAGTCATACTCTGTGTTCAGTTTAGAGATATCAGCTAGCCTAAATCTGCGTCTTTGAATCGGGGGGGAACCAGAGTCCTTGGAGGAAACATGGAGAGAACGTGAGACTCAAACCCCTTGCAGGGTGTTTGCAGGTGTAAGTCAGCAGTGTTACCTACTGAGCCATGCTGGTACTCTCCAAAAGTAAATGTCAATATAACTGAAAACTTCCAAAAGCAAATAACAGTGAGCGATAGTAAATATGTCTTTGTACGGTCATTATCATGCTGTGGGTGACATCACAGTCATGAAAACGGGCATGATGGGATACATGGAGAAATAGCACATGTCAAAATCATGGTATCTGTGAGAAGTCATATATGGGTGATGATCTAGGAGCAGAAATACCCCCCAAACTTCTGACACAGATGTAATTTACTTAACAATACACATCACTCTTTGTCATCTTTTCTGTGGAGTGAAACCATTGCCGACACATGATGCATGTGCGAGGAAAGCATGAGGAAGTGGTATTCTGGCAGGGTATGGAATATATAAACTAAGCAGTCGATTTACGCAAAGTTGGAAGATAGAGATACCCTGCCCTCTGAATGGTATGGTTTTGGCAGACATACCTGTAAGCAAAATACTCATTAATCATAACAGGGAGTAATGAGGGTCTCTTTTCAGAAGACCTTGCGTTATTATAAATGTAACTGAACAGAACCATATACTCTGAGGCAGAAGAGAGAAACCAATAGACAAGTAGGACAATGAGGCATTACATATATGACTATATTATAACATATTCTTAGGCATGGGGGCTCAGGACTGTGCGGTCATGTGACATCCCACTGCTTTCTGGCAAGACTCACTGCAGCCACAACTGGTGATTCCTGAAAACAGATGCAGTGCTGATGTATCCATAAATAACTGCCCAAACCTCTAGAAGAGCCACAACACCCCCCCCCCTAAAAAAAAGCTCTTGAACACCAAGAAATGATCCAAAATTCCCACAGAATCTGATTTAATCAGTACAGTTACAGTACATTGCAAGTATATCTGCAGATGTCCTGTTTAACAAAGGTCTGGTTGTCTGTGCTCAATTACTGATTATGTGGCAGTATTTTTGTAGCAAACGCATAACAATCTAATAAGGTTATATTTCCCTTTCAATGACACAGTCAAAAGCTGCGGAGGAACAAGATTCATTCCTACAGGGTAGCTGAGTTTTCCACAGCTGAAAAGCATCCAATGAACAAGACTGGAAAGACCCTAGAAGCTGCCATACAATCAGGTTTGGGGTCCTGGCTCATGAAACACCCACCTAGCTGAAGCTGAATGGAAAATGAAGCCTGTATAGTTGCAGGATCTTGAGCGAGAGGCCTGTCATTGGTACATGGTGGCAGCAACAAGATTACCTCTGAGACATATGACTTGATTTCATTAATAGTTGTTCACCATTATTCCAGGAACAATCTAACCTACGGCAGAACTACAACTAATTTACAGGTGACAATCAACTATAAATATCATTATCTCCATCAGCTATTAAGTTGACTAGTTTACTGCAGCACAGTCAAATAACTCAAGGTGTTAAAAGCAAAACATTTGACTTGCATTTGTCAGTAAATGATAAACATTAACTTTACACTCCAAAAGTTCACAGAAATGTTTATCACATATGCAACTGGAAGTGAAAGAACTGGCTCCATTCTTGTAAGGTTTTTTTTCTTTTCTTTTTGGGCAGGCAAATCTCCAATCTATTCAATTATATCATGTAGCTATTAAATTGTGATTATTATGATTATCGACCTCACCAAACCGTTCACCAGCTGGATCCGGTTACAATAACAAATTACACGGTCTTGAAAGGCTAATCAAACTAATCAAAATGAGAAATATACCAATAGATGAGTCACACAATTAATCCTCAGCAGTTAGACTATTTAGACCAGTTAGATACACCGGTCGGGAATAAAAGTAATCATTTCGATGTTAGTTAGAATGTGCGTAAATTTATGATGGACATAATATTAATAAAAACTAATTATAATAAAGACTACTATGGTTAGATTGCCCAAGTTTGGGTCAGTTGTTGTTGGGGGACTTAGCCAATGAGAAATGTCTTGACTGGCCGGCCAACATCTGTATTGTACTTGGCTGAAAAGCATTCAGCGTTGCCAACCAAGAATGTTTCCCACGAGGGGAGTTAAAGGAAAATATTCCCCTAGCTCAATCCCTTCTCTTGTTTTTCAGAGCTCATATGAAAAATTAATGCGCAGACATCAATAATGACCCCCAATGGGTCCCTTCTCTTTCTACAATGGAAGGGAGAAAACAAAATAGGAGATACATCGGACAGGCACCACCGTAATGAAATTATTTTTACATACACATTACCGGGGTTTTTCGAAAAAATGGTGAAAAAGTTATCAACAAAAAGAAAGCAGAAAATTCAAAGTTAGAAATAAACTATGGATTTACGATGAGTACTGTCTTTTCTCCCTATTCGCGTGAAACACACTTACGCTTTAATTGCATCATTGAAATGTCCGATTCTATTTGCAATCAATAGGACGTCCTACTTCTCATTCTAAAACAAAAAAAAATCTACATTATTCCAAGAATAATAAAATAATTTTATTCTTAAATGTTGCTGCAGTGTTTAAAAGTTTAGAGGGTAGAGACAGTGTTTTCAATCAAACTGATAGGGCGATGACTTTTAAGTCGTCGTAGACAGAAACGTTGCAGGTTCGCATTGCAATAGGGAGCCACTGTGTTTCTGTGACAAAATATCTAGGCATAAACATCACACGCAAATACGCGAAGAACCTAAAAGTATTATTTAAATCGAGCTTTCTAAATATTATCTGCGACTTCGCGCAAATTCGAAAACATATATGCAAGTCTACATATAGATCAGACTTGTAACCTCCATAACTGTACAGAAAATCACAGCTACGGGACTTCAGACATTATTTACAAAAAGGGTACATATACAGTACATTGCCAAATAACATAAGCTATAGGCTATATACACATTGCATAGAAAACGCAAACGGCATGTTTTAAATAAAATTCCCTTTCAATAATAATAAAAATTCTAATTACACACACTTACCCAGAATACTGTTAGTAATTCCCAAAGATCCGTATTCAGTTATGTCCGTTGATAATCTCCATTATTTGATTACGGCCGTAGTTTTTGTAGTTTTTTAGTCTAGGAAAATCCGAGCCTCCAGGACGGCGAGTACAATGTATCTCAGAGACCGTACCGGAGAAGAGAAGAAAACTTGCGGAATAACAGAGGCATGCGTTTATTCGGGGAATATTGTATGTATTATATAACTCCCGTCTTTCTCTCTGTGCGATTTCATAAATTTTTTAAATGTGCAAAAGTGTTTCTCGCAAAAAAAATATTATGATCGCAATACAGTATAATTATAATGCTGACGAGCATCCAGAATTTAATTTCTAGGAAGGCGAGAGCACTCCCCGCGCCAGCAGGGCAAACTCCGTCAGGTATCCCACTCGATGGGCGTGTCGGCCGGTGGGAGGAGTCGCTGGTGGCTGCTGCTCGCAGTCTATTTACGCGACAAAGCGCACGAAATGCTGCAGATGGAAACTAGCCTGAGTGACCCGTGATAAAAGGGCCTGCATTGTATGTTACATTTTTTTCTTCTAGAAACAACCCGGTTCACCTAGTTGTTACGACACACCGTATCATAATTTTTTTCAGTGTTCTGTCCATATTCCGACTGTATTAACGTATAGGCCTAATGCCAAAAATCTTATCGCCGCAATTAAGTTATCTAATCCAAGTCTATCCATTCAGCCACCATTCTTCCATTCCTATTAAACCGAAGTCTTATTGCTTATTAGTAATAAATCTTATTCTCTATTACATGTACAATCTCTCTAGTCTCTTTATGTAACAGATGTTTTCGTTTTGATTGCTATTTCATAGTAATATTTCCTTTATCAGTATACCTCGATGACGACGTTTAACGCGTTTTATTACTATGAGGGATTTTACGTAACGCGGCGGCACGTGGAGCGGTGCTCTAGATCCAAATCGGCGACTCGGTCACATGCCCTCAGCTCAAGCGATTGTGCAGCAGCCAGCGCGCAGGGAGGGAAAAGACAGCTTTTCCAACATGCTGCCTTGTACAGTTTCACCAGACAGATGGAGGGCTGCAAGTTAAATGAACCAAAAAAGAAGAAACTCGTTTAAGTGAAAGTATTCTCATTCTGAGTTACAGACTGAAAAACTGTTATTAGCATCGCTGAAAGGCTTATAGTCTTATAATATTAAATTTTTATATTAGAAGGGTTAATTGTAAACAAATGTGATGTGCCGTATTTAGTGTGCAGTTCTTGCTTTAGAATATAGCCTAACTTTCTTAAATCCAGAGGCGGGAATAAAACTTATTTGTTCTCTGAACATATAGGCCTACACAAGTTCAGATTGAAATAACTACTTTTATGCAGTTTTTCAGTATTAGCCTAAACTACCAGGTTACTAGATGTGTAATTTTATTACAACAAAAAACATCTTAGCGTTGTGTGCAACTGCATCATATACTTCACATTTGCACTGCTTAGGTTTCACAGGCAGTAGCCGTTGCTAATGTTGTTAATGTTGACATGCGCGTGGGAACTGCTTTCTCGAATGAAGCCGCCCTCATTTAGGTCAGTCGACCTAAATATCTGTATTCTTGGCCTTAAAAAAACGATATGAAGTCAGACAGGCTGGGAACTTTGAAGGTCAAAGCATTTGGCTATATCGCCTCGCCTCATTCATCGAGAGAAGCCCGAACTTCCTAAATCATTTACCAGATGGCATGGCGCGCCAGTTTAAACACCTGATATGAAGCCATCTGTCATGTGATATCTATGACTGATAATGGCCTGACAGCACATGCAATGGCTTGGATCCAGAAGTCAGTCCCGTTCTCCCCTGATAGGACTGGCAGCCCTCCAGTGGACCGTGGAACAGGTGGAGGCTGGGAGAATATGAATAACTGACCATGTGCTACAACAGCTCACCGCTTCACTTGAATGCTAATGACGAGGTAACTGTTTCAGTCCTCTGCTTAGAAATAAAAAAGGCAAATAAGAGGTACATGTCTGAGCTGATATATGTAAAGACCCACATAATGGGAAATGTAATATTTAAGATCAGGGCGCTTAAATGGAAGGAAAATGTCATATGCATATAGCTTGCCAGAGGAATTGGAAGATGAAAGTATTATGACACAACAGTACAGCCAGAATGATGTGCAGGATGATTGTTAAGAAGAATGGCAGTTTAAATGTTTTGTTCTCCATCTACAATGGAATATAACCCTGCATTCCTGTCCAGAATAAGCAGCTGGATAGTAAATGGACACAGAATAGAGGCCAGGTTGCATGAACACAAAGACATTATACACTATACTACAGGTGGCATGTTCTTTCAGAGAAAGATATCGTTCTAGGCTTTGTTTTTATATAAAGTGCCATATATTAAACCATGCCATATGCTTATTCAATTACCTGTGTTATTTACTGTTTAAGTCTGTTATGTAAACAGGTTTTTATTTCTCCTCAGTTAATTCTGCATTCCTGTTGGACAGTTAACCTAAATACTGACTGTTTTGTCACAAACTGCTAACGACCCATAAAGCAAAAATTGTGTTATGCTTGCCTTCTGTAATCAAATTTTAAAAACATGAGAATAACCACAGGAATGTCTCAGACAGTTAGATGAGTCAGTGAAAATAGGCACTTAGATTCACCTTCTTTTTTAAATAAATATGTCGCGTAACAGTTGACCCATCTTGATAAATATGATTCTCCTATAAATAATTCACATTTTAAATGTTATAGTATTTTTATGCATTTATACACTAGTAAACCCCTGTACAATACTTTGGCTATATATACATATATGGTACTGTGCAAAAGTCTTAGGTAGTCTAAGTAACCTTTAGTCACCTACATTTTTTGGACTCTTCCCATCCCCCACCTAATATAATTAATCAATACCTCACTGGCTTTCTTAAACTAATTA
>JABFEA020000138.1:19983678-20002532 GCA_019775915.2 Cyphomyrus plagiostoma | reverse complement strand
CTGCTAATTATGGTATTTAATTTGCCTATTGCAGTGTGTTTGTATGCCTGCTTTTCACTATGCCCCAAACCCCCCCCCCCCCCCCCCGAATCTGTACTGATTAAGTACTGGGAAAATGGATGTGAGGATGATTTATTTTATGCTTGACTTTGCAGATGATCAGAAAATATTGCTCTGGCATCTTCTGGCTATATATCTAGGTCCAAAGATGGTGATGCTATGTGCACATTAAGTATGAAAAGGTCAATGTTTTTGTTGGCAACCACAAGCCCATGGTGGACGCTTGTGGACAGCATCATCTTCAAGAGACAGTCAGACTCCTTACAGCTTCAGCTTGGCACCTCATCAGTAAGTAAGTATAGTTTAATTTGAGGTCACACATGCAAGTTGTGAAGGGGATCCCATATGTGCCGATCTCAACACCATACAGTATGCACATTACGTTTGTTTAGGATCCCTTAATTATCCTCGAAAAAAAAAACGAAAACACCAGACCTGATTTCTACTTGTGCTACTTACTTGACCAAGAAAAATACCCAGAACCCATTGCACAGCTGGTTATTGGCTCCCAAGACATAAATATTACACTTTGCTTAGTTCACATTTGGCTTCTTCTGACTATATCCATCCATCCTTCTTCCATAACAGCTTATCCAGCACAGGGTTGCTGTCCCAAGCAGTACCGGGCACAAGGCAGGGGAACACCCTAGACAGGATGCCAGTCCATCACGGCCCATACACACACACACACACAAAGACACATGCTATGGGCAATTTAGGGGTGCCAATTTGCCTAACTGCATGTTTTTGGACTGCAGAAGGAAACTAAAGCCCCAGGAAGGAACCCACATGACGGGGGGGGGGGCGAGAGTGGAGGTGAATTTCAACCCTACAACCCAGGAGGCCTAAGGCTATAGTGCTAATAGCTAATTAAACAAATGATATATATATCCAAGCTATCACAAGGTATATCACGCTGTCGAGTAGCAGGTGAACATGTCTGAAGGAATTTCACGCATTAGAGCAAGAAATACTCTGACTGGATTCCAAACAGGCAGAGGGGACTTTTGGGTAGGGAAGGGGGGGCAGATTTTCTGGATTCATATTAAGCACCGTCTCTCGGCAAAAAGGAAAAAAAGGCACAAAGCAGCGTGGGTGAGAGAGAGCGGGCATCCAGGGCGGCTCCTTTGGCACGCAGTGCCTGACAGATTGGCCTGGCGTGCCACCATGGGGCCTGGCGCAGATGGCGCAATTAGGGAGCGCGCAGAGAGAGCGGGGAATCCATCTTTGATCCGCACCTTCCTGCCAGACCGTCACCCGCTACAGTAAGATAATGTGGTGACTGTGTCTGGGAGATGGATGACAGGAAACTGCAGCTCGAAGGCAACTCCTGCGATCGATTCGTAAGAATCTCATTAGGCAAACAGGAGGATGATGGGAAAAGCTACGACTTACCAGACTCAACTATTTTTATCTTATTCACACATTGCAAATAAACTATATCTACATATTGATTAGAAGAGACATGTATGGGGAAAATTATCCA
Organism: Cyphomyrus plagiostoma; assembly: GCA_019775915.2. Taxonomy (NCBI): domain Eukaryota; kingdom Metazoa; phylum Chordata; class Actinopteri; order Osteoglossiformes; family Mormyridae; genus Cyphomyrus; species Cyphomyrus plagiostoma. The sequence continues at coordinate 20,000,986 of JABFEA020000138.1, read as the reverse complement.
TTGTTATCCCATACATGTAATCTCAGATTGTTTTATTCGGGCTTTAAATTGATGAGATATATACTTAGTGTAATTCAGTCCCTAATAGCTAAAGGAAAAACTATACATGAAGGTTAGTAGACTAGGTTCCAGTGTGACAGTGACATAAGGAGACAGTGTGGCAGATTACCTAATACGACCATAACAGCACTTGGGATTTGACAGAATCCACCCTCACCTCACATTGCATCTATAACATTCCAGGCATTTTTCTTTAGTTTCGCTTTTGTTGAGTGGTTCTGGTTCAGCAAGCCACTGTGCTGGCCTGCTGACACAGTTACTGTATGTGATTAGCTCCGGCTTGCACGTAAGACACGCTTAAGATGAGCTACATACTGTGGATAAAAGTGTTGGGACACACCTCTTAATCATTGGATTCAGGTCTTTCATTCAGACCCATTGCCAGTGGTATATAAAATCAAGCACCTAGCCATGCAGTCAGTTTTGCAAACTTTTGTGAACGATTGGGTCAGTGAGCTGAGTGAAGTCAGGGCTGGTGCGGTCAGTCAGGCCACGTAAGTAACAGTGGATTCACCAAGTGCTGAGGCACATAGTGCATAAATGTCGTCTCCACTTTGTTGACTCCATAACTGCAGAGTTCCAAACTTCCTCTGGCATTAACCCCATGCAGCACAAAAACTGTGCACTGCAAGCTTCATAAAATGGCTTCATGTCACCAAGGGCAATGCTAAGCATCAAATGCAGTGGTGTAAAGCACACCACCACTGGACACTGGAGCAGTGGAAACATGTTCTATGGAGTGACAAATCACACTTCTCTGCCTGGAAGTCTGATAGAGGAGTCAGGTTTTGGTAGGTGAACAGGAGAATATTACCTGCCTGACTGTATTCTGCCAGCTGTAAAGTTTGGTGGGGGAGTGATAATGGTATGTGGTTCTTTTTCAGGGGTTGGGCTTGGCCTCTTAGTTCCAGTGAAGGGAACTCTTAATGCTTCAGCATATCAAGACTTTTTGGACAATTCTATACTTCCAACTTTGTGGTAACATTTTGGGGAAGGCCCTTTACTGTTCCAGCATGATTGTACCCCAGAGCACAAAGCAAGGTCCATAAAGACATGCTTGGGTGAGTTTGCTGTGGAAGAACTTGACTGGCCTGCACAGAGCCCCAACCTCAACCCCAACAAACACCTTTAGGATGAACTAGAATAGAGATTGTGAGTCAGGCCTTCACGTCCAACATCACTGCCTGACCTCATAAATGGTCTTCTGGATGAATTGGCAAAAATTCCCACAGACACACTCCAAAATGTGGTGGAAAGCCTTCCCAGAAGAGTGGTAGCAGTTATAGCTGCAAAGGGGGGGGCAACTCCATACTGATGCCTATGGATTTAGAATGAGATGTCATTAAAGTTTCTATATGTGCAATGGCCTGGTGTCCCAATACGTTTATCCACATAGTACATCATTGGTAATCTTCTGAGTCAGGTTATATGCAAGATGGCAACTGCAAAATGTCAGAGCGCATACATACAGTATCAACTACATCAGTTCAAACTAATAGTCTTCTAATGAAATTCAGTACATACAAGTGGAATAATAGACAGTCACCTGATTAAGACCATCTGATGTACAGACATCTCGTACTTACAAACAGACTGGCTTAAAATCTATTCCTTAAAAATTTGAATTAAATAAAATGGTTTGTAATCAACACAGGCACCACTTTACGATACAATTTACAATTCACTGGTTCACCAGGTGAAGCTGCGCAATGTTATACGTTGATACTTCTATTGTTACTGTACGATCATCATTGTTATCACATACTATATTATTACTCTTACAATTTACTTGCAAATTTGACATAATGAGAAACTTAGGGAACAGATCTCACTCATAACTTGGTGACAGCCTGTATGCACCTCATGTAAGATGCCAGGGTCTTGAAGGGGGTCATCAGATCCGCAGGGCATGGGGGGTGATTTTATCTGGAACCCTCTAAATGTAATGCACAAGCAAGTGAATAACATCCAGTATACCTTGCTGCCCTCTAGCTGAAACGTACAGGATGGAAAACCCATAAAAGTCTGGGCAAGCCTGGGCAGATTCTGATCACTGTCTAGTGAGTTTCATACCTTACTGGCCCTCATCCCTCACTCAAAAGGCCACGCAGTCCCCACATTCCACAGATTACTAAATGGTCTTATCCAAAGTAAAAAAATCCAAAGTATGTCTTTGACATCTACTCAGGATATATTTCTGCATGAGCGTAACACTTGCTTTTTAATTAATATTTCACAAGTCGCTACTTATGGTGGCACATTTCAGCCCTATTAAAATGTATTTTAATGAAGCACCCTACCAGTGACTCCACATATATTACCTAAAGCACAACACGGCTTGTTAATGGGGGATGTATCGTAAAGACGATGAAAATGCCTCTGCTGAGACAAGTGCCAGCCTTGTGGGGTGGCCATGCATCTGGGACACTGACAACCCAGAATCCGCATGTCGATGACATCCAGGGGGCAGCTTTCACACCCAGATGACTGGTTCACTCTTGAAGGCAAGGTTGCGTGATGGAATGTGTTTGGTACATCTGTGTGGGGAGTTTGGTTGCGGTGGGGGGGTCTTCAGTGTGAGCTTCTGAGCCTCTTGAGACCTTGATCAAGAAGAACTTTAGACGACTCAACGTTTTTCTTGGAGAAGTGCACAAAGTAAGGGTCAGGGCTACGTTAAGAAACAGAGGCGCTGCAAGGGATTTGGCCTGCCATAAATCTTCAGTGTGTAAGACTGAACTTGTAGGTTTTCATTTTCTAAAAATGGATCCCGTTGGTCATCACTCTGCATAGCAGAATTGGCAGCATTAAGCTTGCGGCACGAGGAGAGATCCTTTAACATGGGCTCAGTTTTAATTAACACTTTACTACATGCAAACCTTTCAGTGAACCCCCGGCTGATTGACAGTTACAGCCGAAAGTCATCAATGCACCTGCATGAAATGTTAATAAAGCAGGCTTTATATGTAAATCATTTGGTGATCTTGATAATGTTTGCTGGTGCTGCTTTCCTTTCACATAGTTTTTTTACCTAAGTTTTGAACTCCAGCTGGGTTTTGCAGAAAATATTGTATGTTGTTAGCTACTTGCATTGTAAATGGTCTGCATTTATATAGCGCTTTTCTACTCTTCCGGGTACTCAAAGCGCTTTACAATTTATGCCTCACATTCCCCCAATCACACACCAGTGGCAGAGGCTTCCATGCAAGGCGCCAACCTGCACACCAGGAGCAATTTGGGGTTCAGTGTCTTGCTCAAGGACACTTTGATGGGATCAGGAGAAAGCAGGGTTTGAACTGGCAACCCTCTGGTTGCTGAACAATAGCCCTGCCTTATGCACCACCATCTTCTCCAAAGAATTGCGTATTATCTCATCCTATAAACCACATATACATAGCATGTGTGGCTTCCGCATGAGCCAATGTTTGTGTATGTGTGTGTGTGTGTGTGTTTGTGTGGGGGGGGGGGTATGTACATATGCACAACAACAACAAACAACAACAATGCAAAAGGTAGTATATACACCAATGAAAGCAGTAACCGATTTAGTCGGTCAAGTCGATTGTCAAATGAAACATTACTCCTGTATTCTCGCATTTTTGGCCCACTCTAGCCTTAACATAATGCTATTTAAAGCAAACATGGAAATCCTGTTTAGATTCATTACGATGTGGGACGCAAATGCGATCAGCTGCACCCAGTGGGCGGTGGGCAGGCGACTAAACTTCAGCTTTTGCTGCTATTAGCCAGAACTGGGTCAGAAGAGCTCAAAATATCTGCAGGAGCTGGTATCAGCCCAGGCATTTGTCACGTTGGTTTGTCACTTGGGCGCTGAAGAAGACTTCATCTGTTTTCTTTTTTTCTTGCCTGTTTTCACTTCTGGTCCACTTTCCTTTATAAGTGACATAAACACTGACAGTGCTGGTGCCCAGTGCCCGGTGACTGGTGAGCACGGAGCGTCATTTCTGAAGCTGCTTCTCTTCACTCTCTCCACAGATCCACTGTGGCACAGGCGAATGCTTTAGCTTTGGTTCATCTTTGGTTCCCACTCAAATTTTCATTTTTTATAAAAAGTTAACATAGGGAATCGCATATGTGTAATGTAGCATTTAGCCTCACCATCATCTACATTCTCCCTCAGGGAACAGCTTTCTTGTTTGTGAAATCTGGCAGCAGAAACTGGTTTTACAGGTTGTATTTGCATAACTCTTTAAAAATGCGACTCTGGTATGACATGAACTGAATGAGAGAATGTGTAGGTGAGATAGTATTTGTTAGAAAAGATTGACCCGTCATCAGTGTAAGTGGCAGACATACAAAATAATGAAGGTATGAAGCTATATTACACTCCAGGTGTCACAGACAACCACATGTCAAGTGCAATTCTTGCCACAGGCGTGGCTTTTTTTTAAAAAAATAAACATACATACATCCGATTAAGTCATATTCCTTGGTTGCTGCCATGGAGACACAAACCAGGATGAAGGGAGCAGATGGTCCTTGGATCTGTCAGCATCAACCCCATGGAAGGAGGCGAACTCATCATGTAGAGAAGCTCCTCCAGGCCCACAGAACTGAATATGCATGCCATCAAATTGCAGAAAATGGGTCCATATGAATCCAGATTGGGGTTCCACACTGCTGCCACTCCATCTTGCAATAAGGTCACTAATAATGAGATCAAATAATCACAGTAAAAAGCCTTTATCTGAGTTGGTTAACTGGGGCACTGGGAGTCATACAGTGTCTGTAAATGATGTAGTTCTTATAGCATATAACAATATGGTGAGTTTTTATAAAAGTGCAGGAGTTTTTCAAATCAGTTCAACTTTTAATATGTCATATAAGTAAACAAATATACAGTCATAGTGACAGGAAGTCATAAATCATAACGGGGAGATCTCAGTAGTAAATGGCTAATCATATCTCAAGCAAAATAGGTTATTTGTAGGAAAGGGAGCACAAACAAGCACATTTGCAGACAGAATATTACATGCAGGAGGTTCTAAGACACAAAAATAGGGGTGCTGATTGCTGAAGCTTTCCATTGCATCAGACACCAATCATTTTGTAACTAAAAAAAACAATCCATACGTTTCTTTTTTTTTCCAGTGATTTCAGAACCAGTGTTTTGGTCCTGAGTACCAAACCAGATGGGGTACTTTGGGGAGGGACTTGTAAACGGGTTCATTGTTAAATGGTTACACAAATAACCTGCCTCTGAAACCTCAAAATACAACAACCACGTTGAAAAGGCGCAGCTACAAACTCAGAAAACAACAATAAAAGTAAAAAAAAAAACAAAACAAAACACGCAGTTCTAATAATAATAGAAGCCTGGACAAATGAAGAGGCCCAAGCTTTAATTGTGATCTGGTCAAAAGAACAGATTCAACAAGATCTGGATGGCATGACGTAAGAAATCAAACATATTTGCTATACATGTAAATCTATAAATATAAATTTGTCATTCACTTGTCTATGAATGATTTAAACAGCAAATGAAATGAAAATGATTATGAGTTGCTCGGAGAGCGCATGCAGATCTCATGCCAAAGCAGGCTGATCTCAACCCAGCTAACTATTGTGGCCCTTGAAATGTGAGAATTGCATTTGCGTGACGTGTGATATTGATAGTACGATCGCGCGCCGCCCAGCCATTTTTTAATTTAGTACAAAACACCCTATCTGGCATTGTGATGCTGCCATTTTGTACCAGTACCAGTGACTGTCAAGCCAGTGGTAAATTAACACAACTACCAGTCAACTTTGGTACCTCTTTGACATACCAAAAGTTCATTACCTGGTGCAGTGGAAAAGCGTCTTTAGAGACACCAAGATTCCAGATATTAACTGGCAGCTGGAACATGACTGAATATTCCTGGCCAAGTGTTCTTTAAAACGTATCCGTCTGAACTGAGGAATTCACAAAAAGCAGGGTTCGTGGTAGCATGTACAGCACGCGTCCTTGCTGGAAAAGGCAGTGGTACGAATAAAAATCCCATACCACAGTAAAACACTGTTTTACCCAGGAGAGCTTATGGGAAGGGGTTTGGAAATAAGTCTCAGGGGGAGCAATTATTTATTGCAAGGCACTGAATTGATGATTTACGTCCCAGGCAGAATTCTTCTTCAGACAGTAATTTGAGGCTGAGGATATTGCCTATAACTGCAGTTTTAAATGGCGAGCCAGCCTACCCGCTTTCAGGATGAAGTGCCTTTTTTAACCCGTGTCTTCACTCTGTAAAGATTTTACTGAAGACATTTCACTGAAGAACAACTACTGGGTGGGACTCTTCCTTGAGTCAGCTTTCCAAGAGCTATTACTTGATTTAAATATTTTGAAGAATGAAACTGCCAAGTGTGTCTTGCCTCATCTTACAGTATATTGACTCTAGTTACTGTTTGGGGTAAAGCTGCGCCCATACCTACCTTTGAGGACACCGAGGTGAGGTTCTCAGCGTTTATTCAGCATCTCCAATAACAATGATCCATTACGGGTCAGACACCTTTGACCCTGGTATTTAAAAAATCTTGGCTATGGCCCTGGGCAGAGCGAATTCAATTATGTTTCACTTACTAACCTACAACATAAAATACCCCAAATGCAGAGAACAAACACCTGGTTTAAAACAACTAACCAAAGAACAGAAAGATCTGAAGATGTTCTAATAAGCTGTTCTTCATTTGTTCTGAAGATGATCTAATAATCTGTTCTTCATTTGTTCAAAATGGAGGTTCGGTTTTGGGAGGGAGGCTTCATTTAGCTTTTGAACATATTCATTCACCATGACTCTCACATCAGAGGTTTGGTACATCTATGGATCATCTTACAACTGTAAGCCACCATTAATTCCATAATAAAAGGGCCAATGTTTTTTTTGTGCTGATTATATTTTGAATTTCTTCCTTAGAATGCCCCCCACTGCAGTTCAAGTTACATTAAGTTGATTGGTTACAATGAGTTCCATTATCTACTCAGTATTTCATAACCCTTAATGTGAACCATCGCAGGACTGACTAACAGCACAGTTATGGAATTGCCAATATTGAGATGACTTCTTTGGAACTGGCTGTCAGATGTTTGAAATGACTAGGTTGAAGAACTCTCCTACATGACATTATATGTAAATTGGGCTTTTCTAAGGCCTGGTCCTTAGGGACCAATGCACATGCTGTTTTTTGTTCCAGGAAGACACTTAATTAAGCATGATAGAGCTCTTGATTGAATCTATCCTTTTGTTTGAGGAAAAGGGCCATTTCATTATTCAACTACAGTTCATTCAATAGCTGAATGACATTAGAAAGGTGGCTTTCAATTATCTAAATGTTTATTGTAATGTAGGTATAGCCAGTAAATAGTGGCTGTACTCATAATCATCTCTGGTTAAATGCAGGCATATCTCAGAAACAAGGCTTATTTCGCTTGCTTTATTTAAACATGAATGAGCCATTATTCGTGTTCGATGTTGTTTAGCCAACGGAACGGTCCCTCACATCTGGTATCATGACTGCAATAGTCAGAAACTAAACTTTTTTACCATGATGACTCAAAAGCAAATACTGTGGATGGCGGTTATGTGAAGAATCATGATGTATGAAGCTATGGTATCTGAGAGACATAAACTGGATACAAGGTCCACAACAGAGGAAAGGGGGATCGTTGTATTCCCAGCAGCAGGACTGAGCTGGGTTAGCACTAAGGAGAGTGCTTTGTTATTCCCAGCAGCAGGACTGGGCTGGGTTAGCACTATGGAGATATGAAAAGTACTTTGTAACGTGAGCAGGAGGGCGGTCGAGTTCATGTGGGACTGTGTTAACTGATGCTTCGGTGTTGTGAATTTTGACAAGAAGGTCAACATAATCAATCTGCTGCTCTAGAACATGTTTTATCTGTGTTGACAGCTGCCTGGTCATGGTGATGAGGGGCTGACCACTGATTATAAGGCTTAACTGCATTTGCTATATTTCAATTAAGTAATCTATCTGTGCCATTAAGTTAATTTTTTCATGCAAACTCATTGCTGTAGTTTACCTGTGGTTTACCTGTGGTAAAGCTGGTTAGGACAAACACTGCTAAAAAAATCCTAGATCTTTGCAAACCAGCTCCAAAATTCTGTTTCTTACAGTGACATTTAAAAAAAAAAAAACCTTGGAATGCAAAATTTTTAAACCAGCATGCACCTGAAACCATAATGATATTCATATAGGCTTAGAGATACATTCTTCAACGTGCCACATTTGTTTTGTTTGGTTGTAATAGGTGAGAAACTAATCACAGTGCAGTAAAAGTGGTTTGAAGTATGACTGTATCTGAACAGCCATTCTTCAGTGCCCTCTAGTGGATTCAGATTTTAAAAAAAAGAAAGTTTTCCAAACCACTTACCCAGTACAGAGTTATGGGAGGCCTGGAGCCTATCCCAGCCTGCACAGGGCAGGAGACACCCTACATGGGACGCACAAACAATACGAATTCATGTCTTTGTAAACCCATGCAACACAAGAAGAACCCACAAACTCCACACACACACGATACTACAGAGCAATGGTGGAACTTGAACCTCCAACCTAAGCATCATAAAGCAAGGCGACTACCCACTATGCCACCCAACACATGGGAAGGTTGAGAGCCTGAAATAACACAATGATAGGGACTGTATCTAGAGCACTTTCAATAAAGGGATGCAAACCTTTAAAAGGGCAAATTATACATATTTAGCAGCTGCGATGGACTGGCATCCTTTCCAGGCTTTAACCCAGACATGTGCCCTGTGCGGCTTGGGACAGGCTCCAGGTGCCCCAGTGAGCTTGACTATTATAAGCAGAGATGCCCAAGTACGCATTCACTGTAAAAGAAAAGCACACACACATAATTTCTTGTCACAACAGTGCAAAAGCACACTTATTTTACGAGCAGTTGCGCTGTTATAAGATATTTCCGTGCATTTTAACCTTTACACATGAAATTACTTATAAATTAAATTAGTACTTAATCTGCAGTATAAAGGCTAAAATTAGAGGCAATTCCTTGTAACAGCAGAAATGCATACTTAGTTTATGTGCGTTTGTGCCGTTATGATGAATTGCCATGAATCTCACGTTCTATATAAGCAGTAAGGGATGGATGGACGGATATTTTAAGACAGAATAGGTTTGAAAATTAAACACACAGGCACAATTCAACAGATTACTTGAGCTATTGCCTACAATTAAGGGATATGGGGATATCAAAAGTGATAAACCAAGAGATGCAAAAACAGTAAATACAGACATTTCACTGACATATTTCATGAACTTTTCATTAGAATTGATACTGCAGGTAGGCTTGCGAATTCTGGATGAAAGGTCTGAAAAGTAGGAATATCCACATTTTGAATAACATCTCCAGATACTGTCATAATGTTGATGTATCATATCTGCTGGACTTCATAACGTGCGATCTGCTGACCAAGACCACAAAGGGCACGTCAATCGTGGAAGCTTGGGGGGGGGGGGGGGTGTTTGTATCCATGCTGCTGGACTGAAATTTATAAAAGAAAGGTGAGGAAAAATTGGGAGAAACAAGAAGTTTAGATACATAACAATGAGTTTATTTACACAATGTGCTGATTATGGGACAATATGCTGAAATTATTCACAGAGAAGAACTTACTTTCCCTACAATTCTTCAAATCTTGGAAATGGAAGGGGAAAAAGTTCCATGAACTTGTTAATCAAGCGAAAACACTATTCCCACCCCCACTACAGTGGGGTGTAAAGCTACTTTTCACAAACCGCTGGAACAAATCAAGCGAATGATGGTTTCCGTAACCATCGTCAGTGAGGTTGCACCTTGACGGCACCATATTGTCTTTGTCATGCTCTATGAGTTTCTCGTTGTTTAAGCTCTGTGTATTACTAAATGCTCAAAGCCTACCCAGCACAACACGTCCCAACCAAAACTTATTCCGCTGGCTCATTTTGCAACCAAATGGTTCTGAATTTAAATGAAAAGCAGTTTAATTTTTCTGGTCCCAATAGGTCTTCCACTCAGTTCTTGGAGTGCAGTCATTGCTTCCTGACGCGAGTGAAAGACGACTGTTGCAGTTCCCTTGGGAATGCCGTTCCTGTTGCATTGCAGAGACACAGATCCTGGAATCACTCTGTATCCATAGCAAAAGTCATAAATCTCCTCAATGGTGATTTTTGGAGGAAGATTCACCAGTTTCACACAAGTGGGGCCATCAAATGGTTGCCCAGGTGCACCTAATCTTCTGTGCTGAGATCCATCCCCTCTGTCAATAGATGTGGCACGGCCATCTGTGTGTGAGTCAGATCTACTGCTACTCCTGCATGAATGATCCGGTAAATTATTTGGAGATATCCATGAATTAGACAGGACCCCAAAATCAGAGTTCTCTCCTCCAGGTGAGAGGGGAGACGTCCTGCCATGTCTTGAAGAATACCTCTCGAGCTTCTTCTCCAATGATGGCTCATCCGATGAATCAAGGATCCCAAATTCTTGCATCTGTACCCTAGAGATGCTTTTCAACATCACTTCCGACCCAAGAAACCTTTCCCCATTCAGTACCTCTGCCCTCAGTGCCTCCTCCTCGGATCGGAAAATCACCAAGCCCTCACCAAGCCCAACTCCCTTATCATCTTGTAGTAAGTAAACATTGTCTTCTGGGATACCAAAGCCCTGGAAGAAGTCCACGATCTCCACCTTACGCACATCAAATGGCAGATTCCGGACATAGAGGCAGATCTTTTGTGACCCATGATAATGAAGTGAGTTTTCAAAAGACTTACTGGCCCTCTCTTCATGCTCCTCCAATTTCATCTTTGCAGACTCTAACATCTGCAGCATTTTTTCCTTGGAAACAGGAGAAACATACGTTGTTCGGTTTGCGAAGTCCACCTTGTGGCGTGCCAAACCAGCACAGTAGTCTCTCAGGCTTCTAAACACCACAAACCAAGATCGTGTCTTCCTCCCATTCCTATCAAAGAGATGTGCAATTTGATCATCCTTCAGCGGCACAGGGTGGAAGAAAGCCTTCAAGTCACTCTTTTCCACTGAGTAAGAGAGGTTTTCCACCAGGACACAGTATTCTTCAGCAGAAGGGGAGGCTGACCTTGACCTGTAGGCTTCCGGTGAGCGTGATCTCGTGCAATCCCTACCATACCTCCTCTCCACATGATCTGGAGACTGCTTGCTGCCAAACTCAACAGTGCTATCTACATATGCCTCAGTCTGAGCACATGCTCTAATCCACTGCTGCTCGGTACATGCGTTAATTTCCACGAATCTAGATCCAATGTACTCACGGTCCCGCTTTAGACCTTCTCTTGAATCATGCAGGGTTGCAAATTTCACAATTCCACTCCCATTGTTTAGTCCTCTTCGATTCTTCTGGAGAATCACATCATCTACTTGCAGCCCATGGAAGAAATCTCTCACATCACCTTTTGTTACAGAAAAAGGCAATCCCTGCAAATGCAGATACAAGCCATCAATGTTGTCTGGTAGAGTCTTTCTCGAGCGATAAGGACGCGGACTGCTCAGGATGACCGGTCCTGAGCTACTACCCATATCTGAGCGGTTCATTCGCCAACCTTCCATGGACAGGTTCTCAGAGATGGAACAAGGCACTGTCTGAGCATTTGGTCTCCTGATCCCTTCGTTGTAAACCCTCCGCTTGCTTGCTTCAGATTTTCTCATGCTTGCCTCAAGGACGCTCTTCATTTCTGACTTGCTGCTCAGCAGAAGGTTAACGGCTGACCCTTTGATGCACCCCCCAGAGCGGGTCATGGCCCGCCTCGCATCTTCATCTGAAGTAAAGATAATGAAAGCCTCCTCACGTTCTCCACCAACAATGTGCACCCCACCATCGGGGATTCTTAGGCCAGTGAAGAAATTGCGAATGTCCTCAGAACCAGCTGTGATTCTGAGTCCCTGTAAACGGATGACCACCGCCATGACGGGGCACAACCAACTGCACCTGCAGACAGAGGGGCACAACAGAACAGCATTATTGCAGAAAACGCCTGTGTCCATAATTCCAGAATGTTCCCCTTCCGGAGTGTTTGAAGGAATGGGAAAAAAGCGGCAGTTTTAGACACGACATTGTGTAAACACTGAAAGCTCAGGGGACAAAGAGCAATATTACACAAAATACTTCCCCACTTCTAAGTCCCACCAGGATAACAAGCAATCCACAATCTCGTGCCTTGGCAGACCACTTTCACACGTATCAATTTAGCCCAGAATAAATGTTGCTTTTCAAATTGATTATTGCCTAAATACTCAGGAATCAAACTCTATATTACGACAACACTTTCACTTCCAAGCAAATCTGTAAATACCCTGTGTGTATCAGACATAGGCATTACAAAATTTGCCATTTAACAATGCATTTCCTTTGACAAACTGCTTCAGAATCTAAGTGCAGCGACAACACAAACACCACGAAATAACTGAAAATCCAAGGGAAAAAATGCCTCAATGTCCATCCATCTTGGCGGCATCACATCCCTATTTCCAAAACAAAGTTTATCCAAAAATTTGCAGACCCCAATGATCTGCAGATCACCATGACAAAAACGGCAAGGCGTGGCTAGATTTCACACAGAACCCAGAGAGATCCAGTGTTCGTCCATCCCAGCAAATCCAGTGGCAAAAATCCAACCCATCAAAGGATCCTTTAATTAAAAAATGCAAGTAGTATCCATGTTACCAAGGTCAAATTCTTTGCAAAATCCAGCTTCGTTTAACCATGCATCATTCAACCCCACGGTTTACACTGACCGATACAACAGTGTGGTTAACACCCTTAGAAACACAAGCTGTTTATTCATACTGTACATCTACTACTATTTCATGGGTGACATAACTTCACGAAGCCCTTCATAATGAACCAGCAGGGCAGAGTAAAAAGCGATTTGGGTTTATGTTATATATGTTTGCAGTCTATCATCTTACAGGCAGAGAGCTATCAACAGTATATTTTAACATCAAATACGTTTCAAATACGTTTAGCGAGGAAATATCTCTAGTACATGGCAGCTAGTCATTTCAGGAATTATTGTTAGTGTTAATCGCAATTCCACCGTTGTGGAAACTATGAAAGTTTAGTTGCAATACTAAGTGACTACGTTAGGGTTAAACCAGCAGTATTACTGCATATACATTAGCGACTGGCTATTCCTTCCTGACAGATGCTGTTGCTCAGCAAACACTTACACAAATCGCCGATTTCTTCCTGTTCCTATATAGAGGATACGGGTGAAACAATTTTAAAAAGCTTGAAACACTGCGGCTTCAAGCATTATTTAAAATGCCTTCACATTAAAAACGCAATACCCGTAGGCCTAGCCACCCTGTTACATGAAGTGCTACGTTCACACAACATGGCGCATAGAGACACGGAAGCAAAGACCGAGTAGGTTTTCTTCTTCTCTTTGGTGCAATTACGTGGTAAACTTCACCTCGTAAGGTATACTGCTGCCACCTACAGGCCGAAGTATTTCGGCGGTATGTGAACAGCAACGTCCGCCAGAGCGAAAAAGAGCTTCCTTTCCTAGTAAAAAGTAGAAACATTGTAGCAGCAGATAAAACCTAGTTTTGTGGACCATCCACCTTATCAGACCAATTCAGCACCAACTGAAAACTTGCCCCCAGCCTGCAGTGGACCAACATTATGTTCAGCTCATTCAGCCTTGTACCCCTCTATCAAGACCAGCTTGCCGTAATTTCCAGGCTTAAAGAAAAACAGGTGTCATCGCATCTTCTTCCGCTCCCATTGTCTCTGCCGCTTCAGACACCCTATGCTGAATTAGTTTGTACAATTTAAAAAGTGTCATTTGCTGGAACCAGCCTCTTTTCCCACTACACCAATGTGCTGCAATACACCCACCACACATCCCAATCCCAAAAAAATCTCAGAGTAAGTCTAAAAGAAGGCAGGCCCAAGATGTAACTGCCTCATTTTAATTGCCATTAGACCTGCAGTCCAGTTGGAAAAGACCCCCTACTCTTACCCAGAGTTGAGCATAAGAAGTCACAGAGTACTCAACTGGTTGATTGAAACAAAATCTTGGTCTGCATTTTTACTTTCTGGACCTGGAATGTCCACCTCTGCTCTTACCTGGTCAAACCCCCCACGCACAGCCACCTATCTTGCTGTGAATGCAGAGATTCCATCTTTCAGGTCCTTCTCATAAGTAATGCTGCACCAAATTCTGGCATGCCTGCATGGACTCATTGGCGTGGCCATTAAAACTGAAAATGGAGGCTCTGAAACAACGGCACACAATTCAAACCACAGAATAATCACACTTCTCACCTCCCTGTGCCAGATGACAAAATATGGTCATTCAAAATAATTGGGGGACGGGGTGGTGATCATCCTTCAGAGGCACAGGGTGGAAGAAAGCCTTCAAGTCACTCTTTTCCACTAAGAGAGATTTTCCACCAGGACACAGTATTCTTCAGCAGAAGGGGAGGCTGACCTTGACCTGTAGGCTTCCGGTGAGCGTGATCTCGTGCAATGCCTACCATACCTCCTCTCCACATGAACTGGAGACTGCTTCCTGCCAAACTCAACAGTGCTATCTACATATGCCTCAGTCTGAGCACATGCTATAATTTACTGCTGCTCGGTACATGTGTTAATTTCCACAAATCTAGATCCAATGTACTCACAGTCCCGCTATAGACCTTCTCTTGAACAGGCAGCGTCGCAAATTTCCAGAGTGTATGAAGGAATGGGGGGAAAAGCGGCAGTTTCAGACACATCACATTGTGTAAACCGAAAGCTCGATCAGACGACTAAACAAGCTCAATGGGGAGGGGTGAAGGTCACATCCTTTGCATCAGTCAATTGCACCTTGGTTATAGGAAATTAAATTAAGAAAGTACCTCATTACAAACGTGTGTGGTAAGTTATCTTACTAAAATATGCTGGGTCAGCATAATGTTAATATTAGCATAATGTTAATATTAAATTTAATATTTAAAACGTCAGGAATAAGTTTTAGTAGCATAAATAAACTTGACATGAAGTCATTTCAGCAAAATCCTTGGCTTGAATTACTTTGCAAAGAACTGTCCTTTAAAATTAATGTGACATGATTCTTGAATAAGCTGATTTAAGAGCTCTGTTGCTAAGAAGTAGTCAACTGGATATTCAATGGCAAAAGAACTTAGTATAAATGCTGTACGTCCCCCAAGCCAAGGACATGTTGTGTCTCTTACTTCAAAGAAACTGAAAAAACAAATGCAGCTCACATTAATGAATTTTTCAGTATTTCATTCTAACTTCACCAGACGATCTGTTTAATCATATTCTGGGATCTTACCCATGATCAATTTAATGTTTTGAATAGTGACAGGCCTTATACAAAGATATATTACTAGGCTCCACAGGGAACACAGAAAATACAAATCTTATGAAGTCATCAAAGTGCCAACACGACATGAACATTTGTCATAGTGCAAGCGATGTTTTGTCTGTGACTAAAATATATTCCCACTTTGCCTTCTTTCTCTTGGGCTCTATGGTCCTGGAGGATGATCTATTGCATGTTCCAAGTCTGCTGGAAGTCTAGGACTCCTGACAGATCATGTAGGCTTTTGCATGGCCCTCTATATCAGAGTAGCAGTGCTGCTGCTGTTGTTAGAACACGCGGAGGTGGCTGGATGTGGACCAATTTATGACTCGCATCTGAAATCACACACACAGCTAAAACAAGCCCTACTCCAAACATGGGAAAACCTTACCACTTAACACCACCATGTTAACCACACAAAGAATATGGAAAATTAGGAGGAGTGCATTCAGCAGAGCTTTCTTTTGGGTGTTTAAAATCAACACCACGGTAAATGTTTTGTGTTAGCTATCCAAGTCTGAGGATTGGCTCCACAACAATACTAAGATAGTTCATCTAAACTGATGTAAACCTGTCCATTAATACTTACCCTTAGGGTTGTTGAATCAGGTTAGTCTTAGGTTAAGTTTTGCTTATTCTCCTCCGGATTCTGTTTGGTTGACTCATCCACCCAAACTTCTTCACTCAAGACATGAAAATATATCAGACAGCTTAGCAGCTGTTTTTTATATTTATAGCTCCATCCAATTGCCAAATGGGGAAAGGGTTCCGGGAGAAAGGGATTCCATGTTTTGGTACTTGGAAGTGCCATAGGCATGAGGAACAAGCCATCCTAGACCATAAGTGCAGGTGGGGCGTCAGGCCAATGCATGGTTACAAAATCACAGAAAGGCAGCAGAGCACTTCTCTTTAAACTACGCTACAGCACACCAAGAACCAGCAAAATATCAATAATAATGCAACAATCATACATACTGTGTACCTCATAGCATACTGAAGACACCAGATTGCTTTAAGGAAACAGAGAAAATAATACTGTGTACAATTTGTGTGTAATCTTTAAGTGCCCGTTAAATGCAACTGTCGAATAAGAAGGAAAAGCAGGTTTAATATACTGATAATCAATTTGACAGTGTACAATTCTTGAATGGCAGTGTACATTTATTTCAGGTCCATGGACATGACTTCTAAATGGGGATGATTGAGGCAAGGGTTAGGGGCAGGAGGTGCCAAGACCAACCTTGTTCATCACCTCTTTGAGAAAGAGGATTTGATAATCATTGGTTAAAAAGGCTGGGACATCGCGGGGAGGCACTGTTTCTGAGGGCAGCCAGAAGAAAAGATGGCAGAGTGCTGGAATGGATCAGTGGCTAATAGTGCTTCAAGAGAATGGTCCATGGTGGGGATGCATGGAATTGTTCATGATGTCCTGAAGTTCTCCCATCATCCTACTCTCTGCACCAAACAGTACATTATGCCCTGTGATGGAGATAACTTTTCAGATGACTTTGTTCAGGTGTTTGGCAACACCCGAAATCATACTGCTTTCCCAGTAAACCAAAAGTACACTGGCCACTGCAGACTGCAAAAACATCTTTCATGGGAAAACTCCAGGGGGTCCTGGTTGTCCGTGACCTGTGATCAGAAGTGATTCAAACATCTGTGATATGTGAAACAAGAGCAACTGGTCTGAAGCTCTTCAAGGTAGCTGTGTTGCCCCTTTTTTGGCAGATCTACACAGAGCCAGGGCACCTTCTGCGGACCCAGAGAGGGGAAGACAAAGTAGAAAACCCAATAGAACTGCATGGGACATACTGTCAGCACCCGGAGGCCAAGACCCAACCACTTACCTGTGCATAGTTTCCTCAGCATTTTGTTCATG